>CM077192.1:5242126-5764626 GCA_039654105.1 Coreius guichenoti | reverse complement strand
ACGCATACATACGCATACGCATACATACGCATACGCATACATACGCATACGCATACATACGCATACGCATACATACGCATACGCATACATACGCATACGCATACATACGCATACGCATACATACGCATACATACGCATACGCATACATACGCATACATACGCATACATACGCATACGCATACATACGCATACATACGCATACGCATACATACGCATACATACGCATACATACGCATACATACGCATACGCATACATACGCATACGTATACGCATACGTATACGCATACGCATACATACGTATACGCATACGCATACGCATACATACGCATACATACGCATACGCATACGCATACATACGCATACGCATACGCATACATACGCATACGCATACATACGCATACGCATACATACGCATACGCATACATACGCATACGCATACATACGCATACATACGCATACGCATACATACGCATACATACGCATACATACGCATACGCATACATACGCATACATACGCATACGCATACATACGCATACGCATACATACGCATACGCATACATACGCATACGCATACATACGCATACGCATACGCATACATACGCATACGCATACGCATACATACGTATACGCATACGCATACATACGCATACGCATACGCATACATACGTATACGCATACGCATACATACGTATACGCATACGCATACATACGTATACACATACATATACGTATACATACGTATACATACACACATACATACATATACATTATATATATATATATATATATACACACACACACACACACACACACACACACACTCACCTAAAGGATTATTAGGAACACCATACTAATACTGTGTTTGACCCCCTTTCGCCTTCAGAACTGCCTTAATTCTACGTGGCATTGATTCAACAAGGTGCTGAAAGCATTCTTTAGAAATGTTGGCCCATATTGATAGGATAGCATCTTGCAGTTGATGGAGATTTGTGGGATGCACATCCAGGGCACGAAGCTCCCGTTCCACCACATCCCAAAGATGCTCTATTGGGTTGAGATCTGGTGACTGTGGGGGCCATTTTAGTACAGTGAACTCATTGTCATGTTCAAGAAACCAATTTGAAATGATTCGAGCTTTGTGACATGGTGCATTATCCTGCTGGAAGTAGCCATCAGAGGATGGGCACATGGTGGTCATAAAGGGATGGACATGGTCAGAAACAATGCTCAGGTAGGCCGTGGCATTTAAACGATGCCCAATTGGCACTAAGGGGCCTAAAGTGTGCCAAGAAAACATCCCCCACACCATTACACCACCACCACCAGCCTGCACAGTGGTAACAAGGCATGATGGATCCATGTTCTCATTCTGTTTACGCCAAATTCTGACTCTACCATCTGAATGTCTCAACAGAAATCGAGACTCATCAGACCAGGCAACATTTTTCCAGTCTTCAACTGTCCAATTTTGGTGAGCTCGTGCAAATTGTAGCCTCTTTTTCCTATTTGTAGTGGAGATGAGTGGTACCCGGTGGGGTCTTCTGCTGTTGTAGCCCATCCGCCTCAAGGTTGTGCGTGTTGTGGCTTCACAAATGCTTTGCTGCATACCTCGGTTGTAACGAGTGGTTATTTCAGTCAAAGTTGCTCTTCTATCAGCTTGAATCAGTCGGCCCATTCTCCTCTGACCTCTAGCATCAACAAGGCATTTTCGCCCACAGGACTGCCGCATACTGGATGTTTTTCCCTTTTCACACCATTCTTTGTAAACTCTAGAAATGGTTGTGTGTGAAAATCCCAGTAACTGAGCAGATTGTGAAATACTCAGACCGGCCCGTCTGGCACCAACAACCATGCCATGCTCAAAATTGCTTAAATCACCTTTCTTTCCCATTCTGACATTCAGTTTGGAGTTCAGGAGATTGTCTTGACCAGGACCACACCCCTAAATGCATTGAAGCAACTGCCATGTGATTGGTTGATTAGATAATTGCATTAATGAGAAATTGAACAGGTGTTCCTAATAATCCTTTAGGTGAGTGTGTGTGTGTGTGTATATATATATATATATAAAAAAAATAGTTGTTAAATTCGTCAATTACATATAATTACAGTCCTCTGGGCCGTCTTCACGTTATTATGCACTTTTGATAACATAGGAGTTAACGTTAGCTAATACTATTCAATACCGATCTAAGGAGCAATAAAACCTTATAAGTTAACGAGTACACAACATAATCAAGAAATGAATACATTTGAGAACACTGTGTGGCTTACCTTGATGAAGTTGAGGTAGTAGGATACCGAGTTCCGACTGTGGCTACCTCCTCTTCAAAAATCCAGAATGAAAAATCGCGCGCTCGTTTCCAGGGATACGGCCCGGATCTGCTTTGCGACTGTTGTTCCCGCCCACGAAAACCAGGGCCGGGCTGGATCCGTATTAGAGAAGTGAAACCGAGGTGATTGTAACGCGGATTTGCCGTTTTGGAGACGGATCCGGCTCGGAGTCAGCTGCTGTCTGGGTGGCCAACGGAGCAAACCACCTCCGTGACGTCATGCGCTGTGGTATTGCAAGATGGTGGCGCCCTTGCTCCAAAAGCTATAACAAAACATCCTTTTATCTTTAAAATGTTACATTTAATCGTGTTTGTTATATATTTTTTATTAAAGTGGAAATCAATTTACTAAATAATGTAAACTTGACTGACTGCTTCATTTCCACTTTAAGTCACTTACCTTTTTTTGACACGCCCATATTAGACAAGCCCATACCTCTCGACAGACGAAGATTCAGCCATTTTAGACGATAGACTGTGCTTTTTGCTATTCTTGAAAATAATATGCAATGTAGACCCGTCTTTTTCAGCATAATAGAAATCATCAAAATAATCCACCAGCAAATCTTCATCAGTGTATCTATGTAAGTCTAGCTAAATCGTTTTTAACTCGACTCTAGGGTGCGGCTCAGAAACGGATCGCTCATCGAATACTCATAAGGAGGACTTCAACTCCACGGATCATCTACATTTACTCAACTCTATATCAGTATGAAGTGCGCACTTCTACTCTTTCTTTTTACACTATTCGCAATTGGTAAGTGTGTTTTCAACGTGGCTGCAGCACTTTCGGTTTCGTATTTTTAACCCACGTAAAATATGGTTTAAATGAATAGTCTAACCCATTGGTTTTCAAACCTGTCCTGGAGGCACCCCAGCCCTGCACATTTTGTTTGTCTCCCTTATCAGACACACCCAATTTAGTTGTTGCAGTCTCTACTAACGAGCTGATGAGTTGAATCAGGTGTGATAAATGAGGGAGACTGGGGTGCAGGGCTGGGGTGCCTCCAGGACAGGTTTGAAAACCACTGGTCTAGCCTAAATAAATGCATAACTGCAATAACTATATCACAGTTCATAAGTATACATTCATTAAGAGTTTAGGGACATTTGAATAAAAATATCCCTATAAGGAATTGTTTGCTTCACTTTTAAGAGAATCACTCGCGCGTGCACGTGTGAGTTGGCCTATGGGAAGCCAAACATTTTTGTATTGCTCTAGATATTCAAAAGATGTTTCAGTCACAAATTTAACCCATTCAATAAGTCCCGATGTTTTTGTTTGTCCCATAGTTTTGGGAAATAAGTCTTGCTGTAGTAATGTTCCATGTTCATGGTCAAAAGTGCTTTAGAGATGTATGATATTGGCTAATTAATTTTGTTGCGTTACCCTTAAGGGTTTTTTCCCATTCCATTGCGCTACTTTTCCATTATTTTTCTATGTAGACATGCGCTTGAAAAATATGTTTGACCATGTCTCTGCTCTATTTGTTCTCTAATTTGTTATATTGTTTTTTTTACCCAAACTGTGTAGACACATTGATGTGGACATGTCCGCATTAAGCATTTTAGTGGGCTTAGACAGATCGCCATAGACAACTGATAGTTGTGACCTAAATATCATTTTCAGTTACAATAATTGATCTTAAAATTTGACATTAGTAACTTACTTTTCGCCATCAGTCGCGCACTCAGAGGATCCCCCAGTTCTATGCTAATTTTCAGACTTGTAAATTCAGTTCACTGGAGACCCACCCTGAATGGATCATTGAATTAGTGAGTTGTTGACTTGAGAACAGTTACAATCCAATCAATCCAGTTCACTGATGTGATTTGCGAACCGATTTAACAGGAAGATTTAAAAAACGTACACGAATCGGACACCGCTTTTGCATCTCTGAGCATGTGACGATTTCTTCATTTTAAAACAAAGAGTAACAATATGTTTTATGAAATGTAGTGGAGTAAAAAGTACAATCTTATGCTTTGGAATGTAATAAAGTAAAAGTATCTCAAAATAAAAATACTTGAGTAAAGTACAGATACGTGAAAAATGTAAGTACTTCGTTACTGGTAAAGTGAAGCTGGTAATGCTGTTTGTAGAATTGTTTAATCCTCCTCTGCTGAGATCCTGAGAGATTTAATGTCTTTTATCTTTAGTTGATTTAATCTAAAGCTGTGGCTGGAAGTCAGTTGTAGTTGTTTTTCTGCTCATCTCTCTTAACAGGTAGATCCTTTACGTACACTTTAAAAAATTATTGTGATTTAAACGGTAAAAGACTGTAAAATGCTACGGTAAAAACCTGGTAATTGGTTAACAGTAAGTTTCCTTACTACATACGGTGAATAAATATAATTGATCTTACCTTACATTTAATGTAATTTAAAAATACGGTCAAATTTACAGTTTTACAGTTTAAGCCTTTGTGTATTTATCATCTTTTCCACATATATATTGGCCCTGATAATCATCACATATTTGTAGCTTGCTCCATTTCTGTAAATCCGCTTTTGTGAATGAACGAGTCACTCTCTAACTGTTGCTGTTTAAAAGGTGAAAATGGATTATAGATTTTTTTTTTTTAATAATGAAAATGTGTGTGAAACGTTTTGAATTGAAATATTCACAGCTTAACTATACAACTATGCTGAATTTCAGCCCATAAAAATGCAAGCCCTAAAAATACAATGCATTAAAATGCAAGCACGGTTAATACAATGCATATTTTTTTCAATTGGTGCAATTAAACAAGCTTTTTTGTTTCAAAAACATTTGTCAATAATTTTCTTCCATAGGGTAACGGCACCTTACTATTTATCTTCTCAGTTTGTGGAAGAGCTGCTTTTGATGAGCCTTGATTTATCATGTGACTTTCTCATCACCACCTTCTTTTGGTGGTTATCAGTGTATTACAAAACAGATATCAGTACTTAAATTATATGGTATATTAACATTAGCAGTTAATGAAATATATATGAAAATTTAAATTAAATCTATAAAACATAAAGTGTTGCTACCGTATTTTTAAGGGTACATTACTGTATGTAATACAGTGTTGCTGATGGTGATTCATGCAAACAGTGGACCTCCGTATGGAAGCCCATTTCCTATGGAAGCCCATTTCCGGCACATGAGAGAAATATACTTAAGCCATAATTTCAAAATCAAAATTATGACATACAAAATCTAAATTATGACATAACTAAATCGAAATTATGACTTGCTGCTCATTGATCTGCCGCGACCCAACACAGGATGAATTGTGAACACATTAAGGAGTATTTTAACTGTGGTTTTAGCTACTAATGATTAAATTATTGCCTTATTATCTGAATGGCGTTGAATAGCCTATCTCTGAGCAAACGCGCTCTTGAGAGGATTTTAAGCAAGAACAAGCTTTGGCGCAGAAAGAACCGAACAGAGGTGGCAACATTCATTGAACAACTTCAAACCTCTGGTCAATGTCATGATTATTGATGCACGCACACACACACACACGTTGGTTGGATGGTGTTGTAACCGACAGGGAAACAGTGAGTTCTGCTGCCGAACAGTTGCAACAGAAATATGAGGTTGTGATCGGGCAGCAGTTTTCATTCAACAGTAAATATAGCTTATACTCCTGTAAAAATGATATTGTATGTTTCAATAAATGGCGCATGTGACAAATTCCACCAGAGTAGCCTATTTAATCAATATCAGAATCAAAAGGAGCTTTATTGCCAAGTAGGCTATGTTTGCACACACAAGGAATTTGTTTTGGTGACAGAGGAAGCTACACAGAGACAACAGTACACAGATAGCAAAATAAAAAATAAAGAATAAATTAATAAGATAGCACATATAATGCTTGCTGCCCGCCTCGCTTGATGTGCTGGAAGTTGCTGCCCGCATGTGCAAATTGCGCATGCGTGGATTAAGTCATAATTACGAGAAAGTTTCTCATTATTACGAGATGTTAAGTCATTATTACGAGATAAGTCATTATTACGAGATGTTAAGTCATTATTACGAGATGTTAAGTCATTATTACGAGATGTTAAATCATTATTACGAGATAAGTCATTATTATGAGAAAGTTTCTCATTATTACGAGATGTTAAGTCATTATTACGAGATAAGTCATTATTACGAGATGTTAAGTCATTATTACGAGATGTTAAGTCATTATTACGAGATGTTAAGTCATTATTACGAGATGTTAAATCATTATTACGAGATAAGTCATTATTACGAGAAAGTTTCTCATTATTACGAGATGTTAAGTCATTATTACGAGAAAGTTTCTCATTATTACGAGATATTAAGTCATTATTACGAGAAAGTTTCTCATTATTACGAGATGTTAAGTCATTATTACGAGATATTAAGTCATTATTACGAGATGTTAAGTCATTATTACGAGATGTTAAGTCATTATTACGAGATGTTAAGTCATTATTACGAGATATTAAGTCATTATTACGAGATATTAAGTCATTATTACGAGATGTTAAGTCATTATTACGAGATAAGTCATTATTACGAGATATTAAGTCATTATTACGAGATGTTAAGTCATTATTACGAGATGTTAAGTCATTATTACGAGATGTTAAGTCATTATTACGAGATGTTAAGTCATTATTACGAGATGTTAAGTCATTATTACGAGATGTTAAGTCATTATTAAGAGATATTAAGTCATTATTACGAGATATTAAGTCATTATTACGAGATATTAAGTCATTATTACGAGATGTTAAGTCATTATTACGAGATGTTAAGTCATTATTACGAGATGTTAAGTCATTATGAGATGTTAAGTCATTATTACGAGAAAGTTTCTCATTACGAGATGTTAAGTCATTATTACGAGATATTAAGTCATTATTACGAGATGTTAAGTCATTATTACGAGATGTTAAGTCATTATTACGAGAAAGTTTCTCATTATTACGAGATATTAAGTCATTATTACGAGATATTAAGTCATTATTACGAGATATTAAGTCATTATTACGAGATATTAAGTCATTATTACGAGATGTTAAGTCATTATTAAGAGATATTAAGTCATTATTACGAGATATTAAGTCATTATTACGAGATGTTAAGTCATTATTACGAGATGTTAAGTCATTATGAGATGTTAAGTCATTATTACGAGAAAGTTTCTCATTACGAGATGTTAAGTCATTATTACGAGATATTAAGTCATTATTACGAGATGTTAAGTCATTATTACGAGATGTTAAGTCATTATTACGAGATGTTAAGTCATTATTATGAGAAAGTTTCTCATTATTACGAGATGTTAAGTCATTATTACGAGAAAGTTTCTCATTATTACGAGATATTAAGTCATTATTACGAGAAAGTTTCTCATTTAGAAAGAATTATATTTTTTTACTCAGTTGTGGCGGAAACGGGCTTCCATATTTAGCAGTGTGTTTTACTAATTCACTAAGGTGGTACTAACAGAATAAGTATTTAAGGGTGCTATGTAAGTTCATGTTTTATCAGTTGCTTGATTTCTGAATGTTCTATAAGTTTAATCTCTGACTGACTAACTGTTTCTGTTTGTTCTGCAGGTGTGTTTGGTATTGATGAAGTGAAATCGGTATCAGTGATTGTGGGAGATTCTGTTACTCTAACACTAATGTTACTGAAATACAGAGAGATGATTCTGTGGAGTGGAAGTTTAACGGCCAACGCATAGCTATTATTAGTAGTAATTCCAGTAAGTTCAAAGTATGGGTTAGTACTGATGAGCCATTCAGAGATAGGCTGGATCTGGACGATCAGACTGGAGATCTCAAGATCAGAAACATCCAAATCACAGACTCTGGACAATATATACTAAATAACAGAAACACTAGAAGGTCCTCATCGATGCAATTTAATGTTATTGGTGAGTTTTTCAGATTTTTTTTATTTAACAATTGTTATTTACATAATTATCACTCTCTGAACAGTTTAAGTTCTATGGTATTTTATTGTTACAGATGGAAAATGTCACTAGCAAACCGTTTGAATCAGTTTCAAGGTTACTTGAATCAATCAATTAACAAAGAATTTCAGTTAAAAATGTAGACATTTGTAAATAAAAATTAAAAATATGATATTATCTGCTGTTTTTGGCCAAACCGATGATTTACAGAAAACAAAACTGAAAGTAAACAAAGACCGCGATGACAGAACTGCTGTCAGCGCGCAGTACGTGCACAACTACGTAATACACACATAGAAATGCGACCCATACAAATATATATCCATCGTTCTATGATTGGACTATTACACTGTTAGGACGATAAATACCACCTCGTTTTCGTGCACACTTCACATTTGCAAATCGGTCTGAAAGAGTAAATAATGGTGTTTATGGGAAGACTCATTAAAAAAAATGTAAACAACTCACGTCAAAATCAAACAGTTTTTTTCAGAATTAAGTGGTAGGAAATTACTAGTCATCCAATTTTTTTATTTCAGCTATGTATTCCATTAATTTTGTGAATTGGTAAGTTTCGTCTGGGTGCAAAGAAACAGAGCTGAGTATCATCATCATAACAGTGAAAACTAATGCCATGCTTCCTAATGATAAAAAAAGGTTTTGGCCGTTCATTTACACAACAGTGTTGTGGGGGTCTGAAAACAATCTTTTGAAAATGGGTTTCAAAGTGCACATTTTTTAAAACAATATCATCATCGTCTCTGTGTAACAGAGACACAACATTTGAATAAGAAACAATATCGAGTCTATAAAACATCAAACATCAAAAACCCATGAAACACAACCAGCGTATCTGTGAGAACACACGTTTAAGCAGCATACACACCGGGACATTTGACTGCACATTACATTTTTGACATTATTGATACTGCTTGCAATCATAATGCAACGGACTGGTCTACGTGACATAAATTAAGTGAAAATAGCATTTTTTTTTTAGCGATAGATGCTATCTACAATAAGTGCAAATGCGATTAGATGCTATTTACACCAAGTGTAAGTAGCAATAGATTATATTTACACTGTGAAAATAGCAGCATTTCTTAGCAATCTGCTATTTACACTAGTTAGATGATATTTATACTTATAAATAGTGGCAAATACTATTTGCACCTCAGTGTTGTTGTACATTAAACAGCATGCAATAATAAGTGTAAATGATTATATTTGTTAAAATTATTAAATGAATGCCACCTAATTGGGAACAAAGCCCTCACTAAACCTACCCCTAACCGATAAACACGTTAGACACTTTATTTCCACTTTTTGAATATTTTCTTCATTTTTATTGAAAACAAATGCCTTTCCAATCTGATATGTGTCGCGGTTGGAGTTACGTTCATGTGTTTTTCTAGTTTAAATTCATATTGTTCAGTACATGTTTGCCTGTGTCTAAGGCCACATCCACACGAAGCCAGATCTTTCCCTATCCAATCTTTTTTTTCCTCATTCTAAAAAAAAAAAAATTCTGTAAACACGGCGTCGTCTCAAGAAATATCGACGTACACACACAACCACTGAAACCGACTCAAAATGATGTAGTATACATGCCAGACCAGTGGTGTGGTGCTGTAATTCTGCCACAGAGATACACTAAAAACGGAGAAGAAGACCTGGAGCATGCGTCGAGACGTGGGGTCATGACATCTTTTCACAAAATATACGGATTGGCTGTACACACTAAAAGGGTGCAAGGGTGTCATTTTCAGACTTATCCACTCTGGGACCCGGTTTCAAAAAATATCGGTTTCAGGCTCCCAAAACGGAGGATCCGTCTGGACGAAACGCCGATCCGATACGAATTTAAGTATACAGCTAAATGTGTCTCTGTGTGTACAGGGCCTAATTGTGTTATCCCTGTCACCTGTGTCTTGTTAATTAGTCACGTGTTCAGTCCTGTCTTGTTGTCCGTTATCATTGCATTTAAGTGGTTGTTCTGCCCATGTCCTTGTATCCTGAGTTCCGTTTTGCAATAAACCCTGAAATCTGCTGCAATTGGATCCTGTCTCTACTTCCCTTTAAACCACCGTGTGACAATATGTAATGGGAAAAGGGATTAGAAAGAGTTCGGCAAAAGGCGGATTCGAACCTCGGGTCAAATTGTCAACTTTCTGCTGCGTGCTTTACCTCTACTGCTGCTGTACACAACCTTGAAGTCTCCATCCTTTTGTCTGGCCCAACCAGACGTCAGTGGGCGGAGTTAGTGCAAATAGCATTTGCCAACAAAGCGGACTATTTGCACTTAATGTAAATAGACACTTCGTTAAATAAAAGGGTTATTGAGCTGTTTACATATACACTGTTTCATATACAATAAAAGCCTGCACAGCAACAGGAAACAAAAATAAACAGAAAAAAAATCTGCCTACCTTACACAACACCACGTTGTGTGGGCCGACTTTGGCCATTTTTAAGTCAAAGTTAAAAACGTATCTATTGTCTTTGGCATTTTAAAAATGTCTTATGGTGGACCTGTGCTTAGGAGTTGAGCGGACTAATTCAGAACGGTCACAATATGACGTCTCAGTCTCACTCTGCACATATTTTGAATTGTTAAAAAAAAAACATAATTCAACATATAAATAACACTTTTTTTTTTAAACTCTTTCCTCTTTCACAAAAGTTTCATGGCCCCCAGAATATTTGAACAGACACTTTTAAATAAAAAAACAGACAAACAAAAAAAGTTTTTTTCCAGATGGATCCGCGTTTTGGGAGCCTGAAACTGGAGTGGATAGATTTGAAAACGACACCGTTGCGTTTTCCTTTGTACAGCCAATCCGTATATTTTGTAAAACGATGATGTCATCACCCCACGTCTCGAGGTTTATGTACATGCTCCAGGTCTTCTTCTCCATTTTTAGTGTATCTCTATGGCAGAATTACAGCGCTACATACTGGTCTGGCATGTGTACTATATCGTTTTGAGTCGGTTTCAGTGGTTTCGTGTGTACGCAGATATTTCAAATCAAATCACCTTTATTTATATAGTGCTTTTTACAATGGCAATTGTTTCAAAGCAGCTTCACAGTGGTAACAGGAAAATAATACAACGGAATTTGATTCGGCTGTACAGCCGCTCTGGTGAAAACGGTGATGTCATCCAGCTCATTTCAATTATCATATAGTGTCAATGCGGGCAGATCAGTAATATAGTTGAAATGTAGGTGTCCCCAACTGAGCAAGCCAAAAGCCAAAGGCGACGGTGGCAAGGAACCAAAACTCCTTCAGGGCCAGAATGGAGAAAAAAAACCTTGGGAGAAACCAGGCTCAGTCGGGGTGCCAGTTCTCCTCTGGCCGACGAACAAATAGTGTATGATTATGATTCTGGCAACATTACAGGTCAGAAGTCATATTAGATAAATAGATATTCGTAGGATTATTCGAAAGACTGGAGTTGTCACGCCGGGGACGGGTTTAATGAGGATGTCGTGTCGATGCGGCATTTACAGGGGGGAGTTTAATTGACACTATTGTCTCTACAGACACTTCAGGGATATGGTCGTCATGTCCAGGCTAAGGTCCACCATCTGGTCTGGATACGGCCCGGATCCGGCCGACTGCAGTAAACCTCGGGATAAACAGAGAGACTAACATTAGCGTAGATGCCATTCTTCTTATGATGTAACGAGTACATCAGGTGTTATTGGAAGTGTTCCCGGTTCCGGCTGACCTAGTTAATGCAGCCTAAAACAATCATTTAACTGATTTGAATAATAGAAATTAAAAATGTTTTATGTGTATGCCATAGTAAAGAGATGTGTTTTTAGTCTAGATTTAAACTGACAGAGTGTGTCTGCTTCCCGAACAATGCTAGGAAGACTGTTCCAGAGTTTAGGTGCTAAATAGGAAAAGGACCGACCGCCTGCAGTTGATTTTGATATTCTAGGTATTATCAACTGGCCAGAATTTTGAGACCGCAATAGACGTGATGGAGTATAATGCGTTAAGAGCTCGCTCAAGTACTGGGGCGCTAAACCAGTGCTTTAGTGCTTTGTAAGTAATCAGCAAGATTTTAAAATGTATACGATGTTTAATAGGGAGCCAATGCAGTGTTGCCAGAACCGGGCTAATATGGTCATACTTCCTGGTTCTAGTAAGAACTCTAGCTGCTGCGTTTTGGACCAGCTGCAGTTTATTTATTAAGCGAGCAGGGCAACCACCCAGTAAAGCATTACAATAATCTAGCCTTGAGGTCGTGAACGCATGAACTAACTGTTCAGCATTTTGCATTGAAAGCATGTGCCGTAATTTAGATATATTTCTAAGATGGTAGAATGCAGTTTTACAGATGCTAGAAACGTGGCTTTCAAATGAGAGATTGGTATCAAAGAGCACACCCAGGTTCCTAACTGTCGACGAGGACTTGACAGAGCAGCCATCAAGTGTTAGACAGTATTCTAGGTTACTACTTGTGGAGTTTTTTTGTCCAATGATTAAAAATTCAATTTTTTCTGAATTAAGTTGCAGGAAATTACTAGTCATCCAATTTTTTATACCAGCTATACATTCTGTTAATCTTGTGAATTGGTAAGTTTCGTCAGGGCGTGAAGAAATATAGAGCTGAGTATCGTCAGCATAACAATGAAAATTAACGCCATGCTTCCTAATAATATCTCCCAGTGGTAGCATGTACAGGGTGAAAAGCAACGGTCCTAGCACTGAGCCCTGCGGTACTCCATACTGAACTTGTGTTCGGTGTGACATCTCTTCATTTACTGCTACAAACTAATAACGGTCAGATAAGTATGATTTAAACCATGCCAATGAAGTTCCACTAATGCCAACATAATTTTCGAGTCTATTCAAAAGAATATTGTGGTCGATAGTATCGAATGCAGCGCTAAGATCGAGTAACACTAATAGAGATATACAACCACGATCGGATGATAAGAGTAAATCATTTGTAACTCTAATGAGAGCAGTCTCAGTACTGTGATACGGTCTAAATCCTGACTGGAAATCCTCACATTTCTTTCTAAAAAGGAGCATAATTGTGAGGACACTGCCTTTTCTAGTATTTTTGACAGAAAGGGTAGATTTGAGATTGGCCTGTAATTGACTAATTTTGTAGGATCAAGTTGCGTTTTTTTAATAAGTGGTTTAATAATAGCCAACTTAAAAGTTTTCGGTACATATTCTAATGTCAAGGATGAATTAATGATATTAAGGAGAGGATCTATGACCTCTGGAAGCATCTCTTTTAGTAATTTAGTCGGTATGGGGTCGAGCATACATGTTGTTGATTTTGATGATTTAACGAGTTTAGCCAATTCTTCTTCTCCTATAGCAGTGAATGAATGTAATTTTTCCTCAGTGACACTACAATGCACTGTCTGATGTGATACTGTAGTAGACGGCTGCATGGTTATAATTTTTTTCCTAATATTATCAATCTTACAGGTAAAGAAGTTCATAAAGTCATTACTGCTGTGCTGTTTACAAACATCAGAAGGTGAAGCTTTATCTTTGGTTAATTTAGCCACTGTATCGAATAAATACCTAGGGTTGTGTTTGTTTTCTTCTAAGAGAGTCGAGAAATAAGCAGATCTAGCAGTTTTTAGGGCCTTTCTGTATGCAATCATGCTCTCTTTCCATGAAATGCGAAAAACTTCTAGTTTTGTTTTCTTCCAGCTGCGCTCCATTTTTCTGGCTGCTGTTTTAAGGGCCCGGGTGTGCTCGTTGTACCACGGCGTTGGACTATTTTCTTTAATCTTCTTTAAGCGCCAGGGAGCAACTGTATCTAAAGTGCTGGAAAAGAGAGAGTCAATAATTTCTGTTGCAACATCGAGTTCCTCTAGGCTGTCTGGGATGCTGAGGAGATGAAACTGATGAAGAAGATTATTTACAAAGAAATCTTTAGTCGCAGCAGTGATAGTCCTGCCATATTTAAAGCGAGGGGACGGCTTTGCAGCCTTTGCTAAATTAAGTGTACATGATACTAGGTAATGATCTGAGATGTCATCGCTCTGCTGCAGAATTTCAATGGTATCAACATTTATTCCATGTGACAGTATTAGGTCTAACGTATGATTACGGCGATTAGTGGGTCCTGACACGTGTTGCCTTACTCCAATAGAGTTTAGAATGTCTCTAAATGCCAATCCCAGTGCGTCTTTTTCATTGTCTACATGAATATTAAAATCACCAACAATTAGGACTTTATCTGCAGCCAGTACTAACTCTGATAGAAAATCAGCAAATTCTCTGGTAAAGTCTGTATGGTGCCCTGGTGGCCTATATACAGTAGCCAGCACAAATGTCAAACGGGATTTATCAATTTCACTACATAACGTTACATAAAGCACCAAAACTTCAAAGGAATTATATTTGAAACTAGACTTGTGAGTAATACTGAAGATATTATTATAAATTACGGCAACAGCTCCCCCTTTACCTTTCAGACGCGGCTCGTGTTTATAACAATAATCTTGGGGGGTGGACTCATTTAAAGTAATGTAATCGTCAGGTTTTATCCAGGTTTCTGTCAAACACAGCACATCTAGGTTATGATCTGTAATCATATCATTAACAATAAGCGCTTTTGAGGAAAGGGATCGAATATTCAGCAACCTGAGCTTTATCATTTGATCATCTGTATTATATCTGTTGTTTATTTGTTGGACATCAATTAAATTTTTACCGTTGAATGGTTTTGATGGTTTTTTGTATTTACTAATTCGTGGAACAGACACAGTCTCTATGTGATAATATCTAGGTGAAAGAGTCTCTATGTGCTGGGATTTATCTGACTTCTGTGACGTGAGACAGCTAGCAGGCGGTCGGGTAAGCCAGTCCATCTGCTTCCTGACCTGGGCCCCAGTTAGTCAAGGTTTAGCTCTAAGACTATGTGCCATATTACTAGAGAGAAGAGCGGCACCATCCCGGGAAGGATGAATGCCATCTTTTTTCAACAGGTCAGGTCTGCCCCAAAAGCTTTTCCAATTGTCTATGAACCCTATGTTATTTTGCGGACACCACTTAGACAACCAGCCATTGAGTGATGATGGTCTGCTAAGTATCTCATCACTCCTTTTAACGTGGAGGGGACCAGAGCAAAAAACGTCATCTGCCATCGTACTTGCGAGTTTACACACCTCTTTAATGTTAATTTTGGTGATCTCCGAATGGCGAAGTCGAACATCATTTGTGCCGACGTGAATAATAATCTTAGAGAATTTACGATTAGCATTAGCCAGCACTTTTAAATTTGCTTTGATGTCAGGCGCTCTGGCTCCCGGTAAACATGTGACTATGGTGGCTGGTGTCTCTATTTTCACGTTCCGTGTAATAGAATCGCCAATAACTAGGGCACTTTCAACAGGATTCTCAGTGGGTGCGTCACTGAGTGGGGAGAACCTGTTTGATGTTCTAATCGGAACGGAAGAGTGGTTTTTTGATCCGCGACTATGCCGTCTCACCGTCACCCAGTTGCCCTGCTGCACGGGCTCTACAGCCGGAACCGAACAATGTACAGAGTTCACTAAGCTATTCGCATCCAAAGCAGTGTCTAAAGCTGTTACATTCTCACTACTCTCAAATAAAGTCTGGATGCGTGTCTCTAATTCTGAAATCTTCTCCGTCAGCCTGACTATCTCCTTACATTTATCACATGTGAAGCCCTGTTCGCCAACGGAGAAAGATATACTAAACATGAAACATGCAGTGCAAGTGACAATGACAGGAGAAGACATGGCTTACCGTATTTGTTGATTAATCCAATTTACCACAGTTGTTTGATGGAGTCTATTTACTAATCCAACTCACCACAGTTGTTTAATGAACTCAGAAAACAAGAGACCCGAGTGCAGAGATGGCAAGCTAACAGGCTAGCGAAATGCTAACGCGTGATGGTGATTTAGATTAAAAGCTAGCGGTGTCAGATTTAATATGGTAGGCAATATTAGACAATATATGGTGATGGGTAAATTATATATTTCTTGAGACAAGGAAAAAAAAAGATCGGATAAGGAAAGCTCTGGCTTCGTATGGATGTGGCCTTATATCCATTGCTCATGCACTCCTAACAGTGCCCAGAACTAGATCTAAACACAATTGTGATCGTGCATTTGCAGTGGCCGGTCCCAATTTGTGGACTAGGTTTGCCACTAGCTATTAGAATGGCGCCGACTTTGGCCATTTTTAAGTCAAAGTTAAAAACGTATCTATTCTCTTTGGCATTTTAAAAATGTCTTATGATTGTACTACTTGCTTTAAATTTTATTATTACTATGCTGATGTATTATCTTTTGTGTCTACTTTGTAAAACACTTCGGTCAACTCAAGTTGTAATTATACAGAGCTATATAAATAAACACAAACAGAATGTTGATGATCGCGTTATTTAACATTCGCAATCACTTGTTTCTGCTTCTTCTTCGCCTATGTTTTTATCCTGAGATTATGTACTCTTTCAGAAGATGTGTAATAGCGCCCCCTACTGTATAACCAAAGCCGAAAAAATCCGTCAGTGGCGGGGAAGCGTTGTCTCACAAATTACGGAAAATTCTGTCAATGGTGGGGAAAGAGTTAATAGCCCACTTAAAGTGTTTATTACAAAACATTACTTAATAGTAAAAATGAATAAATGTAAATGAGCAAAAATTTGCATTGGATTTACAATTCTGTGAAAACAGCACCCCAACTTCCTGCGTCCCTGGAGGCATTCTACAAATATTTAATGTTTATTACAGCTTTATTTAGCCTTGCACCTTTCTCACATTTTCTGCACTGCATGTGTGTGTATCTTGATGAGTATTAGTATTAGTTTCTTTAAAAAACAAAATTGGTTTAGTGACTCAACTTTTGAATGTTAGTGTGTGTGTCAGTGAAACTATATGTAAAATACTCAACATCTGCTTTGGACTAGTTGGGGAACCAACAGTTACAGATAAAATATTGAACAAATTAAATTTAGACTACCGAAAGTCACATGATGTTTATTAAACAAAACTCAATGACCTTTGTTAAATCTGTTTAGTGTTATAAAAGTGATACTGACAGAGAAACTGTTTCTGTTTGTTTTTCAGGTATGATTGACACTGCATCTAATGCAGTGAAGTCAGTGTCAGTGCTGGTGGGAGATTCAGTCACTCTACACACTGGTGTTACTAAAGAACAGAGATATGATCTGATAAAGTGGATATATGAACATCAAAACTCTCCTGTAGCTGAAATCAATAGAGGGGCTGAAATCTTCTCCACAGATGAAGGTACTGAGAGATTCAGAGACAGACTGAAGCTGGACTTTTGGACTGGATCTCTGACCATCACAAGCATCAGAACTGAACATGCTGGGGTTTATGAAGTTGACATCAGGAGCACTATATACACTATATACAAGTCATTTAATGTGACTGTCAGCAGTAAGTTTATTACGTTTTTCATTGTAATAATGCATTATTTTAGATTTAAATAATATACACTCACCTAAAGGATTATTAGGAACACCATACTAATACTGTGTTTGACCCCCTTTCGCCTTCAGAACTGCCTTAATTCTACGTGGCATTGATTCAACAAGGTGCTGAAAGCATTCTTTAGAAATGTTGGCCCATATTGATAGGATAGCATCTTGCAGTTGATGGAGATTTGTGGGATGCACATCCAGGGCACGAAGCTCCCGTTCCACCACATCCCAAAGATGCTCTATTGGGTTGAGATCTGGTGACTGTGGGGGCCACTCCTGCTGGAAGTAGCCATCAGAGGATGGGTACATGGTGGTCATAAAGGGATGGACATGGTCAGAAACAATGCTCAGGTAGGCCGTGGCATTTAAACGATGCCCAATTGGCACTAAGGGGCCTAAAGTGTGCCAAGAAAACATCCCCCACACCATTACACCACCACCACCAGCCTGCACAGTGGTAACAAGGCATGATGGATCCATGTTCTCATTCTGTTTACGCCAAATTCTGACTCTACCATCTGAATGTCTCAACAGAAATCGAGACTCATCAGACCAGGCAACATTTTTCCAGTCTTCAACTGTCCAATTTTGGTGAGCTCGTGCAAATTGTAGCCTCTTTTTCCTATTTGTAGTGGAGATGAGTGGTACCCGGTGGGGTCTTCTGCTGTTGTAGCCCATCCGCCTCAAGGTTGTGCGTGTTGTGGCTTCACAAATGCTTTGCTGCATACCTCGGTTGTAACGAGTGGTTATTTCAGTCAAAGTTGCTCTTCTATCAGCTTGAATCAGTCGGCCCATTCTCCTCTGACCTCTAGCATCAACAAGGCATTTTCGCCCACAGGACTGCCGCATACTGGATGTTTTTCCCTTTTCACACCATTCTTTGTAAACTCTAGAAATGGTTGTGCGTGAAAATCCCAGTAACTGAGCAGATTGTGAAATACTCAGACCGGCCCGTCTGGCACCAACAACCATGCCATGCTCAAAATTGCTTAAATCACCTTTCTTTCCTATTCTGACATTCAGTTTGGAGTTCAGGAGATTGTCTTGACCAGGACCACACCCCTAAATGCATTGAAGCAACTGCCATGTGATTGGTTGATTAGATAATTGCATTAATGAGAAATTGAACAGGTATTCCTAATAATCCTTTAGGTGAGTGTAGATATGAAGGAACACGTTTGCACAATTAAAGAGATAGTTCACCCAAAAATCTAAAATGTGGTCATCATTTACTCGTTACTTATATGGTCGTTTCTTAGCCATATAACTTTTGTTCATCTTTAAGTTAGTTTAGTTAATTTGTATAGCACGTTTAAAAACAACTTGAGCTGGCCAAAGTGCTTTCCATTAAAACAATATTTCAACAAAATAAATAACTAAAATACATAAACATTAAACACCAAACCAAAAAGACAATTAAAACACAAGAAAACAGTAAAACAAGGTACAGTCAACTGCTAGCTCAACCATAAGCCTGGGCAAGTAAATGCGCCCTCAGATGTGATTTAAAAATACCCAATGTAGTACAACATCTAATATCCAGAGGCGGGGTGCAGCAACAGAGAAGGCACAATCCCCTTTAGTCTTTAGATGAGATTTAGGGATCTTTAAAAATAATGTTTGAGATGACCTCAGTGGCCTTGTCATCTGATAAACCTGGAGATTAAACCTTAAGTATGCGTGTGTGTGTGTGTGACCTAATGGAGCCAAACACTAGGCATTCTGTTTTAGCTTCATTAAGTTAAAAGTTAAGTTTACCTTAAGTTCATTAAGGTAAAAGATTCTGTGCCATCCAAAGTTTAATTTTACTCAAGCAATTCATCAGATCATTTAATGCAGTATCATCATCTGCCTTCAATGGAAGATACAATTGAGTGTCATCTGCATAACAATGATATGCAACATTAAAGTTTTGACAAATAAGGTTGAGTGGTAACATGTACAAAGAAAACAATATGGGCCCCAAAATTGAGCCCTGAGGAACCCCACAAACACAGACTGCAGAATCTGAGAAATAATTTCCAAATTGTACTACAGAACTTCTGGCCTTTAAGTAAGAAGAATACCATTTGAGGGTATTTCCCTGGATCCCTAACCACTGATGCAAAAGCTCTAAAAGAATGTCATGTTAAATTGTATCAAATGCTGCCACTTGCTAAGATCAAGGAGAACAAGAACAGCACATTTGCTGAGTCAACAGCAAGCCATAAATCATTGTTCACTTTTAAAAGTGCAGACTCCATACTGTGTTTATACCTAAATCCTGACTGAAATTGGTCAAAAATAGATTTTTTATTTAAAAATGAGAACAGCTGATAAGCAAAATACCATTTATGATACATCAAATCAAATTCTTGGGCCCACAACACTGGAGAAGAAGACAAGAGGGATAGACATCTAACGAGCAAATAGTAGGCCTCAAGTGCTGAACTATATCTAAAAGATCGGAAAGTGAGAGGTTTAAAATTAGAAAAATATTTAGAGCAAGGAGTAAATTCTAGAGAGTAAAGATCAGTAGATTCGATACTAGCTCTAATTGTCACAAGCTGTTGGAGTGGGGTCTGGGTAAATATGTGTTAAAAGATTCAGGGCAGAATTTATTGTACGAAATCAAATTTTCGAATTATGAGAATGCTTATAAAGTCAGAAAAGTATTACACTTTAGCTGCCTTGACTGTCCACTAATAACTGATACATGCACACTGTAGAGAGAAGTCAAAGTATCAGAGGAAGAAGGAGGCGGGAACCAGCAAACGTTTAAACACTTAAATCAATAAATAAACACAAAACGAAAGAAAAGCGCCAGCCCCTCATGGCCTCCAGGCCTGGTCCTCTCTCGTCCTTCACTGTCGTCGCTCCACCTTTTATGCTCCCGTAGCTCGCCCCGCTCTTACGGCTCTCAGCCTCGTCCTTCTTGCCACACATACTATCTTTAACAATCTCATAAGACACTTGAAGTTGATCTTTTTTTCCACTGCCTCTCTGCTCTCCTCCAGGCGCTACTCTTCAGCACAATGGTAACCGCAACATAAACTACCGACATATTTCCCTTTACTGAAAAACACATAAAATAACACTTAAAGGAGTAGTTCACTTTAAAATGAAAATTACCCCGATTTATTCACCCTCAAGCCATCCTAGGTGTATATGACTTTTGTCGTTCTGATGAACACAATCTGAGTTATATTAATAAATATCCTGAAGCTTTCAAGCTTTATAATGGCAGTGACGGGGTCCATTGAGTTTGAAGCTCAAAAAAGCACATCCATCCATCATAAAAGTAATAAATAAAGGGTTAATAAAGGCCTTCTGAAGCGAATTGATGGGGTTTTGTAAGAAAAATATCCATATTTAAAACGTTATAAAGTAAAATACCTAACTTCTGGCAGACCGCCTTCCTTATCTCTTTGACTGGAGCAATTAAGTCTAATATTGAAGAACATAGATTATTAAAATCATTTAACTGATCAGCTGTAGAAGCATCATAAGCCCAATTATCAGTTAAAGTAGAAAAATTCATTAAACTATCTACAGTATCACCAGTTATAACGCAGGTTTGATAAGTATCCCTTGTCTTAGATTTTTCTGCACTTAACAAAATATCAAAAACAATACTTTTAGGATCTGATACAAAAATATCCTCTATTCTCAGATTACGCTGCGTCAGAGGCGGACAGTAGTGAAGTATTTTTACTTTCTACTCAAGTACATTTTTCAAGTATATGTACTAGGCTTGTTGCGGTAGTCGGTGTTGCCGGTGTTACCAGTGTTCAGGTGAAACACCGGTTACATCACTTGCCCACCGCGGCACCGCCCCCACCGTCGTTTTAATTTTTATAGTAATAAAATAATTTAGTTCAGTTAGAGAACAGACACTACAATTAAAAACTGAACGTGTCTGACTAATAGAGCATGAGCCGAACGAGAGTCGCAGCACAAACGCAGCAGGAGTCAAATCTCATTCATCACGAGAGCAAACAGCTGACAGACAAGATGATCGCGGAAGATTTGGTTTCAAAGCGAAATTTAAAAGCGCCTATTTAAGTGAGTTTGTCATTGTACCGTTTTGTTGTTGTGTTTTTCATTAACAATAATAGGCTAATGAACCCACAATTCAAGCAACCCGCCCCTGAATTGGCGCTAATTCTAAACCGAAACTAAAATGCGCACAGCTGCACTGTCATTCATTCACGGCCGCACAGTGCGCACACATTTACGGCCGCAGAGTCATTCAGTGTGTGTCCAGTCTGGCGCGTTTTCAGTTCATGCCTATGGAAGCTTAACTTTCATAGGAATTCATTGAAAACACTCGCTTTGCTCTGCACCGCTCCGTTATGAATGCCCGAGCGGCCGTGCGCATTTTACTTTCGGTTTAAAATTAGCGATTTGAAAAGCCCCCGTCGGTGATACTGGTTTTATCGGTGTTGTCACACGTCCATTAACCGGTGGGAAAATTTCCTCACCGTCACATCCCTAATATGCACTTTATCAGTGTTTTTATTTGGAAAACTGTTATTTCACTACATTCCTAAACATAATGTCATACTTTTTACTGCAGGACATTTCATAATTGTAGTACTTTCTCACTTTTACTCAAGTAAAATTTTGAATTTACTTTTACTTAAGTAAAAGAAAGCAAGTACAAAATTTTTTTATGCAATTTTTAAATGATATTCAGTATGTAGTGCAGTAAAAAGTACAATATTATGCTTTGTAATGTAGTGACGTAAAATTTTTCCTAAGAAAAATACTTTGATAAAGTACAGACACTTGAAAAACGTACTTAAACCGAGTAAAAATACTTCACTAAGGTCCGCCTTTAGTAACGGAAAGAATATTAGTGTAAAATAAAATATTTGATTTGTGAATGGAATACTATTATTATTAACTAACAGGACAATTGTCATGCTAACTATTTGATTTTCTGACATTAAAACTGCAGCTGTAATATTGTGGTCTGATGCTTTATATTGGCATCTATTAGTGTAGATGCTTCTGGATTCAACACTCATGTGTTACTGTTCACATGTTATTTTTGTGTTCAGTATTCAGTGAACTCATCTTGACTTGCTATGAACACATCCTATTAACACATTTCTTTTTATTGTCATTATTTCCAAGGAAATCTCCTGTTAGGGCTTTGATGACTGAAATTGAAAAAAACTGACAGTGTTAAATAATCCTTCTGAATGCATTTAATTGAGCTGTTCCTCAGTGTTCTTTGTGTATTTGTATTGACAGATGAAATGAGGACAGTGTCAGTAAAAGCGGGAGAATCTGTCATGCTAAAGAGTAATGCTGAAATGCAGAGCTATGATAACGCACTGTGGAAGTTTAGGGACACTGTCATAGCTCACCTCAATAAAGACCAACAACTCTATTTTTATCGTCCTGATGAGAGATTCAAAGACAGACTGAAGCTGGACAATCAGACTGGATCTCTGACCATCAAAAACACCAGAACCACAGACTCTGGACTTTATGAGCTAGAGATCATCAGCAGCAGGTGCACCATAAATAAGAGAATCACTTTTATTGCCAATGGTAAGTAAATCAAGTCTGTCAATATGATAGTGGTCTTGTTTAAATCCAAGATTTATATATATTTTTTTAAATGTTCTGTAAGGGAATACTAATATTTTTATGTTTTAGCTGAGTTTATAATGTAATATCTTTCTCATAATGTAAAAATTGTTTTTATGCCATTTGTACATTGAGTTGCTACAAATAGGTAAACAAAATTTGTATATTAAGCTGTTTTAGACTGCATGCTTTAGCTTGTTAGTCTCTCGAGCAATTGTACAACAATAGAATTGTGGTACAAAATAGTAACTATAATAATAACTAAAAAGTTAATATCAACATTCAATTAAAATCAATATTTGAATAAATCATTTTTTATTTGATTGAAATCAGTCTTGTATTTGGATCAAACGCCTGCTGTAACAGTAATACAGAAGATGAAAACAAAATCATAATATCTGGTTACATTGGAGGCTTTCTCATGCTCAATAATGACTTGCCTTGAACAGAATCATATGTGTTTAATTTGTGTTATAGATCAGACATATTCACACTAATGATTGTCTCTTTAGCTGTTTCAGAGGTTGGTCTGTCTTCAGGTGCTAAAGCAGGAATAGTCATTATTTGTCTTCTGCAGTTCATGTGTGCAGTTGGTGCTGTCTTATACTATCGTGACAGAAACTTGAAACTAAAAAAACAAATAGGTAAGTATTACAGTTTGTAACTGTCCATTACTACATTTATGGTAAATTGTGGGCTAGTAGATAGATAACTGCATGTGTGTGCAGGGTGTGTATGTAAGATATCTAGAAGGTGAGCAGGAGAAGAGTTAAATATATACTTTCTCATGAATGCGGCTGAGTCATTTTATTAAACTTCGGGAAAATACGCCGGCTCTCGTCTCTCATGCATCTTTTCTTCCGACACCACATATTGCTTTTCTCTCTGGGCACTGAATATTTACATTTTTCATTAGAAGCTGAAATAAATGAAGTTCCAAATGTAGGTTTGGGAGGAGCCTAAACATTCAGTCCTGTGAATCATCATTACAATCGTATATAAGCAGCAGTCATTGCGTCATCTCAGCGACAATTCTTCCGGCATCTCTCCTCCTCCTCTTCCTCTTCCTCACCCTCACCGTCTGCTCTATTTCTCTCACTCCTCTGTGCACTACCCTTAGACAGTTAGCTCTGAGCTCGAGCCGAGCCTCGGGTTTGAGCCACTGATCTATATAAATGACTGGATTGCTCATTGCATTCTAGACTGCCATCAGGTGGTGTATCATCTTCCTATTCCCTACCGACAGAGGGCATCATTGACTTACAGCCAAAACATTGACCTAAAATCACCGATTTGCAGTGTCTCAGTCTCACAGGATTAGTTTTACAATATATGTATGTAAATTAATAGTTACCTCAGATGTAATCTGTAATGTTTATGGTCTTTTCGGAGAGGATAAGTAATAATATTGAAATCGTTGATGTGGGCGTGTCTACTGCACACTGCTGACACCGGTAACTGACCAAACACAAAAACTTTCTTTATGTATATAATTATGGAGGAAATATTAAACATTAACATATATCTGTGTTTAAGTGCAGAAATAGATTCGAATAGCCTATACAATAAATATTAATACAAGCCTCTGTGACTATATTGCACTATATTGTATTAAAATTCAAAGTTTACCATGCATCATCTTGGAAATAAAGCAGTCAGCGTTATCTGTCTGAATAGGTTATGATGCGTGTATTTTATTTTCTGATTGAGCAACATCTATTTCAGACTCTTAAAGACAGCGCAAATGTAAGGCATTTACATTTTCCATATGAGTAAAGTGTTATGTATGCTATGTTGTTGAATTAATTATTAATTTAATCATCGTTTAAATCATTAACTGCTTCGAAATGCATGCTGTTAACGGTATCATTGTTGAAAAATTTGTAGTTAGCCTACTGTATAAAAACTATAGGCTACTACAACACAACATAAATACATAAACACAACAGTACAAGGCGATTTCAGGTTACAAGGCATAAATCTTTATTCCGATTTCAGAATGCACACTTTGACATTTGTAATGCATACGCTGAAGTGTCTCGTCCGTCAGCTGATCTGATGTTTACTACTGTAATGAATATGAATGTAAGCAGGGGAAATTCCCGACTTTAAACGAATAACCATTTACATGCTTAGGACGTTTGTGTTGTAAGAATGTACAGGGAGCCAGCCTTCAGAAATAAAAACGGTGTCTCCTTAGGCAATGTTTTCTCAGTAAAATCATATAATTTCCTATTAGTTCAATAGAACACGTGAGCTTACTAGGGAATACCAATATGGCGGCGCGGTGGCTTCACTTTTTATGACGTCATGAGCAATCCAGTTCTGTATATAGATCAGTGGTTTGAGCCCACTTTGAGGACAGCAAGCTAAGTTCGTTTACCATTAACTATTAAGGCTGAATAGGCAGGCGAACTCGTGAATGAGCTTTATTAAAAAGTGTAAAAAAGTTTGTTTATAAACAAGTTTCAAACTATTTGCGTTTTTTACGTTTGTATGTGTGTGATGAAACACAGGAAAAAGCCAAACATTCTATACAGTGCTGTGAAAATTTTTTTTTTTTGCCCCCATGATCCTGATTTCTTCTGTTTTTATGTATATTTAATGCAAAAATTAAAACAAATTCAAAAACATAAAACAAAGGCAACCTGAGTACCCTTACGAAAAAGTTAATTCAAGTGTGCTATTAGTATACTTCTTTTAAACTAAAAATAAGTACACTTTCAGTCTACTTTTTATGAACTTCTCAGAAATATACTTCATGTACTTCTCAGAAATATACTTCATGTACTTCTCAGAAATATACTTCAAATTGCACTTAAGTATACTTAACTTATACTGACAGAAAAGTCTAAGTATATTTGGCCTATACTTGTACTCAATCTTTTGACCCAGATATACTTATAAGTATTCTAAGTATACTGTTGTAGTTGTTTACTCTTTTGATTCAGCAGCCTATTAAATATACTTTTTTCACATAGTTTTACATACAGTCTTATAAACTTACATTGTTTGAAAAATATTGATTTTATAAAGAAAGCAGATATGTTCCTAATTCTGAGTACTATCTGAATTTTTGTGTAGGCTAGTCCACTGGTGGTCGTATAGGATCAATGAATGAAATGAATGAATGAGTCCACTTAGTGTACATAGGAATTTACTTCAAATCTACTTTACTCTTTCCCCACCATTGACTGAATTTTCCAGCTATATATTTTCACTGTTATACGGTAGGGGGCGCTATTACGCATCTTCCGAAAGAGTACAGAATCTCCAGATCAAAGCACAGGGGAAGAAGAAGAAGAAACAAGCGATAGAAGATTACTCACACAAATGTAATACAACGCTATCGCCAAACATTAAACAGCATGTAAATCAAAACTGCCTAATGTTACTGAACGAAATGTCGAACCCATGAAGAGGAAACGACTGAAGCTTTGGGGGTGTTCACGGACTCGATCTACTCCATCTGTGTTTTGATCATCGTTCTGAATCTGATCCGGACAAAGTCTTTGACAAAAATGCAATTTTCTCAGCTTTTTGTTGAAATGTTGCCCTTTTTTTAATGAAACTTACCCACATTCAAGTGTTGATAAAAAAGGATGCATGAAGGTAGAATAAAATGTTTAAAATTAGTAAAAAGTACAGTTAAAGGTATTTCAAGGATAAAAAATAATACCTAAATAGGAACATAGTAGTATAAGTGGAAAAATAATATATAAATACGTATATTGTTTACATGAAAACTTACAAGTATACTTGCAGTATAAAACTACTAAACTAGTAGTTTACTGAGTACATTTCAAAGTGTACTTTCATAAACTAAAAAATGTACTACAAATAGTAAACTACTTGTATACTTATACGTTCACTACGTAGTTGTGTACTTAGTTTACTACTGTTATAGTACACTTAAATGTATACTTTGTATATGCTTAAAGTGGGCTAATTTAGTCCCAAGCAGTATTGAAGTACACTTACAAGTTTACTACTAGTACATTGATATTAGTATACTTACTATATAAACTATACTAATATACTTGAATATTACTTAAGTATACTTCATGAAATGAACTTGAAGTATACTTATTTTTCGTAAGGGTAAACAAACACAAAATACAGTTTTTAAATGATAATTGATTTAATTTGGATGTACTGGATTTATTCAAGCAAAAAAACAGTTATCCAATAGAAATAGGCCTTTGTAAAAATGTATTTAGAGTTAGAGTATACTTTATTGTCCTTTTCAGGAAATGTGTCTTGGTCTCAAAGCTGCAGTAGTACATAACATACATACACACAACAGACAACATTAAAGAAAGGAAAGGAAAGGGGAGAGAAAAAAAAAACATTCATAAGAATGACTACATCTTGCTGTTTAAAATATTAATAGATGCAGGTATAAATGATTTTTTGTATTTGCCACATAGGCTCTGTCTACATTAATCTGTATGGATCCCCTAAAGGGACATGGTAAAGAAAAAATATATAAGATGGGAGGAAAAATAATTTGGCAATGCTTTTGCGTTCTCTCGCAAATGTTCCACGAGAAACGTTTTGTTCTCTCGCAAAGAACACAAAAGTTTTGTGAACAAACGCAAAGTTTCTCGGGTAGTGCAAGACATTGACCTACGCATAATAATTTGATAATGATTTATTTCATGTTCTCTTCTGGTAAATGAATGTGGTTCAGTGTTTAGAGGGTTTCATGATCAATCAGAGAGCAGATGGCAGATTTGGAGCAAATGTCTGTTCTACATTTCTCTGTTTCCATGTGCTGAAGGGATGACAAAGATAGTGCTGGATGGTTATTCTATCAATCTACAGAGTGATGTTACTGAAATACAAAATGATGATGAGATCCAGTGGATGTATGGAGACTTTACCTTGGCTGAAATCAAAGGAGGGACTGGAGTGACATTTAATGATGTTGCTGATGGGAGATTCAGAGGCAGACTGGAGCTGAATGAGAAGACTGGACATCTGATCATCAAAGACAGCACACACAGCGACAATGGATTCTATCAAATACATATCAACAGATCTGCAAAAAAAGTCTCATTCAAGAGATTCAATGTTTTTGTCTTTGGTGAGTAACATAAATCTTTCAGTGTAATGATTTTATTTTAGATCGACACTGTCAATCAGTTGAATGAAGGACTGAGATTAATCAAGTAATTTCAAATGGTTAATCTTGGTATTAACATTGTATAAGTGGTAATTTTCTCTGTCATATTCTCTCTGAATTATACATGACATATAAAATAATTTTTTCATTTGTGACTTTTGGATTGAAAAAAATTTTTTCAAGCTTTAACAATCTTTTCCTTTTCAGCCCTCTGCGAGTTTTTATACTGAAAGCTCTTGAAGTTGCAAGATTGATCTTGTTTGAGATATATTATTTTTTCTCTTCAACTTGGTTCAATCTCTTATAATTAAATGTATGCACAAGTAGGGAATAATGTATAACAATGATACAATGTAACATTTAACTGCAGTGTCTTGAATTTTACCACTATAGGTCATGATACCGTCACATATTTCTGACTAACACTGTAAAGTTTCATCTGCAGTTCATTTGCAGTTACCTATAACTTTCATTAAATGCAAAAAGTGTAGAATTGATCAGAATAAAACTATAATGTTATCTAATCACCAGTGAGACATTTACAACCAGTTTGCTAACATTAACCCAATTAAACGCACTGATGTCAAATGGTTTACTGAATTAATGTCACATCATATATTACAGTAACTGATCACACATGAAACAGAGATTATGACTGGTCAAACTCAAAGATCACAATAGACATGAGAAATGAGTCCTTTTGACTTGTATTAAAGACTCCCTGTGGTGAAAATCAAGTTTTTAATGTTTGTATGTCTATGTGGTGTTTTTAATATGCTTTAAGACAAACCATGTGCAAATTCATCAGTCAACACCATTGCTGAGTATGGAGAAAATTATTATTAGGGGCCAAGCACCGAAGGTGCATTCTTCGTTGGCGTTCTTATTATTTTTTTTCTTCTTCTTCTTCCGCTTTGGAAATCTATGGCAGCCCATAGAACCGCTTGTGGGGAAGTTATGAAATTTGGCACACAGATAGAGGACAGTCCAAACCACAGCAAATTTGAAATCTCTAACTCAATCCCTCTAGCACCACCAACTGTCCAAAGTTGCACTTACATTTATGCTAATAACTTTTCAACCATGAGGGCTAGAAACAGCCCTATGATTCCTTGGCTTAATACGATTCGATTGCACCCTATGACTGGCAAAAAGTTATCAAAAGCTTTTTTGATAAACCCAACCATTCTTGAATAACGCACAAACATATTTGAAGATGAGCATGCCAAATTGGACACGAGGCTATAGCTCCGCCACGCTTTGCCGTATTCAGACCAAACTTGGTACATAGCATCCCAAGCATGACCTGAGGCTACATGCAGTGTTTCAGCACAGCGCCACCTACTGGTCAAAATATATGAAAATGGTCTTTTTTGCTTACATCTTCTGAATGGTTTGCTCAAAAATCATAAAACTTTCTTCAGATTAATGCCGAGTCTAATGATACCTAATTTTCCCATATCGGCCATTTTGGGAATCTGCCATTTTGAATTTGGCCCTAAAATGCTGTATTTTAAGAACGCATTAGTGTATTGTTACGAAACTCAGTATGTGTCATCGGGACCATATACTGAAGGTACTCAAAAAGTTTAGAGACAGCGCCACCTTGTGGTCAAATGTAATGAAATTTCCAAAAATGCTAATAATTTATTAATTTTGCCTATTTTAATGAAACTGGTCTTGATAGATTCCTTGGGTCATGCTGAGAACAATGATACCAATTATGCCATATTTGCTCGAACTTGCTATCTGCTATTTTGAATTTCTTTAAAAACATACTTTTTTGAACTCCTCCTAGACCATTGGTCTGATTTTCACCAAAACTGGCTCAAATCATCTTTAGACCATGCTGGCAAAAAGTTATCAAAAGCTTTTTGAGAGACCAAACCGTTCTCAAGTAATGCATCAACAAATTTGTTTGCCAAGCTGATTCTTAGGCTTTAACTCTTCAACGCTTTGGTGTATTGACACCAAGCTTTTTATCTGTCATTGTCACCATGCTTGCATGTCTCATTGGTCCTTTTTGTGCTTGGCTCCGATAATTGCTGCTTGCAGCTATATTTTTATTGTTGTTGTTGTTGCTATGGCTTGTTTGTTTTCTTGTTCTAATTTCTGTTTTATATTTCTCATTCTGTTTCTATGTGCAGCTGTGACACAAGGAATACAGTCAGAGTTAGTGGTGGAGGGAAATTCTGTGACTCTACACACTGATGTTACTAATATACAGCGAGATGATGAGATACTGTGGATGTATGGACCTGAAGACACTGTTATAGGTCAAATCACTGGAAGGACCAAGAAAATCCCATCATTTGGTGCTGCTCGGAAATTCAAAGACAGACTGAAGCTGGATTCAAATGGATCTCTGACCATCAAGAACAGCAGAACCACAGACTCTGGATTTTATGTACTACAAATGGTCAAAAATGGAAGAGGCTCTATGAAGTTATTCAGTGTCTCTTTTGGTAAGTAACAACATTTTTTTGTGTATAAAGCCGTGTTTCCACCACAGGAACTTTCCCCAGGAACTAGGGACTTTGGGGTGGTACTCGGTGTGTTTCAACCGCAGGAACCAGGGTCTAAATGAAGTTCCAGGTAAAAATTCCCCCCTCAAAATGTCCCTGCTCACGAGGTAGTACTTTTTCAAATTTCAGGAACTCAGGGGTGGGACATGGGCGCTGAACATGCTGATTGGTTGAGTTCACGCAGCATTTAATTTCAACCACCATTTTTAGAAGTCTGTTGCGGTGCGTGCACTAGGGATGGGAAATTTTTCAAAAAATATTGTATATGAATATTTAGGCTAATAAAGCAGACTGCGCCAGTTATCGTGCAGAAGGTACATATACATTCGAGTCAGCATATAGTTATCGTGTTTATATTGATTCACATGTTCATGTTGAGTAAAACAATCATATCCACATGCTCGGGTGAGAAAACGTGCTCCACTGACAGACCTGACAGAGACACAAAGATAACGGTGTTAAGCGAAGTTTCTAACAGCACTTTGTGTTTTCTGTTCTTAAACCGGTCTCATTCTATGAAACTTAAAGGAAGCATATGTCTAGAGATAATTTTGCTATTAGATAAGTTATCTTCTCTGCTCACTCGAGGTACAGCTGCTGCGCTTACGTGCACTCGTGAATTCAGTGATGGACAGCTGTCTTTCCTCATTCGACTGGTGTTTAGATTTCATGTGATTTCTCATTGTGAAAGTGTGGTGGTGATATTATGATAACTCGGTTTCCTTAATTAATTTGATCAGAAGTAACTCCATTTTATAAGATCATTTAGTACTGTAAGATCATTTTCAAATTTCATCCAAGTAATTCCAAACATCGCGAGGCAGACGACGACATGTGAACAAATACAATCAACTTGTTAACGCTCCACAGCGCCACCCAGTGGATTTAGTTATAACTGCGAGTTTTAGTACTTGGGATTTATCATAAGCCCTATTCGGACGGGATTAGTTTTACAAGGGTAGATGGAGAAATGTAGTTTTACCACAGGACGTCTGTAATATTAATGGCCAATTCGCACGGGATAAGTAATCTCAGTAAAACTAGCAGAAGTGGGAGGGGTAACTCGATTTACGCACCGCTGTCCCCTCCCCGTCATCATGTGCGTATTAAATTGCTTCCTGATATCATGTGAGCAAACACATATAACCTATATATAACAGTTAGGTCCGGTCGAACGATTTATTAATTAAATTAATACAATTCTGATTGGATTCTGTTGATAATAGGCACTTACCTAAAAGAAATTTCGTGCCTTGACAAATGCTTTCGACTTTTTTTTTTTTTTTTTATCTGAATGGTAAGCAGAAAACACTTGAGGTTTGCCACAGACTTGTCCCACCGCCTAGAACGCAACTGAATGCTTTTTCAAGCACCTCCATATTTGAAAAACCGTGGACAACTACTTTTAAACAGGAAAAGACGGCATATTTACGTACATATTTACAGCGGGACTATTCGCACGGGATTAGTATTACCTGAGGTAATTTTTCCGGACTTTTTTACAGAAGGTAAAAGTCGCTGTGATCTTTCCTGACATTGTCTGTAATAATTACTAAGATGGCGCATTCGGACGGGACTAAAATCACTGAGAAGCTCTGGTAATAATTACTTTACCCCACCTCTCCATGTTAAACTAGTCCCGTCCGAATAGGGCTATAGATTCACCGCTTTTACGGCCAGTAAAGCAACGTAGTAAAATTCTAATAGTATTTTTATTTTTCAAATATTAATTACAGATCGAATATTTGACTATTCGTGCACACCCCTAGCGTGCAGTAAGAGTTGTTTGCTATTGGAATCAACAATGGAGTTTAAAAAATACGACGAGGTTCAGGCTTTATTAAGGGAACGAAATGCTGCAGGAACTGGAAAGTCGCGCACAGTCCTATGTCACCGGACTAATTTGCCTAATCTTCACGGTACCGCGATGGAAACGCAGACAGTCTGGGGGAACATGTCTGTGGGAAAAAAAGTTCCTGGGACATATTGTTCCGGGGAATTTCGGTGGAAACGCGGCTTTACAGTGTGATTTATTTACATGAAAGACTATGAGTTTGTATGACTAGCAGATTAATTTTTCTGATTTCTTTTAGAACGAACCATGTCACAATGTCTATATGATTGTAAATATATGGTTGTTTATTTGAATAACTGTAGATAAAATGATCTGATAGGCTATAGACAATTCTAAATCAGATTCCTATCACTAAAACATAAAACTTCAGATGATATAATGTGAATAAAATGATTTAACACACCCGCCCTAGATCTTACATTTCATACTGTTGATTAGTGATGAACATGATGCTGGGCAACAACTCACTGCGCCTATAAAATGCAGTTATATGCTCCTAAAATTCAAGATATCGGCTCAAAAATACCCCTGTAAGTTTCTGTCTCATATTTATATTAAGCAATATCACACAAGTAATGAGCACAATATCAAATGAATGCTGCTTTTGTCCTGAATAACACGATACGAAGTTAATATTGTTATATTTTAAACACAATATTGTCTGTTTTGTTCAATTTTGCAAATGATTATATAACCTATAAAGTCTGTTTGATGCTTTTAAACGTTTAACACAATAATGACTTTATCTTTTGGGGGTAATTTTTCAGCCAAATTTGATGTGCGATTAATTAGATTAATTAATCAGCACATTGTAAAAAAAAATGAATTGCTTGACAGACCTAATATGTATAGTTTAGATATTTAATTAATTATATATTAATTAATTATATATATATATATATATATATATATTTGATTGTCATTTCATTGTCAAAATATCCTCCTTACTGTACATACTAAAGAAAAGAGTTTCTTTAATGTTATTTGTTTTGTTTTTCTTTCTTTCAGTTGACACTGCAACCAGAACAAATAGACCAGAGGATAATGAAAATGTGGGTTTAATGAATAACGATGCTTCCAACTTTCCAGTGTAACACTGTCAGCATTCAAAATAATATTTTTACTTACGTGAGCCTCTAAAATCCCCCTTATAAAAGAGCTCTAGGTGTGTTTGATCTCAGTTTGTATGTTGTTGAGAACATACAGTATATAGAACATAAATGTATACATTTAATTAGTTTGCAGCTCACAGTGATTTTTAGACCAATCCTGATCTTTATTTTAAACTTCCATTCCTGTTACTCATTGCATACAAGGCATATTGGATATATCCATTCTGTTTCATTCTCCTATCTTTTGCTGTGTGTGATGTAAGATTGTAAATGTTTGATTCATTGTAAGCCTCATATAGAATATGTAAGAATATTTGTTTGCTAAACCAGTATTTATCCGACTAAAGGGCCGTTCACACCAAGAGCGATAACTATAACAATAAAAATAGTTTTAAAACTCATTCTAAATGTAAGAGAATAACAAGAGTCCACATCATAACTATAACAATAACACAGCAGAACGAAATCATTGGAATCAATTTCAGAATTATATTTTCTAGTTGAATTACTAAAAACAGCCAATCAGAATCTACTGTTTTAGGTTCACGGTTTCGTTATGTGCTATGTTCAGGGAAAAAGGACTACTGTCAAGTAAAAATAAAGAAAGTAAGAAAAAATAATCTAACTATAAGCAACAGCACAAATAAATACAAGAGCAAAGATACTAATAGAATAAACAGTGCTTTTCAGGTAGGTCTAACATAAGTTTTCAGGTACAGAAAGTAATAAAAAACAATTGTAAAATATCATTGTATTTTTGACTGTATAAATTAAAAATGAACATTATTAATGTTACAGAAGCTTTTCAATCAAGATCAGCGAGTGATTTCCTTGTCTTATGTTGTTTGATTAACATTAAAAACACAGACAGCAGGAATAATAGGCTGCTGTCACTTTAAGACATAATGCATGGATCCATTACTCTGATGCTGTCTTTCTCGACTGTACAAGTTTACTTAAGGCATAACAGACTATGTCTGCTAGGATACTCATTAAGACGGGCATGTTGACATAACTTTTGTGTGAATTTGTCCATTCAAGCACACGATATTTGTGCACTGTCTGAGACGTGCACGCTTCGGATGAGTGCACACAGAGCGAGAGTTCTCATTCGCATTTTTTTGATCGTTGCTGTTGTAATGTATTATTGGGAAGCCAGCATGTGTATCCATCGACAGAAACATACATTAGCCAAACTCAGTCTGTCTGTTTAAAAAAAGTTATTTTGAACAAACTATATTATAGATGCGTCGTCAGATTTAAATTGAACCGCGGTGCGAGTGCATGCTGAACCGTGGGGGGTGATCGGTATGGTTTGAAAATGTATTTATTAATGGTTTTTAACGTGAACCATTACAACCCTAGTGTTTAGTTCAAGAACCTTCCAGTGCTACAATGACTGTTACTCTCTGTGTGCAAATATCTGCACATTTGTTACTTTTTTTTCTTCAGTTTTTTTCTGTTTGCTTGTATTATAAACTGTGCCTTGTTTTTATGATACATAATTACATTTATATTGTATCCATCTATATTATATACACTTACCTAAAGGATTATTAGGAACACCATACTAATACTGTGTTTGACCCCCTTTCGCCTTCAGAACTGCCTTAATTCTACGTGGCATTGATTCAACAAGGTGCTGAAAGCATTCTTTAGAAATGTTGGCCCATATTGATAGGATAGCATCTTGCAGTTGATGGAGATTTGTGGGATGCACATCCAGGGCACGAAGCTCCCGTTCCACCACATCCCAAAGATGCTCTATTGGGTTGAGATCTGGTGACTGTGGGGGCCATTTTAGTACAGTGAACTCATTGTCATGTTCAAGAAACCAATTTGAAATGATTCGAGCTTTGTGACATGGTGCATTATCCTGCTGGAAGTAGCCATCAGAGGATGGGTACATGGTGGTCATAAAGGGATGGACATGGTCAGAAACAATGCTCAGGTAGGCCGTGGCATTTAAACGATGCCCAATTGGCACTAAGGGGCCTAAAGTGTGCCAAGAAAACATCCCCCACACCATTACACCACCACCACCAGCCTGCACAGTGGTAACAAGGCATGATGGATCCATGTTCTCATTCTGTTTACGCCAAATTCTGACTCTACCATCTGAATGTCTCAACAGAAATCGAGACTCATCAGACCAGGCAACATTTTTCCAGTCTTCAACTGTCCAATTTTGGTGAGCTCGTGCAAATTGTAGCCTCTTTTTCCTATTTGTAGTGGAGATGAGTGGTACCCGGTGGGGTCTTCTGCTGTTGTAGCCCATCCGCCTCAAGGTTGTGCGTGTTGTGTCTTCACAAATGCTTTGCTGCATACCTCGGTTGTAACGAGTGGTTATTTCAGTCAAAGTTGCTCTTCTATCACCTTGAATCAGTCGGCCCATTCTCCTCTGACCTCTAGCATCAACAAGGCATTTTCGCCCACAGGACTGCCGCATACTGGATGTTTTTCCCTTTTCACACCATTCTTTGTAAACTCTAGAAATGGTTGTGCGTGAAAATCCCAGTAACTGAGCAGATTGTGAAATACTCAGACCGGCCCGTCTGGCACCAACAACCATGCCACGCTCAAAATTGCTTAAATCACCTTTCTTTCCCATTCTGACATTCAGTTTGGAGTTCAGGAGATTGTCTTGACCAGGACCACACCCCTAAATGCATTGAAGCAACTGCCATGTGATTGGTTGATTAGATAATTGCATTAATGAGAAATTGAACAGGTGTTCCTAATAATCCTTTAGGTGAGTGTGTGTATATATATATATATATATATATATATACTGTGTATATATATAGTGTTATCTGAAGTTAATCTGCCCATCTGTCTCTCTGATCAGATGAAATTGTAAAATCTGATAATCTGTTGATGATTTATCACTGATTATTACATTATTGGTTTCTAATTTTTCTTTATCCTTTTATTATAGCAGCTTCAGCTTCGCAATCGTTTGCTGTTTTGAACCTGATGCACAGCGCCTGTTTACTGTAGTTACTGAATAAAATAATAATAAAAAAACGATTTGCAAATTCACTCATTATAGCTGGAATCTGTGAGTTTGTTATCAGAAATAACTGAACTAACTAACATTTAATTATTTGAGTGATCATTTTGTGTCTCTACATTCTTGAATGTGTTTCAAAGCTCTCTGATGCACTAAAACTTTCACCTTTTACATTTTAGGATTTATCATTGGACCATTACTCAAGCCAACTAGCTGTTTAACTAAATCTTTTTAGCCATATAAAAACATTTAGCCACAGATTAAGATCATGGAAAGGTTAGTACGCTAAATGGCACTCTAGAGGTACAGTGTAAATACTCATCCCTCTAGAGTTCAAATACTGTAATAGTTTCATTTCTGAGGGTGTTTTTATCAGCTTTCTTTGAGTTTCAGGCTTTCAGCACATGTAGAAGTTAAAAACAACAGCAACTACGACATCAATCTATGCTATGAATTTTTGCGCTTTCCCAAGGGAGGTTATGGTTTACAATACAGAAGCATTAGTGGTACTTACTGCAGTGTCAAATGCGTATGCGTATTACATGTTCACGCATGCGTGTTACGTGTTCGTGGGGTGTTTCTTGACAAAGTGACAACTACTGGCCTGGCATGCATAATACAGCCTTTTTAGTCATTTTTACAGATCTGTGTGAATAGCCAAGAGAAAAGCAGACTTCATAGAAAGACTCTTAAAGTGCCTCTACTGTGGCATTTGAAAGGTTCCTATTTTTGTTTTGGGAGTCCCCAACAACAGGTTTACATGCATGCAAGGTCTCATTGTCTTACAATATGCATTTATTTTTACCTTATTTGCTCAATGACTCCCAAAGGATTCGCTCAACGATTCATTTTTCCCAAGCGGCAACCTCCCCCAGTTTCTCGTGAAGCCAATACGGAAGTGACTTAAACTGCAATTCATCGACTGGCCACTAGAGACAGACTCCAAAAGAGGCGGTCTTTCACCTCTCTATAGCCACATTCTACAACAAGACGTTCTCTGGGCTTGGCTTAGGAAGTTTTCAGTTCTGAAACTTACAGGATATTGTTGTAGTAAGATGACCTCTTATATGTCAAAAGCTCAAGGAAAATTTGATTTCACTGTTCATGACCCCTTTAAAACAAGTCTGGTTGTTCCAATATTTATAAATAAAGTGGCAAATGTGGTTTTGTTAGGTTATATGGCAAATCACATTTGAATCGGACATCTGCTGGAAAGATATTCACATTCACATTCACACGCACATCCAGCACGATCCCTACATAGTTTATCCATAAAAAAGCACATTTGCTGTAATTCCTATTACTTCTGGAATTTGTTCATTTACAAGGTCCAACCAATTCTATTATACCCAGTGAAGTTGGCTTTTTTATATGAATTGTATCATTTGAACAACATTCATGACATCAGGAAAAAGTTTGATCTGTGAAGCTAATGGTTTCTGCTCTAGGTGTGTCTGGTTCAGAGACGAATGAAACAGAGGCCGTGATAGAGAGGGATTCTGTCACTCTACACACTGATCTTACTGAAATACAAAATGATGATACAATAATGTGGATGTTTGGACCTAAAGACTCTGTCGTATCTCAAATAACGAGAATGGCCGATTTGACCTCATGTTTTTGTCACTGATGATTTTGGATTCAGAGGCAGATTGCAGGTGGACCAAAAGACTGGATCTCTCACCATCAGAAACGCCAGAATCAGTCACTCAGGACAATATCAATTAACCATCTCTAGAGAAAATACTACAACAAAGATATTTAATGTTACTGTCTTTGGTGAGTAAGTCTTTCAATGATCCAGTTTAGATTAGCACTGTGTTAATAATTAGATCATTTTATTATTTATAATAAACCATCTCAGACACCAGAAGAGGTATCATGTGTTTGCTGTTAAACTAGTGGAACTAGCTCTTTTATTAAAGATGAAAAATCTGTCCCACTATGATTATTTGTTCATTACTTCTTCAGGTGTGTCTGGTGCTGATACAGATGAAGTGTCAGTGATGAAGGGAGATTCAGTCATTCTAAACACTGACCTTAAAGCAGACCAACAAGACAGAATTAGATGGTATTTTAATGAGATTCGCATGGCTTTAATCAGTGGAGATCAGAGTCAGATCTGTACAGATGATCAGTGTAATGAGAGATTCAGAGACAGACTGAAGCTGGATCATCAAACTGGATCTCTGACCATCACAAACATCAGGACCTCAGACACTGGGCTTTATGAGGTACAGTTTAACAGCGGCACCATTGTAAAGATCTTCAATGTTACTGTCCATGGTGAGTCGTTTAATTCATGTTTCAGATCAGCTAGGTGTGCATTACACTGTTTGAATGCACAACGTGGAGCCAAAGAACCACCCGAAGCAAATCGTGCACTGCATACCTATTTATGGATTATTACACATGCACCATGGTCATTCACTAGCACTGACAAATTAAAGCTGTCATTTATGTTTGCAGCATAAAATTACAGTTATTTTTGGCTATGGGTCATTAGATCAAGCATTCTGCATTCTTTAAATCAGACACAGAGAAGTAGTGCATTAAAATGACATTTATTTGAATGAATTTGAGTGGAGAGAATGATGAGAGAGAGAGTGAATTACTGTATGTGTGCAGCATCTCTCTACTGTTTGATTGGATGAAATCCCCACGGCATGCCCGAAATATCAGATTCGACCCTGGATGCCAGATCTTGTCAAAAGATAGAATTCAAAACCAGTGAAACCTGTCAACAGATAGTCTTGTCTGGCACTGTTACCAGTCTACTGGCTTCCAGTAACGGTCATACACGAGTTACGGCACATGACGTATTGATGAACACAGAAGCGCAGAGGATAGAGCAAAACAAAACACCAGTCACAAAGCTTCAGAAGGCCTTTATTAACCCCCTGGAGCTGTATGGATATCTTTTATGATGGATGGATGCGCTTTTTGGGCTTCAAAATCTAAAGTACCGTTCACTCCCATTATAAAAGCTTGGAAGAGCCAATATACTTTTACTATAACTGAAAGAAGAAAGTCATATACACCTAGGATGGCTTGAGGGTGAGTAAATTATGGTTTTTTTTTTTGTTTTTTTTGGGTGAACTAACCCTTTAAAGTAACACACACAGGTAGCAATTGAGAATCCTTTTCTCATTTTTTTTTCTGAAATGTTTTCCTTACTAATTTTTCTCAAAAAAAAGTCTTTGTTAAAAGTTATAAGCAATGAACCAAAACAACCAGCTACAAATTGAATCACATCATTGTAAACTTTGATTTGAAGCACAAAAAGATTTGAACGTCAAACAAAGATACAAGACTGTCTACCTAACAGCTTTAGTGAGTGAACTACAATCCCATGAAGCATTGTGAATAACAATTGGAAAACAGTGTTATTATTTATACACTATATTGCCAGAAGTATTGGGACACCCCTTCCAAATCATTGAATCCAGGTGTTCCAATCACTTCCATGGCCACAGGTGTATAAAATCAAGCACTAGGCATGCAGACGCTTCTACAAACATTTGTGAAAGAATGGGTCGCTCTCAGGAGCTCAGTGAACTCAAGCATGGTACTGTGATAGGGTGTCACCTGTGCAATAAGTCCATTTGTAAAATTTCCTCACTACTAAATATTCCACGGTCAACTGTTAGTGGTATTATAACAAAGTGGAAGCAATTGGGAACAACAGCAATTCAGCTATGAAGTGGTAAGCCATGTAAAATCACAGAGCAGGGTCAGCGTATAATGAGGCGCACAGTGCGTAGAAGTCGTCAACTTTCTGCAGCGTCAATAGCTACAGACCTCCAAACTTCGTGTGGCCTTCAGATTAGCCCAAGAACAGTGTGTAGAGAGCTTCATGGAATGGGTTTTCATGGCCGAGCAGCTCATCCAAGCCATATATCACCAAGTGCAATGCAAAGCGTGGGATGCAGTGGTGTAAAGCACGCCGCCACTGGACTCTAGAGCCATGGAGACGTGTTCTCTGGAGTGACCAATCACGCTTCTGTGTCTGGCAATCTGATGGACGAGTCTGGGTTTGGCGGTTGCCAGGAGAACGGTACTTGCCTGACTGCAATGTGCCAAGTGTAAAGTTTGGTGGAGGGGGGATTATGGTGTGGGGTTGTTTTTTAGGGGTTGGGCTTGGCCTCTTAGTTCCAGTGAAAGGAACTCTTAATGCTTCAGCATACCAAGACATTTTGGACAATTTCATGCTCCCAACTGCTTCATGCTTTGGGGATGGCCCCTTCCTGTTCCAACATGAATGCGCACCATAAAGACATGGATGAGCGAGTTTGGTGTGGAGGAACTTGACTGGCCTGCACAGAGTCCTGACCTCAGAGATGAATTAGAGCGGGGACTGCGAGCCAGGCCTTCTCGTCCAACATCAGTGCCTGACCTCACAAATGCGCTTCTAGAAGAATGGTCAAAAATTCCCATAAACACACTCCTAAACCTTGTGGAAAGCCTTCCCAGAAGAGGTTAAGCTGCCACAGCTGCAAAGGGTGGGCCAACTCCATATTAAACCCTACGGATTAAGAATGGGATTTTATTAAAGTTCATGTGCAGGTAAAGGCAGGCGTCCCAAAACTTTTGGCAATATAGTATATATATCATGGGAGAGGGCTAAGTAAAATACTAATTCCCCTATGTAGAAAATAAATTGAATTTTACATCTACAACCTGAGTGTTGCACACTATAATGATGCTGTGAGTTTAATTACTTCAAAAATAGTTGCGTTACCAACTTATTTCTTATTATAAGTAATATAATGTAGCTCTTTAGTTCCCAACAAGTGTCTTTTTGTGTGCGAGTGACTGTCTGTATGTGTGTTTGCGTCAACTAATAATCAACATTTAATTCACTTAATTTAACATTTCCGGGGCTGTTTAAACAATGAGATGACATTTATTTAACCACAATTCATCTTATATTTCTTTATTCTGTCATTCATTTTGTTTCTACTGATTTTCAGGAAATTATAATTCACAATTGTTTTAATATTCACAGTTCTTTGTGGTTCACTTGGTTTGTGTTTCTGGTGTTTTTGCTTCTGAATGAGATGAAGTGAAGAGAAAGTCAGTGAAGGAGGGAGAATCTGTCACTTTAGATACTGGTGAAATAAAAAACCCAAATGATTTGATGGCGTGGTATTTTAATAATACTTTTATTGCTAAAATCACTGGATATCAGAGTAAGATCTGTACAGATTTTCAGTGTGAAGAGAGATTCAGAGACAGACTGAAGGTGAATCAGAATGGATCTTTGACCATCACAAACAGCAGAACTGAAGACTCTGGACTCTATCAACTACAGATCAGCAGTGTCCGTCGACGTCATCGTCGCAGCATCGGCATCACCACTGTCAAGAGCTTCAGTGTTTCTGTCTCTGGTGAGTGTCCTTTGAGCAATTTTTGAATATCTAGAATTTTTGTAAAAATTGACACAATTGTTACAACAAACACTTAAAACAAACAAGTCTAAGGTTATTAACATGAAAAATGTGTAAAATTAAACCTTTATGCAGTGAACACTATTGTTTCCACTATTTTCTCACAGTGATGTGATGCTTTTTTTACTGCTGTTCCTTAAAACAACAGAAGGCGCTGCCATATATCAGTGAAATCAATATCAACTGATGACCAAAGTAGAAAGCTGTAAATATCAGATAAAAATACTGGATGGTTTATCATTTGGGTAATGCTGTAGATTACAGCCCGGAAAGTACTGCGTAACTAAAGCGAATTTACAGCGTAACTTTCGGTAATTATAGTGTAACTATAAAGTAAGTGCATGTAGTTATAAGGGAACAATATGTAATATTTGGGGAATAAAGGGGTAACTATCAGGAAAATTAACAAATTATTTATACTGTAAGTATTTTTTAATTAAGGGGTAATTATCCATGTATACAGGGTAAGTGTGAATCCGCGGGCTGTAAATTAAAGTGGTGCTTGTTCCCCTCTTGTTTCATGTAGTTACAGGGTAAGTGTGAATCTACGGGCTGTAAATTAAAGTGGTGCTTCTTCCCCTCTTGTTTCATGTAGTTACAGGGTAAGTGTGAATCTACGGGCTGTAAATTAAAGTGGTGCTTGTTCCCCTCTTGTTTCATGTAGTTACAGGGTAAGTGTGAATCTACGGGCTGTAAATTAAAGTGGTGCTTGTTCCCCTCTTGTTTCATGTAGTTACAGGGTAAGTGTGAATCTACGGGCTGTAAATTAAAGTGGTGCTTGTTCCCCTCTTGTTTCATGTAGTTACAGGGTAAGTGTGAATCTACGGGCTGTAAATTAAAGTGGTGCTTGTTCCCCTCTTGTTTCATGTAGTTACAGGGTAAGTGTGAATCTACGGGCTGTAAATTAAAGTGGTGCTTGTTCCCCTCTTGTTTCATGTAGTTACAGGGTAAGTGTGAATCTACGGGCTGTAAATTAAAGTGGTGCCTGTTCCCCTCTTGTTTCATGTAGTTACAGGGTAAGTACAATAAAAACACGTACACAATCTGATATCACTCGGAAATCTTTATTTGAAAAACAACTTTTTTAAAACAGATTTACAACACTTATTAGTTTCTCTTGCTTGGCTTCTCCTCCTCTTGTTCCTCTTCTTATTCGTTCTTGACACAGATGAATCTTAAGAAGGAATCCTATGTCTCTAGCTATTCTGTAGCTATATTATGTATTTAAAGAAAATACAGTGCACGCAGAAATGTCCTCACCGTTTACTCATCTTTTACCCTCATGCCATCCGAGATGTATACGACTTTCTTTCTTCAGATGAACACAGAAAAATAAATAATCTCTGATAATGAAAACTCATTTGGGTTCCTAAAAGTTGAAGCATCAAACAGCACATACAGCAATAACTACAGTAATCCATATGATCCCAACTGATGAATTAATGTCTTCTGAAGTGAAACGTTAAGTGTTTGTAAGAAAAATACCAATATTTAAAAAAAAAAAATAAACCGTAAACTATCGCTTCTGACCAGCAGTCATCTGCGTGAATGAGAGGGTTGAGTTCACGCTTGACGTAACTTGAAGCGTGACTGGTCACGCGGATGTCGGATGCTGTCTGTTTTTAATTTTCATTTTTTTAAATTAATGCTCACAACAGTAAACAAACAATAACATAATATATGATAATAGCAATGAGAAACAAACAAGACTAGAAGACAGAGACGCATATCTGCATACACGAAATCACTGAAACCGACTCATAACGTTGTAGTATACATGCCAGGCCAGTATGTGGCACTGTAATTCTGCCACAGAGATGCACTAAAAATGGAGAAGAAGAGTTGTGGCTAGAAGGGGTACAGCAATGGTAGGAAGTGAGAGAAAATATCACGATAAAATAACAATAAATAAATTTGATACTTACCAGATTGTGTTTTATTAACACCTACACCTAAACCTATCCTTACAAGAATGCAAGTACAGTAATTAAATGACGCAATATTGATGTGCGCATGCCCAGTGCCCGTAGCTGTATCCCTTCTAGTCTTTACCGTGCGGGACGTGGTGTGATGACATCACCGTTTCACAAAGTATACGGATTGGCTGTACACACGAAAACGCAAGGGTGTCAGTTTCAGATTTATCCACTCTGGGACCCGGTTTCAAAAAATATCGGTTTCAGGCTCCCAAAAAGCCGGATCAGTGTGGACGAAACGCTGATACGGTACAAATGTTTTATGCATACAGCTAAACGCATCTCTGTGTGGATGGGGCCTTAGTTAATTACAATATAAATACATATTGTGTTATTATTGTTCAAACAGGCATCAGGAAGCAGCACAGTGATCAGGTGAGAAACCATGTGCACTAAATCTGTCTGCATGCAAAAAAAACCTAAATTTAAAAGTCTTTGCATGCAAGTTTTGTGTGGCCATAAGTTTTTTTGTCTCTCCATTGACAGCTATGCAAACGCTTCATAACGTTCATAAAGAGATCGTAAAAATAATCCATATGAACTGAGCAGTGTAGTCCGAATTTTGTGAAGAGACACGATCGCTTTATATGATGAACAGATTGAATTTAGGTTTTTATTCACATATAAACGTTAATTAGTGAACATAAACAGAAGCTCAATCGAACATGCTTGACGCACGACAACAAACCTCTTGCAGAAACTCAAACATGTTGCGTAACACATAAGAATGAACCTCATTGGTTCTTGAGGAAGCTCAAACGTGCTGCGTAACATGAGAATGAACCTCATTGGTTCTTGAGGAAACTCAAACGTGCTGCATAACACGAGAATTAACCTCATTGGCTCTTGCAGAAGCTCAAACGTGCTGCGTAACATGAGAATGAACCTCATTGGTTCTTGAGGAAGCTCAAACGTGCTGCGTAACACATGAGAATGAACCTCATTGGTTCTTGAGGAAACTCAAACGTGCTGCGTAACACATGAGAATGAACCTCATTGGTTCTTGAGGAAGCTCAAAAGTGCTGCGTAACACGAGAATGAACCTCATTGGTTCTTGAGGAAGCTGAAATGTGCTGCGTAACACGAGAATGAACCTCATTGGTTCTTGCTGAAGCTCAAACGTGCTGCGTAACACGAGAATGAACCTCACTGGTTCTTGAGGAAGCTCAAACGTGCTGCGTAACATGAGAATGAACCTCATTTGTTCTTGTTGAAGCTCAAACGTGCTGCGTAACACGAGAATGAACCTCATTGGTTCTTGCGGAAGCTCAAACGTGCTGTGTAACACAAGAATGAACCTCATTGGTTCTTGAGGAAGCTCAAACGTGCTGCGTAACACGAGAATGAATCTCATTGGTTCTTGCAGAAGCTCAAATGTGCTGCGTAACATGAGAATGAACCTCATTGGTTCTTGCGGAAGCTCAAACGCGCTGTGTAACACAAGAATGAACCTCATTGGTTCTTGCAGAAGCTCAAACGTGCTGTGTAACATGTAGTTATAAGGGAACAATATGTAATATTTGGGGAATAAAGGGGTAACTATCAGGAAAATTAACAAATTATTTATACTGTAAGTATTTTTTAATTAAGGGGTAATTATCCATGTATACAGGGTAAGTGTGAATCTACGGGCTGTAAATTAAAGTGGTGCTTGTTCCCCTCTTGTTTCATGTAGTTACAGGGTAAGTACAATAAAAACACGTACAGAATCTGATATCACTCGGAAGCTCAGAAGCTCAAACGTGCTGTGTAACACAAGAATGAACCTCATTGGTTCTTGCGGAAGCTCAAACGTGCTGTGTAACACGAGAATGAACCTCATTGGTTCTTGAGGAAGCTCAAACGTGCTGCGTAACATGAGAATGAACCTCATTGGTTCTTGCTGAAGCTCAAACGTGCTGCGTAACATGAGAATGAACCTCATTGGTTCTTGCACGTCAAGGGAACATGCTTGACATACCAATTTTATGACATTGCCCCCGGTTTCACAAACAAGGCTTAAGCTAGTCCCAGACTAAAATGCATGTTTGAGCTGTTTTAACAGAAAGCAACTTGTAGTGACATATATTAAAATGTCAACACCATCGTTTTGTCTCAAGATGCACACCAGTAATGTGTTTTTCTAGTGTAAGTTTATAAAAGCTACTTAAATGCCCTAATTGAACTAAAGCCTAATCCTGGTTTAGGCTAAACCCTGTCTGTGAAACAGGGCCTGCATCTCATTAACTAAGCGTACATATGCACATATTTGTGTAAAATCTGTGTATGGATGTTTTCTCAAACAAATCTTGATTCACTAATAAAGTTTACAATAAAAAAAATGTATTCTAAATTTACAACAACAAAAAAATATGTGGAAATAACTTAAACCACCCATACAGCATGCAGTCACTTATCTAGAATTCTCCAAATTCATTAACACAAGAATGAGATTAAAAACAAATTCATAAATACAAATATGAATAATCCACGCACTTACATTTGAGTTTAATATTTAAGTAGAGAAAACCTTTGTACATTCTGCAAAGATCAGACAAAAGAAGTATTTGTGTTTGTTCACTAATATCCTATTCATTTCGTTTTGCCTTTTGTGAATCTGTTTTTTTTTTTTTATATATATATATATATATACTGTAGAAAGGTGAAAGTGAAACACTCGACCCCTGAACAGACTGAGATTCTCTTGATGGATGCTGAAAGTACAAATATAACAGTGTTAAAGGTGAAGATTCACTCTTTCACACTTCATCTCTGAATGTTTTGTGTTTATTACAGATGTCATGTCAAGTCTGGTTTTTATATCATGTATTTATTGGATTTGTTTTCTTTGTTGTAACAGTCATGCATGTCAAATGGCATATAGTATTGTTGCTGGGTGTTATGCTCATCCTAGCCACCAGGGGTCTCAACACGCCAGATTTGCTTATATACAGGTAGTAGTGTTGCACGATATACCGGTACTAGAATGATATACATTTTATCAGTACCGGTACTTTAAGAATAACAGCATTTTAATAAGAGCTGTATTTCATCATTTGTGTCAGCTCTGCTTCCACTCACTGCATGGAGTAAAATATATACGCTAAACAAAACATCAACTAAAAGCGGTTAATAAACATCACTGCAATACAGTTACTGATTTTTAAATAAAGCAACATGCAGCATATTATCAATGTTTCTTGAAGCACAGGCTCTACTCTCCAGCACATCTGTACCGTTAGCTTCACAGAATGCTTTCCACTACATACTGTTTATCTGCTAGTGTGTTCTAACATGTAACTATGTTTGGTCTCATCTGACAGCTTATAAACTGAACTGAATGGTGGTGAATAGAGATAAAGTATCCTAATGTAAAGTCTTGGTACTGTTGCTTAAACATGCATTGAGGAGAATATATCCCCCTCTTGATCACCACCCATTTACATTATCTTTTGGTTTTCTATACAGTATGTTGTTCCATTTGACTGTGTGTTTAAACATGTAACTTAATAACTTTGTCTGCTTTAAAGGCTTTGAGAATCTTTCCTTTTCCACTGATAATGTTAAAAGCAAAAGTGATTGTTACTTTCATTATCTAAGTGTTCACGTTGAATCCTATCAGTACTAAGAAACACTTTTCCCTTTAAAGAATAAGAGGTTGAAGAATAACAACAACTTTAATGGAGTCAGATTAATTATATTGAAGTCAGATAAATAACTGATTTATGATTTATGGACGTCATCCTTCAACTGCTTTTTGTTCCGATTATTGGTTCTAAATAGCAGTGTTGCTTCTAGCGTTACATTGAATAATAACTTGATTTGAGACATGAATGGTAGTTTTAGTGCATTTTGAATGTGAAATTAACTGCTGTGCCAAATTGAAAGTTGGTTAGGAGAACTGAGTTTTGAAAAGAGTGACCTAAGTATTGAGAAATGTGTCCTATATGGTAAAATAACTGTAAACCCATGAAAATATATTGTTGGATGCACATCCTCATGGGTCACATATATAATATAGTCAGAACACCGGCAGGATGGCAGGAGGTTTCCTGTTGAGCTCACAGTGATGATGCTGTTCTTCAAAAACATGCCAGATGGAGCCATTTATCAGTTCAATTAGCCATTTATCAGCTGTTATCATCAATATCTAGCAGTTCAACTCAGTCCTTAGCAATATAAACCCAGTGTGTAATCAACTGTCATTTGTAAACATTTATATAATACACGAATATTAGATGGTGGAGCTGATTCCTGGTTATGATACTAGATGTTGCTGTAGTATGCATACTATAAACATCCTTAGTTGAGGGAACATGTTTGGTTCAGTTCGTTTTGTCGTGGCCATGACATACACCGATCAGGCATGATTATTTTGACCACCTTTCTAATATTGTGTTGGTCCCCCTTTTGCTGCCAAAACAACCCTGACCCGTTGAGGCATGGACTCCACTAGACCCCTGAAGGTGTGCTGTGATATCTGGCACCAAGATGTTAGCAGCAGATCCTTTAAGTCCTGTAAGTTGTGAGGTGGGGCCTCCATGGATCAGAGTTGTTTGTTCAGCACATCCCACAGATGCTCGATTTGATTGAGATCTGGCGATCTTGGAGGCCAAGTCAACACCTCAAACTCCTTAAACTATTCCTGAACCATGTTTGCTTTGTGGCAGGGTGCATTGTCCTGCTGAAAGAGGCCACAGCCACCAGGCAATACAGTTTCCATGAAAGGGTGTACATGGTCTGCAACAATGCTTGGGTAGGTGGTACGTGTCAAAGTAACATCCACATGGATGGCAGGACCCAAGGTTTCCCAGCAGAACATTGCCCAAAGCATCACACTGCCTCCACCGGCTTGCCTTCTTCCCATAGTGCATCCTGGTGCCATGTGTTCCCCAGGTAAGCGACGCACACGCACCCGGCCATCCATGTGATGTAAAAGAAAACGTGATTCATCAGACCAGGCCACCTTCTTCCATTGCTCCGTGGTCCAGTCCTGATGCTCATGTGCCTAATGTTGGCAATTTGAGCTACAGTAGCTCGTCTGTTTGATCGGACCACACGGGCCAGCCTTCACTCCCCACGTGCATCAATAAACCTTGGCCGCCCATGACCCTGTCACCGGTTCACCACTGTTCCTTCCTTGGACCACTTTTGATAGATACTGACCACTGCAGACCGGGAACACCCCACAAGAGCTGCAGTTTTGGAGAAGCTCTGACCCAGTCGTCTAGCCATCACAATTTGGCCCTTGTCAAACTCGCTCAAATCCTTACGCTTGCCCATTTTTCCTGCTTCCATCACATCAACTTTGAGGACAACATGTTCACTTGCTGCCTAATATATCCCACCCACTAACAGGTGCCGTGATGAAGAGATAATCAGTGTTATTCACCTCACCTGTCATAATGTTATGCCTGATCGGTGTATGTCAAATTATCTATTATACATACATAAACCTATATGATAAATGGGATACATTTATATGTCAGTCTATGGAATTGTTCCAATTTCTAATAGGTAATTTTTTTTTTAACTTTATATGAGCAAATATTGCATACATTGATATTTCATATATGCACATATATTGTCGAGTAAAAACAAGATTACCGACAGCAAATTAAAGAGAAGCTTCAACAGAACAAAGAAACTCGTACAGGTTTGGAACAACATGAGGGTGAGAAAATGATGACAACATTTTTTGGTTCCAACTTATGTTCACTATTGAAATGTGCAATAATAATAATAATTTTTTTTTTTTTTTTTTTTTTTTTTCACGTGCCATGTTGTTCTCTTCTGCCTTGTTGGAAAGATGCAAACCTGAGTTTACTAAACTTTACTTCATGCACAGCTTATTTCTCCACCCATCAGGTCAAACCACATTTTTGTACAGAGTGAGAGAGTGAGAGAGAAACACAGTCTGAATGTTGAGGCTTTAAGAGTCGAACATGAAAATGCTTAATTGATCTCTATACAATTTTGATAGTTGGTAAAGATTGGAGAACAATTCTTTAGCACTTCATGAATCCATATCTCACTTCAAACCCCTCAGAATGATTCTGCTGTATGTCTGCTGGGATTTCTCAATAATACTTAAAATAAAACCAGTCCAAAATTGTTTTTTTAACCAGTCCTGTTTGTGCAAGTAATGTGGTCAATGTTTGTGGCATCAGTGATTAAAGGGTTAGTTCACCCAAAAATGAAAATTTGCCCATGATTTACTCACCCTCAAGTCATCCTAGGTGTATATGACATTCTTCTTTCAGACGAATACAATCAGAGTTATATTAAAAAAAAACGTTTTGAAGTCCTTAAAAGTGCATCTATGCATCATTTAGCGCAAGTTGACTTGTGTATCGATGACCGCTGGAAGCTAGTTATTTTAGTCTATAAAGTTTTAAATACGGATATTTTTCTTACACAAACGTATCGATTCGCTTCAGAAGGCCTTTATTAACACCCCAGAGTCGTGTGGAACAGTCTTATGATGATAGACGCACTTTTATGGACTTCAAGAACGCAGCAACAATCACTGCCATTATAAAGCTTTGAAGAGCCAGGGCACTTTTAATATAACTCAGATTTTATTCGTCTGAAAGAAGAATGTCATATACACCTAGGATGACTTGAGGGTGAGTAAATCATGGGCTAATTTTCATTTTTGGGTGAATTAACCCTTTAAGGCACTGAAGATGCTCCAGCGGCAGAGTAAATGTTGAAATTAACGTGTTTGAGTAAAGGGAAAGATTTGCGTGTGTTTAATGTTCAGATACGTTGGAGATTTAGAAGAGTCTCCATTATTTTTGAGTTTTTGTGTTGCTGCTAATCACGCTAAAGGGTGGAGCTTGTGCTCAGGTTGTAGGCTAGTAAGAGCAGTGAGTGTAAACCTCACTCCCCTGATCTCAAGAGGCGCTCTAGCGACTGACACTAGCGGCTGCGGCCTGAAGTGGGTCGAGTAGGACCGGTTACAATGACTATGCTGTGTATTGCTTCACTATCAGTGAGCAAATGCTAAAGCTTGTACGGTCAACAGTCTTATCTTACTTGCTTATACCATACATTATATGTAACATCAAGCATATGTAACAAAATTGTGTTTAGTATGATAACGTGCTATTGTTGGCTAGCAAGGGCTCAGGATTGATTTTGACATTGGTGGGGACATACTGTACAAGCCACCTCCCTCCATTTTTTGACTTTAGACCACAAAACCATGACAGACCAAAATAAAATAAGCCTGACCATGACATATTAAAATAATTTTTGTAACGGTCATGAAGTAAATTCAAATCCAAATGCATTACCTACTCAGGCAGTATGCGATTTCAGATGCACTGTGTGTGTCTTAAGTAATCTGGCCAACTATAGCAGTTAGTCAAAGGGTAATCAAGTTCAGATTCAAATTAGATCAATATATTTTTTATGTAACAAAAAAAAAAAAAAAAGTTATTAACAGTGTTAAAGCAAAAGAAAAATCACGTGATTAACTTAAAAATGACTAGTCAAAGCATTTTCCATAATTAGCCACTGACAAGTCACACATTTTCACATTTTACAGTCAATTCTAAGTTTCCCCTAAACCCTCTTTCTCTCTCTTCTCAAAAACTGTCAGTGGTATGACAGTTGTGTCTTTTTTCTCCACAGGAAATCAGCATCAGTGCCTCAGGTTGAGCTCTGGAAATAAGTAATATCCTGTGTGAGTGTATCGAGTATTGTGTGATGTGAGTCAGTGTTTCTCACTTCTGAAGCGATTCCGAGACATGCATTAGTAAATGATCTTACCGATTTCTGTGCTTTGTGTTGGTAGAACGTTGGCTCTGTGTAAATGATCTCATCTTCACAAGTCTGAACTGTTTGAACAATGACAATATCCTTAAATTTAGAAAAACAAGCTTCTGAAATAAATGTAGTCAAACTTTACCAATTCTGGGTCACTGAGAACGAAAATGGTGCTTAAAATTATTGATTGCTCTGGTTTTCAGGATATGCTATTGGGTCAGACAATGTTTGACTTGGAATGGCAGAGGACAAGTGAGTAATAAAGGGAAGGGATCTCAATTTAAAGCAGAAATTACTAAAATACATCTTCGACTGGATCTATGAATAAATCTATAACTTGGTATGGACAGTACTTGCTTTTAGGGGGAAAAATTAATGATGCAAACTAAAGATGGTATTGCATCATTCATGATACACTATTGCCAAAAGTATTGGGACACCCCTCCAAATCATTGAATCCAGGTGTTCCAATCTCTTCCATGGCCACAGGTGTATAAAATCAAGCACCTAGGCATGCAGACGCTTCTACAAACATTTATGAAAGAATGGGTCGCTCTCAGGAGCTCAGTGAATTCAAGCGTGGTACCGTGATAGGGTGCAATAAGTCCATTCATGAAATTTCTTCTACTAAATATTCCACGGTCAACTGTTAGTGGTATTATAACAAAGTGGAAGCAATTGGGAACAACAGCAACTCAGCCACGAAGTGGTAGGCCACGTAAAAATCACAGAGCGGGATTAGCGCATGCTGAGGTGCACAGTGCGCAGAAGTCGACAACTTTCTGCAGTCAATAGCTACAGACCTCCAAACTTCGTGTGGCCTTCAGATTTGGTGCAGGAGGGATTATGGTGTGGGCTTGTTTTTCAGGGGTTGGGCTTGGCCCCTTAGTTCCAGTGAAAGGAACTCTTAATGCTTCAGCATACCAAGACATTTTGGACAATTTCATGCTCCCAAATTTGTGGGAACAGTTTGGGGATAGCCCCTTCCTGTTCCAACATGACTGCGCACCAGTGCACAAAGCAAGGTCCATAAAGACATGGATGAGCGAGTTTGGTGTGGAGGAACTTGACTGGCCTGCACAGAGTCCTGACCTCAACCCGATAGAACACCTTTGGGATGAATTAGAGCGGAGACTGCGAGCCAGGCCTTCTTGTCCAACATCAGTGCCTGACCTCACAAATGCGCTTCTAGAAGAATGGTCAAAAATTCCCATAAACACACTCCTAAACCTTGTGGAAAGCCTTCCTAAAAGAGTTGAAGCTGTTATAGCTGCAAAGGGTGGGCCAACTCCATATTAAACCTTACGAATTAAGAATGGGATGTCATTAAAGTTCATGTGCAGGTAAAGGCAGACATCCCAAAACTTTTGGCAATATAGCATATGAATTGCAGTGTAGACCCATGTTATTGGATTAATTGAGATGGCATTTCTGTGTTTGTATTTCCAGTGTGTTGTGATGCACTTTGAGAAACGTGAAAACTGATTTTTGTGCAAGTGAGACGAAGAAACTTTAGTTTATTAACATTTAGAGTATATTTATACTTGTTTAAAAGCAGTAGGTAACTCTTGCCTCTTGGGTCTGTTTTTCTGTATTTCCTGCAGATCCAGGTCATCCCGACTGCAACAACAATCAACAGAAATCCAGCAGAGATCAGCACTATCAGAGAGACTGAGACTGGAGGAGGAGAAGGAGACAGTCCGTCCAGTTCTGTAATGATAAAGAAAGAAGTGAATGTGTTAGTCTGATCTAAAACAGGTCAGATCAGGTCAGTCAATAAACACATATATCAGCCGTGCTGCCGTACCTGCACATGTGTGACAGAGTTGGGTGATGTTGGGATGTCTGGTCTGGTGGCTGATGGGATTGTTCAGCACACAGCTGTAGGTGTTTTTATCCTGATATTCCACCTCCAGAGGTAGAGAGAGACTGATGCTGAGATCAGACACACTGATGCTGGACAATAAACTGTTTCCTTTGTACCAGGAGAGAGTCACATGACTCACATTCACCACTGAACACACCAATGAACAATTTGATGATGATGATGATGATGATGATGATGAAGAACATTGTGAAGAGTTACTGCTGATGACAGGAACAGGCAGACGAGCTGAAATATAAATGGAAATGAGGATAAATCTAATCAAGGCTCTTATTTTCAGTTCAGTGTGTTCAGTGAATGGGGATGACAGTGGGTGTGTCTGTGATTAATTGTTTCAGTACCTAAATAAAAAAATAAGAATATAAAGTGCAGGACAAACGACGTCTCTACTCACCATAGACAGAAACATTGAATGTTTTTGATGTCAGTTTCGCTCCAGTTATCTCTAGTTTATAAACTCCATCATGTTCAGTTGTGATGTTTGTGATGGTCAGAGATCCAGTTTGATCGTCCAGCTTCAGTCTGTCTCTGAATCTCCCATCAGGACCATCATATGTGGAGAAGATTCGGTTCTCAATGCTGATTTTAGCTATTAAAGTCTTTTCGTCTCCAAATTTCCACAGTATATCGTCGTCTTCATGTATTTTAGTAAGATCAGTGTTTAGAGTCACAGGATCTCCCTCCATCACTGACACTGACTCACCAAACACACCTGGAGAAAGGGTCACAATTTAAGGCAGTTGGTTTACAAAGCGTGGAATCATTTTTAGTTTGTAACCTTTAAAATGTGACTCAAATGCAAAGAGCAAACAAAAGGTGTGAAGTTACGTGTCAAGCTGCAAGTTTAATACATTTTATGAGATATTTAGATCAGTATAAAACAGGCTCACTGCTTCTGAACCCTTTAAAATGCACTCAGGATTCCTCTGTTTATTTTTACTTAGACCTGAATCTTGGCTATAATAAACAATATAAATGTTTATAACTTACCACCGCACAAACAGAACGAAAAAAGCATGTGAATCATTTTCTTCAATAGCTCAGTGAAAAGGTCTGATCTAATAATGAAGCAAACACAACAAAAATGGTTCATCTGGGTTGTGAATCCTCCCCCAAAAGAGTTTGAGGACCCTCCTAGTTCACACGCACACACTCTGATGGCATGCTGTGTGTTAAAGAATAGATGTCTGTGCTGTGAAAAGTATGGGAGAGTGGAATTGTGTAAATTTTTCAAAATGGCATGGTAAAATAAACTTATTCATTTTAAAACAGTTGTAACAGTGTGTTGGGTATGACGAAACAAACAAACAAACAAACAGGGAAAAAAAACCAAACAAAAACAAAAAAAAAAAAAAGTTAACAGTCTAACATCTCACAGTCTGCTTGTCACCCAGGGCATCGGTCCCCTGCGAGAAAAAAAAAAAAAAAAAAAAAAAAAAAAAAAAAAAAAAAGAGGACTCCGCCACAGCAGCCATATATAAACATTTATATTGCTTATTATAGCCAAGATTCAGGGCTAAGTAAAAATAAACAGAGGAATCCTGAGTGCAATATAAATGTTTATAACTTACCAATACTCAAAGCTTCCATCCCGTGACCTTTGAACCTACCAACGTTAGCCATATTAAAAAGAACATCTCACTTCTCTAATTGCACCGCGAGGAGGCGAGGAACGAGGAAGCTCCCAGATGAATGTGCGGAGATCCAATGCGGAAGTCTTTTGATGTTGAAAAACCTGACAGACGTAAAAATTCTCTTCCACTTTCACATTTGTCCCAATAATTGTAAGTTATATTTTACCTCTGCAGTTTAAATAAACTGTACATCTCAAATATTTCAACAGCTCATCTTGTTTTATTATTTATGAATTTCTTTAAATTTAACATAAGGGCAGATCCCTTGAGCGCAGCTGATGACGTTGTGAAGCGACGCTTGAGTGATCAAGATCAGTTTGCCCCCCAATAACCAAAACAAGCAAGTACCTGTCGTTCCTATTGCGACACAGATGATAAAATGTGCAACCCATTCGAATTCTATTAAGAATTTGCCACTTAAAAACGCTATGGAGAAAGTCAACATGATCTAAAACAGTCGTAAACTAAAAAGTGCATAATTAGAAAGCTTTTTAAACTACTCAGGACTACCTTTACTAGAATTTATCATGTTTTGTTATATTTATTGTGGTAAATTTTAAATAACTTGTAGAATTTATATTAGATTATCAATTTTTAGGTTTCAGGATTTTAACCAAACTTTGTTTAAAGATGATTATCAACTATGTTATGAAAGATACACTCACCTAAAGGATTATTAGGAACACCTGTTCAATTTCTCATTAATGCAATTATCTAATCAACCAATCACATGGCAGTTGCTTCAATGCATTTAGGGGTGTGGTCCTGGTCAAGACAATCTCCTGAACTCCAAACTGAATGTCAGAATGGGAAAGAAAGGTGATTTAAGCAATTTTGAGCGTGGCATGGTTGTTGGTGCCAGACGGGCCGGTCTGAGTATTTCACAATCTGCTCAGTTACTGGGATTTTCACGCACAACCATTTCTAGAGTTTACAAAGAATGGTGTGAAAAGGGAAAAACATCCAGTATGCGGCAGTCCTGTGGGCGAAAATGCCTTGTTGATGCTAGAGGTCAGAGGAGAATGGGCCGACTGATTCAAGCTGATAGAAGAGCAACTTTGACTGAAATAACCACTCGTTACAACCGAGGTATGCAGCAAAGCATTTGTGAAGCCACAACACGTACAACCTTGAGGCGGATGGGCTACAACAGCAGAAGACCGCACCGGGTACCACTCATCTCCACTACAAATAGGAAAAAGAGGCTACAATTTGCACGAGCTCACCAAAATTGGACAGTTGAAGACTGGAAAAATGTTGCCTGGTCTGATGAGTCTCGATTTCTGTTGAGACATTCAGATGGTAGAGTCAGAATTTGGCGTAAACAGAATGAGAACATGCCTTGTTACCACTGTGCAGGCTGGTGGTGGTGGTGTAATGTTGTGGGGGATGTTTTCTTGGCACACTTTAGGCCCCTTAGTGCCAATTGGGCATCGTTTAAATGCCACGGCCTACCTGAGCATTGTTTCTGACCATGTCCATCCCTTTATGACCACCATGTACCCATCCTCTGATGGCTACTTCCAGCAGGATAATGCACCATGTCACAAAGCTCGAATCATTTCAAATTGGTTTCTTGAACATGACAATGAGTTCACTGTACTAAAATGGCCCCCACAGTCACCAGATCTCAACCCAATAGAGCATCTTTGGGATGTGGTGGAACGGGAGCTTCGTGCCCTGGATGTGCATCCCACAAATCTCCATCAACTGCAAGATGCTATCCTATCAATATGGGCCAACATTTCTAAAGAATGTTTTCAGCACCTTGTTGAATCAATGCCACGTAGAATTAAGGCAGTTCTGAAGGCGAAAGGGGGTCAAACACAGTATTAGTATGGTGTTCCTAATAATCCTTTAGGTGAGTGTATAATGGAATGCATTGATATACCATTTCACTTCATGCAATATGCAGGCAAAATGGCCATTTGATGGGTTTTCCCATTCAATACAAATGTATTTATACACTAATATCATAGCATATCAATGTGTTCTTGGAGCAACATGTAATAAAGTAGTGTAATAATGGGAGTGATAGTTGGCAACATTTTCATAATAATATCTAATATTTTATAGGATATGTAATTTCTTTTCCTATTCACTTGCTGTGTCTCCCAAAATGCCTGATAAACATGCTTTAAGTCCCGGTGTCCTCTATAGTGGACATTTATGAAATCAGTGCAGAAAGTCATATTTTGATTAGAAACCCCATAACATTAAGATGTTGATGCATGAAAAACAATTTGAAAAGGAGTCAGGTTTAAAGTTTTTAAAGACCAATGAGTTGTCCTGGTGAAACCTCAAAACATCTCTGAAAAGCCTGAATGTGCTCTTTACAGGACATCCAGACTTTGACTATGTTGTCAGAAATTCACTAAAATATAATGTCCTTGTACGTGGACAGAGGGACCCTTAAGGGAATAGATTTTTCACTAAAGATGTATATTACACTGTGGCATTTAGTCACTATCTATATGTACACTGCAATTTTCATAAATTCTATAGATAAAAAGAGAAGAAAACAAATTCTACATTGGCCTGCATGGTGATGAGGAGACATCAATGGTCTTACCTGTATACTTGTAACAAATGCTATTAGTAAAACAGTTAAAGGACTGATACTTTTCATAAGTTAGAATCAGGAGCTTTAAATTGGTTTTCCCCATGTGTACAATGAATTCTGCTAATAATGACAGATATTAGGAAAAACCTGGCTTTCAGATATTCCAAGAGATGACAGGAAATTAACATTTTCAGTCTAAGACAATATTAAGTAAACGTTCTTTAAGTAAAATTCTGTTAAGCTAATAAGGTTTTAGGTGCTTAATATAAAATACATCATATATTCTATGTAAACAAGAAATTGTTAACTAGGCTATTACTTTATTGCAGTTATCAATCAACGTTGCATGTGGATGATACCACAAAAGACCATTTTGCAAAAATAACAGAGGAGGACAAAGGATAGTAAGATCAACACAACTTTAATGTGCAGACAGAGGGGAACGGGGATCCAGAGAGGGGAGTAAACAGTTGAATATCGGAAGGAATTAAGCTTATCTGGTGTACACAGTCTGTGTGTATCTTGCAAGGTTATAATCGTTAACGAAAAAACGAAAACTAGGTGGGAAAAAAAAAAAAAATTGTCGTTAACTGAAATAAAAACGAGGCATTACAAAAAAAAAAACGAGAACTAACCAAAACTGTAATGTGTGTTTGGCAAAACTAACTAAAATAAAATTATAGATTAAATGTCCTTAGTTTTCGTCTTTGTCAATGTCTTTCACAGAGCAAATAACGTTCAGCTGCATTTCCTTTCCCTGACACACACACACACACACACACACACACACACACCTCCGTGCACACCGCGTCTCCATGAGAACGAGTGTTCGACGTTGAAAGCAAGTTCGCGAAAGGTTGGTATCTCGTGAACACCTTTACACAATCACACATTAAAAAGTGGTATAAACATTTAATTATGAATATAATTTTGTCAGTGTGTTAATGTCGATCCGAGAAGCGATTGCTACTTTAGAAAGTTAACTAGTCGCAAGTTTGAGGTAAAATGCACTTGGGTTGTCGATGTCAAAACACTATATAAGCTGTGATTCAAATATTAAATAATGTTACGTCATTTGTTTACTCTTACACTCAATGTTTGTTGCTTCAATCCAGATGAGTAGGCTATTGTATAGGGTAAATTTAGTATAGGGTGTGAAAATTGTACAGCTGTGGTATTTGTATAGGGTGTGAATTCTGTATAGAAGATGTGTAGATTTTTGGTACTGCGTGTGGATTTTGTAAGAGGTAAAGGAATTTCATCGGGGTGTGAATTTTGTATAGGGTGTTAAATGTGTATATTTTGTGAAGGTGTGAATCATATTTAATATAATAAAGTTCTGTGTAACGAATTATTAACGAAGGAATTATTTTGATCTCCCCCTCTCCCCCCCAAACAGAAATGTCTTGTTGTGGCTCAAAAATGGGTTGAATACATGCGGTTCATGTATGTCTTCTTTAGTCTGTTGGTTCTTTAGGTTTTTACTGGCACAGTCACTTACACATTTTTTACTTACTACTGAGACTGTTTACATATTTGTGCCCATATGTACAGGTTTTATTTTTGAATTAATATTTTCTAAAATTGTATGATGTTTTTGTTGAGTTATTACACAATACTTTTTCTGACCTTTTTGAATCTTGCCCCTGACAAATAACCCGTTACAGAAAAAGACTAAAACTAACACTAAAACTAAGCATTCTCAAAAAATAAAAAATAAACTGAATTTGAAAACAAAAAAGTCAAAATGAAATAAAAATAAAAACTAATGAAAAATGCAAAACTATAATAACCTTGGTATCTTGCAGGGAACCAGAAGGCTGTCTGGTCAGCGCAGATGCCAGTGTGCAGGTGGATGGGTGATAGGAAAAGATGTGGACGAACAGAATACGGAGGACAGATGACGGCTCAGGAAGTAGGAAGTAGGAAGTAGGAAGTAGGAAGTAGGAAGTGGCAAGTGGCCATAGACAAGACCTAACAGGGAGTGAAAGGAGATGGTGGCTTATAATGGTGAACTGATGAGTGATAACAGGTGCAGGTGATCAGAATTCTGGTGATTGGGAACGAGTGGGTGGATCTGCTACGGATGTCTGCAGAGGGGGTGTGTCTTGCACTGTGACACAAACAAGCAAACAAATAAATCTCATGAGGGAGTGTATGCCCTGGAACCCCACTGAAACAGTTCACACTTCACACCCTCCAAACCTACGCCCTTGGGTGATCTGTTAACATGTGATTCATCCCACAACAGAGTATGACGACCCTCTTCACACCCTCTTCACACAATGTTCTTACAGGTACTGTCCCTATTAAACAACCCAACCCTGCTCTTTCGTGGTTCATTTCTCTTTCCTTTAACAAAATGACGGCGACATGAAAGAAGAGGAACAGAATATGCACATTTCATTGAATCTTTTCATGAGGAAACATGGGGAAAATGAACTTCATTTTTATTTTGATCTCAGCGTGTGTTTTGCTCAACCGTGGTAAGTCATTTATTTGTTATTGTTACATGTCTGTCTTGTCTTGTGTAGCACATGTGGTGTTTTGGGTTATTTCTGGGCCATGTGCTCTTGTCCTCTGTCTTGACCCCACCCCTCTTGTTATCTGATTATTGTTTAATTGGCCCACCTGGTTCCCTCCTGATTTGTACCCTTTATAGTCTCCTCGTGTATGCAGTCCTGTGTTGGGTCGTTGTTTTATGTCTGATGTTGTCTGTTCCCTGTTCCAGTTCCTTGTGTTTAAGTATTTCAAGTTAGAGTTTCCCCTCATGGCTGTTTTGTTTGTGTTTGTTTTATTTTATCATTTAATAAAAACCACCCTTTCTTCTTGCGTTTGAGTCCTCGCCTCTTCACTGCACTCGCAGCCGTGACAGAACCCAAAACACCACATGTGCTAAACAAGACAGACATGTGACAGTTATAATCTCTTTTTCGGTCAAAGATAAAAACGGAAAAATGAAGGCCTTAATCTATTATTATTATTAGTTGAGTTTTATTACTAACTCGGCATAAATTGATTTATTTTCATTTTGTATTTCTCTCTTCCTCCTATGGAGAAGCTTGCACTGTAAGTAGATTTGATGTTTATTTTTACAGATTTTTTGTATTTATACGGAAATAAGGTTCATTACAGTCTAAAAAATGCTGGGTTAAAAACAACAATTTCCGGGTTATTTGGCAACCCAGCGTTGGGTTGGTGTTGGGTCAGTGTTGGGTCAGTCAATTTGATATTGAAGGTTTTTCATTTTAGATAATAAAAATGCACTCTTAAAAAAATAAATAAATAAATAAATATATATATATATATATATATATATATATATATAAAATAGAGATTTTAGAGTGCATTTAGAGTGTAAGTGGACAAACCTGCAAAATCGGCAGTGTATCAAATACTTGTATATACAGTGGGGAGAACAAGTATTTGATACACTGCCGATTTTGCAGGTTTGTCCACTTACAAAGCATGTAGAAGTCTGTAATTTTTATCATAGGTACACTTCAACTGTGAGAGACAGAATCTAAAAAAATCCAGAAAAAAATCCAGAAAATCACATTGTATGATTTTTAAATAATTAATTTGCATTTTATTGAATGGGTTACATTGACCCAGCTGAGTTACAGAAAAACTACCCAGCACTGGGTAAAAATATTAAGAATAACCCAATAAAATGACCCAGCAGGCTGAACCCAGCATTCTTTAGAGTGTAGTTAACATTAGTTAACTACATTAGTTAATGAACTAATAATGAACTGCACTTCTACGGCATTTATTAATCTTAGTTAATGTTAATTTCAACATTTACTAATACATTATTAAAATCAAAAGTTGTTTTTGTTAACATTAATTAATGCACTGTGAGCTAACAGCGGTATTTTTATGAACTAATGTTAACAAAGATTAATAAATACAGTTGCAAATGTATTGCTCATGGTTAGTTCATGTTAGTTAATACATAAACTAATGTTAACAAATGAACCTTATTGTAAAGTGTTACCAAAAATATTAATAAAATTACAAAAATAGACTGTGAATTTACATGTCTAATGTAAAATAACATGATTTTTTTACAAAAAAAACTGTAACTTCCAGCCACAGCCTATGAAATCAACTGAATACTTATCGAGTCATTATAAAGTGGCTTAATTCACAGATCTCACCCAAAATCTATGTACTGATCAAAAGTGTTTTGTCATTAATACACTTAAATGTTGCACTACCAAGCCCGTAACACTAGCCCTTGTCACTTCAGCTTTATGTGACTTTAGTGAAATTGTGAAATGCCTAATTGGATCCAGTGTTACTCTGCACATGCTTTTTGATCAGTACAAATATAATGCAAAATGATTATCTTAGAAGATATGCTGTCTCTCGCATCACATAAATTATCAATAGTTAAGTACATGGTCTTGAAGAGGATTCTTATTTTTCTGTCTCTTGACTGTCTCATTTGGACTTGGACTTGACTTGGACTCGACCTCTTTGGACTTGGACTTAACTTGGACTCAAACCTCTTTGGACTCGGTCTTGACTCGGTCTCGACTAGTCCTGGACTTGGACTTGACTTGGACTCGACAAAGGTGGACTTGACTACAGCCCTACCTCAGGGTGCCTTTCTGCCAACCCTGCCACCTCGTGTGCTTCAGGGCACAGCTGTCTCCAGCGAGCACAAATCTCAGTGTCCGCCCGGAAACATAGCGGTGCTGGGATGTTCGCTTCCTCTGAGGAGGGTCCCAGAGCAACCAGTTTGGTTGTTCCCTGCTGGTTCACTGCTTCAGGGCACCGAATTGGTTACTCGAGAAACACCAGAGGCCAGTCTCAGAGGTCCTGCACACAATCGAAAAAGGTTACACAATACACTGTGGGTCTCGCCCACCCAGGTTTATGGGGGTCCTACACACAGTGGTAGACCCCAAACAGGCTCTGGTCATGGAACATGAGGTAAAATCTTTGCTGGGGAAGGAGGCCATAGAACGTGTACCTCCTCCCGACAGAGAAAATGGTTTCTACAGCTGTTATTTTATCATTCCAAAGAAGGATGGGGGGCTGCGTCCCATTTTGAATCTGTGTCTTCTGAACCAGTCAGTTATACAGCTTAAGTTCAGCGTGTTAACCTTAAGACAAATCATGCCACAGATCAGATCCGTGGACTGGTTTGTCACGATAGACCTCAAGGACACATATTTCCATATCTCCACCTTCCACAACACAGGAAGTCTCTGAAGTTCGCTTTCGGGGGCGAAGCATACCAATATCGGGTTCTTCCTTCCGTTCTAGATTTGTCACCCTGCCTTTTCACCTAATGCGTGGATGCAGCTCTGGCACCACTACATCTTCAGGGCATCCGCATTCTGAACTACATTGACGATTGTTTGATATTAGCTCAGTCGAATCAGCTGGCAGTTCAGCATTTAGATGTCGTTCTCGCCTTTATGAAAGTGGGGGTTTAAGGTTATGTGATTTGGTTACGATTGAAGCACGTCTAGCTCCTGCCTGCATCGAATCAATCCTGTCAGCCGTAAACCTACTAAAGCTAGGCCAGTCACTTACAGTAAAACGGTTCCAGAGACTGTTGGGTTTTATGGCAGCAGCGTCCATTGTGATACTTTTTGGCCTGCTGTACATGAGACCCCTACAGTGGTGGCTCAGGACCAGGGGGTTTTCCCTGAGATCCACACCAGGAGAAAAGTAATCTGCTTTGTCCAGTTCAGGCATTAGATGTGTACGTCCACAGAACTGCCCTGTGGCGTAAGTCTGAACAACTGTTCATTTGTTATGGGCCACCTAGCAAGGGGTCCCCAGCATCTAAGCAGAGAATGAGCAAGTGGATAGTTGAGGCAATCTCTCTTGCTTACGAGTCGGCTGGACAACCTTCACCTATGTCAGTCCGAGCCCACTCAACTAGGACTATGGCTGCTTCTAAGGCTGGTCAGGAGTTTCACTTCAAGATATTTGTGATGCGACGGGCTGGTCCTGTTAAAAACTCAAGGGTCAAGAGCCCAAATAAAGCAAACACTGATCACCATCATTGTGACTTCAAACGAAACGTTTTCAATAAAACATCTACCCCCAGTTTTACAGACAAGGCTTAAGCCTAGTCTCAGACTAAAATTAATGTTGCAACTTGCACTGACATATAAAATATACACTTATCAAGATGCACATCAGTTTGTTTTTTTCTAAGACATGTTTATAAAAGCTACTTAAATGTCCTAATTGAACTAAGGTCTAATCTTGGCTTAATGTAAGCCCTGTCTATGAAACCTGGCCTTAAACCTGTTAATTCTCAATAAGAATTTCTTTAGATGTATGACAGAAATAAAGTCAAACTGGTTAGTGATAAGTAAAGCTGGTAATGCTGTTTGTGGAGTTGTTTAATTAAATTGTTTCATTTTTGCAACATATTATGTGTTTTGGTAAACAGTTGCTCGATTGCATGGAAAAACATACATTCGGGGTGAGTGATAGAATAAATTTTTTGTTATAATAATTATAACAGCTTCATACCTTCTAGCTTCAGAATCATAAAACAAAACAGGTGTCACAGTTGGTTTCGTTTTTTGTCTTGACATGTGGTTGAGTTCTGGTTGTTCATTGGTTGTCATAGTCATGTGTTCCCCTAGTCTCTGTATAAATCGTCTTCATGTTTCCATTGTCTCTTGTTGAGTATTGTTAATGGGTCCTGTAACCTCTGTTGGTGAGTTTAAGTTTGCTTATGGTTCATGTTCAAGTCTGTTTTAGTCAAGTCATTGTTTCTGTTTGCACATTTTGGATTTAATAAACTGCGTTTGGGTTCATCTACAACTTGCCTCAAGTGGATCCTCGTTACAACAGGGAACTTAAATCACAATATATATATATTTTTTTTTTAATAAAAAAAAAAAAAGAAAAACTAAACAAAATCTGGGTGTCTAGCTGTCTTGTCTCTCTCCTCTTTTTCATGTTTTTCTTTCCTCTTTTGGTATCCTGATTTTGTCTGCATCATGTATTGCTATACCTGATGCCTGACCAGTCAGAACTGTGAAGCACCACTTTTCTGAATAATCTGCAAATGTCTTAAGGGGGGACACACACGCACTTGACGCAGAGTGTTCATTATAGCATGCTGCTTAATAGATTATTGTACAAAAAGATCATTTAAATACCAAAATCACACAGGAAAGTATGGGGTTCTGCTGGGCCCGCTGTGTAACCGGGGCCCTTAGATTCGTCCTGATCCCTTCATCTACTGTTTGTTTACATGTGTCAGGCATATATTGTGTTTTGAATCTGCACCATGAATCACGTTATATTTCACTACCCATACAATCCTTATGGATCTGTATAATTATTATTATTATTATTATTATTTTATATATATATATATATATACTTTTAATTTTTTTTTTTTTAATTCACAGCACTTTCCTGTTTTGTTTCACTGTCCCAAACATGATTTATAATTAACTGTTAACTTCTTCTTCAGGTGTGTCTGATGTTTATACAGACTCAGTGTCAGTGATGGAGGGAGATGCAGTCACTCTACACACTGATGTTCAAACAAACCAACAAGACAAAATTAAATGGTATTTTAATGCCATTCGCATCGCTCAAATCAATGGAAATCAGAGTAAGATCTGTACAGATGTTCAGTGTAATGAAGGTACTGAGAGATTCAGAGACAGACTGAAGCTGGATCATCAGACTGGATCTCTGACCATCACAAACATCAACACCACAGACTCTGGACTTTATAATCTACAGATCATCAGCAGCGAAAGCAATGATAGGACCTTCAGTGTTTCTGTCAGTGGTGAGTCATTTACTGAATGTTTAAAATCAAAAATGCTTTCAATAATAGCCTGATGAAAACACTTAGCTCTGGGAGCTTAAGAGCGCTTTGGCAGTGCAGCATTTTTTTGTTCAGTTGAGATGCTTTGCTATGATAAGTAATATCCGTGGAAGTGTTACTCGTATCTCTTTTCACAGATATTGTTTTTCTGCATTGTTTCTACATAAAAGTCAATACAATGTAAATTATTTAATAATTAGTTTTAAATTATTTTGTTCCGTTATTATGCTTGTTGACAAGCAGAATGTGACAGTTGGTTCAATAATTAATGTCTAATACAGTTCCCATTCAGTCAGTCACTGAGTTACATAAGTGGCTAATGAATTGGGATCTCACCTGAGAGCTCTATTACTAAATAAATTGAAGCTTGAGTCTTAGATCTTTTTAACAATATTTGTCAAGGTAATTACATTACATCTAACAGTAACTTTGAGCTAATTTAAACAAGAATGCTTCAGTGCGTTGGTGTCCTCGTGAAGGTTAACAGGTTAAAGAGCTTTTCCTTAAATGAGCAAGGCAACCCAGCGTGTCACTCGCCGCTCTGGATGAGGATCAGATGTCGATAGCTGCATCGGAGAGAGGGCTATTATGCTCTGGAAATGAAGATGATGCTGAGCTTCTCATTGTAATGGTGTGTGTGCTCATGCTGAATCAGATTCAGATTTGACAGGCTTGCCAGGCCGCTGCACACTCGATCGCCACTGTATGATTGGTCCTGTGCTAGGCTCGGTGCCCGTATGTTGTGATTGAATGGGTTGAATTTAAACTTGAATGGTTGAGGACTGTACGCTTCCTTTCAGCACGGGGCGTGGTTCGTGATGCAAATCTCACTCGCCAATGTCCATTGGCCGGTTTTGTTAACACTCGAAGGTGATGGGGCTCTCCAGGTGAGATCCCAATTCGTCAGTCACTAACGTAACGTCTCTGTACCCTTACATTAGTAACCTAGACGCTTCAGGAAATGGGGGTTACATTTGTAACCTAGACGTTCTAAGTCTATATGAGTAAAGACATATGCACGTTTTTTTAACCACAATTATTCAGCAATTTTGCAGTGAATTTCTCAATCTAGGAAATTAATATGTATAGTTTTGGGGAGTTTTTTTCCCCAAGAAGATCCTTCAGTCTGCTGTTTTTGTTTTTTCAGGTGTTCCTGATGCAGAGATGAATAAAATGAAGACAAGGTCAGTGAAGGAGGGAGAATCTGTCACTTTTGATCCCGGTGAAATAAGAAAACCAAATGATGTGGTGATGTGGTATTTTAATGATACTTGTATTGCTAAAATCACTGGAGATCTCAGTTATAACTGTAAAGATGTTCAGTGTCCTGAGAGATTCAGAGACAGACTGAAGCTGGATCTTCAGACTGGATCTCTGACTATCACAAACATCACAAACACAGACACTGGACTCTATAAACTACTGATCAACAGCAGCAGATTCAGCATAACAAAGAACTTCGGTGTTGCTCTTAATGGTGAGTATAATTTAGTTATTAATGGATCAGCAATAAAATTGTATTTCTACTGGTACCATCAGGTTAGCGCCTCTTCTCATTGTATTAACACTTTCACTGAATAGCAATGATTTGTGCTGGGGAAAAAGTAGGTCTATATTTATATTTATATTTCCATTAACATCCATTATTATTAATATCCATTAACATTAACCTAAAATGTATCTCCATGATGTCATGAATTAATAAATGTATGGCTTATTTTAAATATTATTAAGTCATGACTGTGAAGATTAATATTAAAAAAATTTAAAGTTCTGTAGCTTTTTTTTTTTTTTTTTTGTCATTTTTGCCGCTATGCTCAGTCCTTATTACACTTACCGATCATCCTAATTTTTGGTCCCCCTTTTGCTGCCTAAACAGCCCTGACCCGTCGGGGCATGGACTCCACTAGACCCCTGAAGGTGTGCTGTGGTATCTGGCACCAAGATGTTAGCAGCAGATCCTTTAAGTCCTGTAAGTTGCGAAGTTGGGCCTTCATGGATCGGACTTGTTTGTTCAGCACATCCCACAGATGCTCGATTGGATTGAGATCTGGGGAATTTGGAGACCAAGTCAACACCTCAAACTCGTCGTTGTGCTCCTCAAACCATTTTTGCTTTGTGGCAGGGCGCATTATCCTGCTGAAAGAGGCCACAGCCACCAGGGAATACCGTTTCCATGCAACAATTTCCCAGCAGAACATTGCCCAAAGCATCACACTGCCTCCGCCGGCTTGCCTTCTTCCCATAGTGCATCCTGGTGCCATGTGTTCCCCAGTTAAGCGATGCACACGCACCGGGCCATCCACGTGATGTAAAGGAAAACGTGATTCATCAGAACAGGCCACCTTCTTCCATTGCTCCGTGGTCCAGTTCTGATGCTCACGTGCCCACTGTTGGCACTTTCGGCGGTGGACAGGGGTCAGCAAGGGCACCATGACTGGTCTGTGGCTATGTAGCCCCATAAGCAACAAACTGCGATGCACTGTGTATTCTGACACCTTTCTATCAGAACCTGCATTAACTTCTTGAGCAATTTGAGCTACAGTAGCTCGTCTGTTTGATCGGACCACACGGGCCAGCCTTTGCTCCCTGCATGCATCAATGAGCCTTGGAACGTGCATCCATGACCCTGTAGCCGGTTCACCACTGTTCCTTCCTTGGACCACTTTTGATAGATACTGATCACTGCAGACCGGGAACACCCCACAAGAGCTGCAGTTTTGGAGATGCTCTGACCCAGTTGTCTAGCCATCACAATTTGGCCCTTGTCAAACTCGCTCAAATCCTTACGCTTGCCCATTTTTCCTGCTTCTAATACATCAACTTTGAGGACAAAATGTTCACTTGCTGCCTAATATATCCCACCCACTAACAGGTGCCGTGATGAAGAGATAATCAGTGTTATTCACTTCACCTTTCAGTAGTCATAATGTTATGTGTGTGTGTAATTCCTATAAAATGATTTTGAAAAATCCTTGATTTGGTTAGAAAGTGTAAGGACACTGAATCTCTGAACAATCACATGATGAATGATTTTCTATCAGGGTAGTGTACTTTAAATCCCAAGGAAGATGTGTGGCTCTGATTGATGAATAAATGACTACTTTTAATGTCTGAGCCAATAGCCTTGTGGGCAGTGTGCCGACATATAGCGCTATTGGACACATACCATCCTACAATAATTAAGGCAAAAATGCCAAAAAATTAAATCTTAAAAAAAAAAGATTATTGTTTTAATAAACTCTAAACAACTAAAAAGACAACACAACAAACCATATAACCTTTAATGCAAGACCTAGAACTGAGGGAACTGAGGGCTTAAATACATGAGGGTAATCAAAAGAATTGGGAACAGGTGAGGACTAATTAGGCACTTTGATAACAAATGAATGACAATGACAGACAACTGAGACTAATGGGCCTTTACACAACACCATTTTCAACTAAAACCAGACATTTTTTTTTATTCATTTTGGCTGTTCATTTACACGTTTTGGGGGCCTGAAAATGCAAGCTTGAGCCATTTTCACACTGGGTAGTTCTAGGAACTTAGTTATATGAACTTAGACTGGGTAAACCCAGCCCAATCTGCTGGCGATTTGATTTCGCCCTGCAGCTCAGGCTGGAAACCTGTAAATTTCCCTATCCTGCTTCCGTTACACATTTGCGAGGACCAATCACAAACCGGCTTATACACCTGGCGCGCTATTGGCGGGTTGACGGATAGAGAAGCGACAGATTGTTGGTCTGATTGTTTGAAGGACTATCCAATTGCGTACAGAGTCATTTAAACTATGCCCGTTGATCACACCTCTTGTGGTCTGATTGTTTGAAGGACTATCCAATTGCGTACAGAGTCATTTAAACTATGCCCGTTGATCACACCTCTTGTGGTCTGATTGGTTGAAGAACTATCCAATTGCATGCAGAGTAATTTGAACTATGCCCATTGATCACGCCTCTTGTGCAGTAGAAAATACAGAGCAGACTCCCCAGACTAATGTTCAATCTTAAAAGAATTGAACTCAATCCTTACTGCACCACCAGTAGGAACTCTATAGTGACGTAAGCCGCGTTTGTTGTTGTGACTTTTATTTTGACGGCGCAGCAGACATTTAGTTTACGGCGCTGAGAACGCCTGAGCACACAGCACTCACATTCTTCAACTTCATTAGTTTACAATCTGTTTAACAGTCCTGTCTAATTTGTTATTAAATAGAACTGTTATACAAAGAAAGTAGACAGTGTATGAAAAAGTATTAGCGTTTGCTGTGTGGTTGATGCCCAATGTTGCTAGCTGAGCAGAAATACATAATCATGTTTTGCTTGGGCACTTCAAAGTTGCGTTGGATTGCTCCTTAGCATAAAGGTTGAGAGGTCCATCTATCACTGTTTTCCATGTTCGCAGAGTTAGTTTGTAGAGTAAATATGTGTACACTGCTTTTTTAAAAATGGCGGGTGCTGGTGTTTTGCGTGCGTTCGGCCAGTTAGCGTACAGTTACATCACTGGTAGTTTCTATAGCGCTGGGTTAGACCCTAAGTATGAGCTAATTTAGTTCCCCCAAAAGCAGTTCCTAGAACTAAAATCATTCCCAGTTCCTGTGATGCGAACACACCAAAAAGTGGGTACTTCCGCCATTATTTCTAGGAACTATGAAAAGGTTGGGTTTTAACGTGCACGTTTTTTTTCCAAACAATACTGTTATGGTCTCTGTGTAAATTACAAACACAGAAATTTGTGAAAATGATGTCGTGTATTACGTGTTCAGTCTATAGCCGTGGTGTTTCTTTACAAAGTGATATCGCCATCTACTGGCCTAGCAGCATAACAGCGTTTTTAACAGTTTTCTCAGATCCGTGTGAACGGGGATTACCATTGTGTTTGAATCTGTGAAATGTGGTAGCTATATTATATTATATAACTTGCCTTGTCTAAAGACTCCCTCTATTCACTCCAGCACCTTCAGGTGGTAAAGCAGAAAAACTCGTTCTCATATACCCACTGCTGCTGGCCATGGTAACTGCTGCTGCTGCTGCTGCTGGTGTGATTTAAGTCTAGACAAAAAAGACTAAAGTGTAAGTATTTCATTTTGCATAATCATTTTTCAAACATTGCATGCTTTGCTGCATTTTGTGTGATTTTTATATGTGTGTATGTACACATCAGTGATGTACAGTACAATGAAATACAAACTGGCACTTACGTTGTTTTGCTTTAGATTCTTGGAATATAAATACATTTTATTTATTAGACGGCTCTCTTAAATGCTTGATTCTGATTGGAGAGTCATGGCATATGAGGTCTTTTTTTTTTTTTTTTTTTTTTTGTCCGATAATGACTGTCGTCAATAGCAACGCTATTTAATGACGCTCATCTGGGTATTTGGAGCCGGCGTTTCTTTCAAGTCTTTCATATCACACACACTCTCTCGTTTCATTCAAACACATCTGGTGCCATCTTGTACCTCAGTTATCAACTGTTTACTTTAAATCAAATCGTAGGACTTCAGTATTAAAGTCAGCATAAAACTGAAGAATTTTCTTCTATTTGGTGATGTATATCCATGTGAAATATGGAATAAGAACAAATTTAAGGTGGAACTTGATTTTGTCCATAGGGAATTGATTGGATGATTGTGGTTTGCAATTGGTGGATCTCATGTGAGTGACAGGTTGCCCCGCCCTCGTCTTCAGAGAATTGAAGAGATGTCACTGCAAGAGGGAGGGGGAAGTTATTTGATTAAAGATTAAGAGGCACATGAATTTAAATAAATTCTTAAATAAATAAATGATGGGATGTGAGTGTAAATGTGATTCAGTGTGAAGAGGGTTTAAAGATAAAGCAGGCAGCATATTTTTGGTGCAAATGATCAGTGTTGATTTAGATTTGTTGCTCTAATTTCTCTATATTCTGTGTACTGTGTTGTCACATGATGTGGGCTCAGTAATGTCAGTAATGGAGGGAGAATCTGTCCATTTTAAGAGTGGTATTAAAATACAGAGAGGCGATCAGATATTGTGGACATCTAATAAAGTCTAGCTGAAATCAATAGAAGGGACCAGTAAGATATTTATAAAGGATAACGATGATGTGTGCGTTTTTTGTACTCTTGTGTGGCCCAACCAGGCATTGTTGGGCGGAGCTAGTGTAAATAGCGCTTGCAAACAAGGCGTGCTATTTGCACCTGGTGTAAATAGACACTCCGTTATTATTTATTGTTGGTCTATATAGACCTCCAAACAGACTAGTGTAGTGTCACTTCTTGTTTTTGTTTCTTAGTCTCTCAGCATAAAACAGAATTAAAAGCAATAGATTGCAGTATGAAAAACAGAAGAACTTGTGATAAATAGTGCCATACTCAGCACTACAATAGCCTATTTTAAAATATCTGCTCATTTCCAACAATCTTTAATTGCAATTATCTGATTAAAACACTATTAAATATGTTGGTTTCAGATGGTTTATTATATTTATACTGTATTAAAAGGATAGTTCACCCAAAAATGTAAGTTCTGTTAACCTTAATGTTATGAAGCGATGAGAATACAGTTTGTGCCTAAACTGTGTAGGAGACAGACACAGACTAGAAGAAATTGTTGAATGAAGTCGTTATTTTTGTTTGTTTTTGCGCACAAAAAGTATTCTCGTCGCTTCATAACATTAAGGTTGAACCACTGGAGTCACATGGACTATTTTAACGATTTTTTTACTACCTTTCTGAGCCTTGGAAGTGTTCATTAAATTGCTGTCTATGGAGGGGTCAGAGAGCTCTCAGATTTCATCAAAAATATCTAACTAACGCTTTAACTCTTCATATACCCTGTAATTAATAACCCTGTAATAATAGACTCTTCACTGTTATTTGTGCAACACATTTTACTAGTGAAGAATATTTACTCATTATACATGCAAAAGCACTGCTCCTTTTCTTATGTCTGTTTTCTGTTTCACTGTCTTGTGTGTTTTCTTCTAGGTTACACTGCAAACAGAAGAGAAGTCAGAGGAGACAAGCGTTATTTTGCTGAATAGCCTTTCATCAGTTTAAACATAATAAAAACATATTTGACCATCCAGGGTCAAATTCAACATTTCTCCATTCATTGCAAAAATCTGCAATTTTACATTATTTTAGTGTATTTATTTTGCTTTTGGGTTTATTAATATTCTGATATCTGTGAATTATATGGTGTATTAAATGATTGCACTTACATAAAATGTAATAATGTCTGATAATTTTGTTTTCTAATGGAATTTTGTTAAAGGTGCAATAGCAAAATGTTTTTGTAGAGAATTACCTATGTTAAGCGGTCTAAATGTGTTTTTATAAATATATATCGTCTGTGGAAGGCGTAGAACCATAAAATGTTCTTTCATAACATTTTTTTCTTTCGGGATTAACATTTATATGCTTTTGAAACCTAAATGTCCCCAAACCTTGAGCCGAAGTCAGCGTGTGTGTCTGAATCACATCTGAATATAACAACAGATATTTAAATATATATAAACACATACCTTTGAGTAACAAAGTAAAGTATTCAAGAAATCCAGATTTGTTTTTACCCAGTAACAAAAGGGTTTGCTGAACATATGAAGAACCAATCATATTGTAGGAAAATTATGTATTGAATTGTCACCTTTGCCATGTTCCTATTCTATAAAAACTGTTCTATTCTTTTTGCTGGTGGGATTCTCTCTGAAATTTGTCTGAGATCCTCCGGCCGTGATTAAATCATATTCAAAGGCATTGCCTGGAGTCTGTTTGGTTACTGCTGCGCAGCAGGTTAGTGGAGCACTAGAGATCTTATTTCCAAGTCATAGTGTTCATAAGGGGTCAAGACGTTGACCGACTCAGCCGACGTCGATTAGGAGACGTGCTAGAGGATAAATTTGTAAGCGTTGATCAGGAGACGTTTAGGGATGTTGATTAGGACACGTCCCGGGTAAACTTAAGTCAGGTGCGTAGGGCAAATCTACCACACGTGGCTTTGGAGGGTAGGATCAAATGCTTTCAAAGCTAGCAGGTTAAAGTTAGCATTTCCCAGATGACATATTGCACCTTTAATCTACCTCTCTGATCAGATATTCACTGATTTTTTTATTTATTTATTTTTTTTTTCCCTCTTCAGCTTGAATCATTTTTATTTGGTGTTTTGGGCATAACCGCTGCACTCAATTACTTAAATTAAAAAAAATGTGACTACAACTTTGTTTGTTTGTACGAACCCCAGACTTAGTAGAGTAACCGTGGTCGTTTTTTTTTTTACAGAAATGTTTGACTTTTTTTTTCCTCTTAGTCACTGTAGGCTCTTGTTGTGTATTAACACTTTTGTGTAAGCAAACTGTATAATTAAATAGTGTTAATTTAGTTTGAGTTGACTTTTGACCTTGGTTGTGTTTGTCTGTAGGAGCACAAGATAATATGGTGGTGCGCCATTAGTGAGAGTGCAGAATGAGAGTTTACACCACGTTGACTATGCGATTTGTACGAGAGGTCTTTATCTGCAATTCTTTAGTTAATCAGTCAGTAAATCCATAGATCAAAAAGAGAATCCGTCATTGTAGTAAATACATGACAACTCTCAAGGTCATTTACTGAAAAAACAAATTCGCAATATAATGCTGTTTCTACTGTTACTTGTCTTGTCGAGAACCGATGGAGAAGCCCTGGATGATCGCGGGGTTCTTCCTTCCGCGCATGCGCAGATTCCGTTTTATACATTTTATATGATGTACTTTATTAATTTGTGTAAATATGCCAGAGAGTCACAAGTCAAATTTACTTGTCTGTTTGATGTCTAGTCATAATATTTACAAGTTAAAATTGAGTACTTGGATTTTACTTAATATTCTACACTCACCTAAAGGATTATTAGGAACACCTGTTCAATTTCTCATCAATGCAATTATCTAATCAACCAATCACATGGCAGTTGCTTCAATGCATTTAGGGGTGTGGTCCTGGTCAAGACAATCTCCTGAACTCCAAACTGAATGTCAGAATGGGAAAGAAAGGTGATTTAAGCAATTTTGAGCGTGGCATGGTTGTTGGTGCCAGACGGGCCGGTCTGAGTATTTCACAATCTGCTCAGTTACTGGGATTTCCACGCACAACCATTTCTAGAGTTTACAAAGAATGGTGTGAAAAGGGAAAAACATCCAGTATGCGGCAGTCCTGTGGGCGAAAATGCCTTGTTGATGCTAGAGGTCAGAGGAGAATGGGCCGACTGATTCAAGCTGACAGAAGAGCAACTTTGACTGAAATAACCACTCGTTACAACCGAGGTATGCAGCAAAGCATTTGTGAAGCCACAACACGCACAACCTTGAGGCGGATGGGCTACAACAGCAGAAGACCCCACCGGGTACCACTCATCTCCACTACAAATAGGAAAAAGAGGCTACAATTTGCACGAGCTCACCAAAATTGGACAGTTGAAGACTGGAAAAATGTTGCCTGGTCTGATGAGTCTCGATTTCTGTTGAGACATTCAGATGGTAGAGTCAGAATTTGGCGTAAACAGAATGAGAACATGGATCCATCATGCCTTGTTACCACTGTGCAGGCTGGTGGTGGTGGTGTAATGGTGTGGGGGATGTTTTCTTGGCACACTTTAGGCCCCTTAGTGCCAATTGGGCATCGTTTAAATGCCACGGCCTACCTGAGCATTGTTTCTGACCATGTCCATCCCTTTATGACCACCATGTACCCATCCTCTGATGGCTACTTCCAGCAGGATAATGCACCATGTCACAAAGCTCCAATCATTTCAAATTGGTTTCTTGAACATGACAATGAGTTCACTGTACTAAAATGGCCCCCACAGTCACCAGATCTCAACCCAATAGAGCATCTTTGGGATGTGGTGGAACGGGAGCTTCATGCCCTGGATGTGCATCCCACAAATCTCCATCAACTGCAAGATGCTATCCTATCAATATGGGCCAACATTTCTAAAGAATGCTTTCAGCACCTTGTTGAATCAATGCCACGTAGAATTAAGGCAGTTCTGAAGGCGAAAGGGGTTCAAACACAGTATTAGTATGGTGTTCCTAATAATCCTTTAGGTGAGTGTAGTTTTCACTTTTACAAAATTATTCTTAGCAAAAGATGATTTTTCCTGTTTTATTTACTTAGCCATAAAATCATTTTTACAGTGTACTACACACATTCATGTATAGAATAATGTACTTATTTAGTGGCTGTGAAGTAATTAAGTACCTGCACTGTGAATTTTACAGATTTAAAAAAAAAAATGTATATTGTGTACATGGACTTCACCAATTTATGAGATCTCCATTTCAACTTAATTGAGTAATTTTATAATTATAATTATGCTGGTGTTCTTCTGATATGATAAAGGTCAATATCACACACAGCTGATTGAACAGCATGGAAATATGAGATTTTTATTTTTATGTATTTTCATTGTAACTGGGCAAGGTCATCTGCGCTTGCTTGAGTTTATTATCATTCAAACTGTCATTTTCAAATACGTAAATATTGCTTTAAAAACAGTTAAGCGGTGAATCCGTAATAAAATAAGAAACAAAGCAACATGTTACCAGCAATAGAACAGTAAGTGCTTTGAGGTTTTTTCCGTATGTAGATGTTTATTAAAATACATGATAAAGCTGATAAAGTGATCTAACAGTGAGTGATTATGTCTGTTTCTTGTTATTTACACTATAAGATTATAAGAGCATTTGCACTGATCTGGTTTGGCATCAGTTTGGTGACTATCGTGATGTCTATTTTTTTGTGATGTAAATGTTTTGTCATGTCAGAGTTAAAATGCTGTCATTTGCCAAATTCTTTTCAATGGATTTTTGCCATGATATGAATCAAAAAGAGCTGTCCATAGATGACTGTTTCATTATATAAATATTGTAGATAATCTGTGCATATAAAGAGGTTTTATTTTGTGAAGAAATCCTGTGCTTATTTATTTACTGAAAGATATGTTTATGTGATAAATGCCATTAAAAACATCTGATTCACTCATAATAGCTGGAATTTTTGAATGATGAATTCCTAGTTATGACACTAGATGGCGCTCTAATACAGTATGCACTGTTTTGTATTATACACACTCTATATATTAATGAAATGTCATGCACTTTATAACAAGGGCACACTCTGTGGGATGCTGTTCTTGCAATAAATAAATACATAACTAAATAATAATAATAGATAATGAAGAAGCCGGCAAACAGTAGTAACAGTTATTATAGAGATTGTTACTACAGTACAACTGTGGTAATGTGATATCAGACACCACTGTCTTTTAATGACACAATATAGCTTTGCAGTTGTCCATTGTCAGCACAAAATAATGCTAAATTCGGAACCGCATACTAGCACAGCGGTTACTATTTCTGCCTTAGATGTGGTAAAAGTATAGCAGGGTTGCCAACTTTTAAGTTCCGGTTGGAGTGAGATTGGCACAAATATCGATTTCGATCTTGATTCAGTATCAATTCATATGTTTATATCCTACTGTACATATAAGGAAAAATAAGTTTGCCCTTTTTGCACTATTTTAAACTTTTCTTGGGTGAAATTATATTCACTTGTGTGTGCTTATATAAGTATCTAGTGTTTAATCATGTCTAAATATTTATTCAAATGCAAAACATAAAAATAAGTAAGCAGTTATGATCTGCAATACTTTTTTGAGCAACTAGACTAGATATGCCTATGATAGATAGAGCCATGCAGGCACCTAGTGGGTAATGGCATTACAAATGAAAATTATTATTTTTCCAGCCACAAAATGACACTAATTTGCCTCTTTGCAAAGGAATTCTCTATTTTAACCTTAATTACTACACTAATTGTAATATAATAATAAAAATATTAGAAGAAAAATATTTTAAGTGGTCATTAATGGACCATAATTATTGCACAAATAGTATTTAGTACTAAAAATCTCCTCAAAACATTCAATAAACATTATTGAACTAGAATATAGAACATTTATTTAATTGAAAATAGTTAAGGTGTATGGTCACATTTGACCACCAATGAGTATGAGTGTGACCAATTAGTAAGAAATACCTGAGGGCTAAATACAAGAAAAACATTAACATTAATGTTAACAATGTTGCATCTCCATCACTCTCCATAATAAAATGATACTGTAAATGTGGCTGACGTAATAATCAATGCACACTATGCTGTACTGTTTACCAAAAATGTCTGCAAATAACTGTATAGTGAAGCTGTTGTCTATCCGCTTAAGCCATTCAAATGTATTGACAGTGCTGGTTTGTTTGAGAGCTCCATGAACCACGTGACCGCGCGCCGCCGGGAGATGAAAGCATGTTCCAACTGTTTTTCAACGACTCTGACTTTAACTTTTATGCCACATTAACCAAAACGGTATTTATTGTTTGAATTTCGTATTAAAACTTAAAAAATGTAAAAGCTTAGACTTTGTTTCATATCAAAACGCCTGAAAGCGTGTGTCTCACGCCAAATGCGCGAGAGTTGGCCACCCTGTAGCCTATACGAGTACGCGCTTCCAAATTCAGCTCGAGTCAATCACAACGGATAAAACGCAGTTCGTGTTGCGGGTGTACGATTATCAACAGAGAGGGTCGTTTAGTGTCACTTCAAACGTTTATTCGCTGGTTTTATTACCATATAGAGTAAGATTTTCGTCTAATTTGATGCACCTTCAGTGTTTATGTGTACATGATCTCCCCGTTTGCCGCCATGTTCGCGTGACGTCATAATCTCGTCAGCATCGAAGTTATGTACTTCCGCATGAGTTGTGTCTAGTGTCTTGAGTTCAAGTGGCATTATGTAGGGTGACCAAAGGTCCTGTTTTCCCAGGACATAGACATTTTGGTTATAGATAGTATTTTGTAATATAACAATTTTCTATCCATACAGAGGGGGCATACTTTAAATGTATTGAAATTAATAAGGCATCTTTGAGTAAACTTAGAGTATCATTTGAGTATCTCATTGCCGGGCCGAGTGTCCTGGTTTTCGGTAATCAAAATATGGTCACCCTACATTATGCCAGTTTTCTTATTAGAAGTTGGAAATCGTGACTTTCTGAGTTGAGTTGAATGCAGATCTGTGTGTAAACTTTACTGCACATTTTCAGTCCTGTGGTCCATGAATGATTGATTCTACACATCATGTGTGTTGTTGAGGGGACGTGAGCTGTTATTTTAAGACCAGACTTGTGTGTGTTCACCTGTTGGATGATGAATCAGGTGAAAAGTCCCTCAGATGCACATTGAGGTGGACCCAAGCCATATCAAAGATCACAGGCACTGAGAATATCACAGAGATGTGATCTTTTTTGACTTGAAAACAACCACCTAGCAAACACATACTAAAAAGGTACTAAAATCCACCAGAACACCATACTAACTACATTTCTGCTAATTGTAGGCCTATTAATTTACCAAATAGTATTTTTTTTTCTAATTAAAAACCAAGTGGTTGTCTATTTGTAGAATTAACACCCCTTCGGACTTCGGACATCCTCAGGTGGCGGTTCCAGAGCTGGAACTTAAGGTGAGATTTTTGTCCACATTTTCTCTGATCTTGATCTTGGGGTTCAACTTTGTCCTTCTCTTGAGAGTTAGTTGTGAAACAGTTCACCAAAACACATTATTGTTGATGGTGTAATGAACAATGTTATTAGAGGTCCAAGAACTAAAGGTGCTGGAACCCTGTTGTGTTTGTTCTGATTTTCTTCTACTTCTTCTTCCTTATTTTTCTGCCCAAAAAGTGTATGGCCGCCAGAGACCGTAAATCTTAGAGATCCCAAAATTGGCTGGATGGTCCCAATCATGCAGCGCTACTCAGGCACACACCCACCCGACACTAGGTGGCGCTATAATAAGGCAATTGCATTTTGAGTCATAACTTTGGAACCCTAAGGGCTAGAATTTTTTCCCCCCAGAATCCTTAAGTCAAGTCCTGGGCAACTTTGGCTGTTCAACTGAGATATTAATTGTTTAATTAGTTACATACCAAAAGATCAAGGTTTTTCTGGTCAACACGACCAGTTATCCCCTGATGTTATATGTTGTAACTACACCATTAGTTGGGCGTAAACAATCTAATGTTCATTAGGTTATCATTGTAGTATAGTAGATGTTTCACCAGCAACACATTTTTGAAGTCTTGTAAAAAGGTAAAATATACATTTGTGTGTTTTCTCTGATGAAGAAATTTTAATATAGTTATCATTCACATGGCAAAGACAAAAATCCAGGAGGCTAACACTGCCAACACTGGAAATCAGAATTTTTTTTATTTCTGATTGAATTGATGTGAATTTTTACATTATAAATTGATAATTTATGTTTTACCTTTGAAAAGCAACACTGTTATGCTACTGAAAAAAATATGCGACCTATTTTTAAACCATGTTTTCTGTAGAGCAGAATGGAAAAAACACCTTCAATCGCACGCTATTCACAGACACCGTATTCAAACCAGACACACGCAAACTAACACAAACATCCAGCCAACAGATCAAACCACATTTCTGTACAGATGTGAATAAATGAGACCACAGTATGTTCTCCACTCCAGTGTTATATTTTACTTTTTTTTCATGAGATTTACACACCTTTAAGACTTTTAAGAGTCAAACATGAAAATTCTCCAATGGGCCATACGGTTTAGATAATTTCTTAAATGTCCTTGAATTCCAAGGCAAGTTCTTTTGAAGTTTTTAGGAGATTTTTAGGAGAACCCCTCAGGATGTTTGATTCTCACCAAAAACTGTTGTCGCAGGTCACACAGTTGGGTCTGGCACTTAGAAAAAGACTGAAGTTTGATCATCTTCTCATTGTGATAGGTGCATACACCACATTATCCTCCTCTTTAACTTTCTGTAAAAAAACATAACAGAAGATAATAAAAATAGCAGCTAGCAGCAATTATCAGGGTTCAAGTGCTTTAAGGCCTTTAAGCACATGCGTAAAAAGTGATTGTTTTATTTAGCAAGCCTGTATCCATCATAGATGGAAAAGAGAAAAGACCATTTACAGCCAATACAGGCAATTTACCAAGGAAATGTATTGTTTTTCAAGCTTTTTAAGTTATAGCCACCTATGGTCCGATCTCCATAAAAGCTTGCATGCATTAAAGAATCATATGTCGCATGTGCTCACCTAATTTCGTGAAGTTTTTGATTTTTCGTTTAGGATTTATAGGCTTTTGGGTATGTTTGTCCATGCCCCATTTCTAAACTACCATTATAGCCATTCAAAGGGTAAAGTTCAACATTTTTTGATAATTATTTACCTAAAGAGACCAGAAAATTGTACTGCAGTGGTTTTATTGAGGTTGAGCGAAAAACCTGTTGCATTTAAGAAACAATTTGATTGACAGTAGTGGTTCTTGAGGCAAAGTTGTTCAGAATGAGGAGATCTAACATATGATATGAATGTTGTGTGTATGTGTGAAACACAAAGACGATTAACAAAGTGCTGTATTTGGTAAAACTATTTGCGCTACAAACCAATGTGTTTTAATTACGCCAATTAATTAAAAAATACCAGTTTGCAATATAAAGCAGCAAAACAAGCTTTTAGGAGAGCTAAAAATAACTAAAAGAGGATGACAACAGAAGCCAGACACATTTAATTTACAAATGGCCGGGCCCACTCTTACCTGAAAAATAAGGTGGACAGAGGCATAAAACTTGTTAGCACCACCCGGTGGCCGATTTATTTCAAATTTCTCACAGACCTCTAGGACCATGAATCAAACAGGCCCACATAGTTTCGTTTCGATCGCCCTCCGTTAACCTTGTCTGATAGGTGCTCAAATTTGATTGGTCGATGGCGGTCATGTTTTTCAAGATACACAAATGTCCTCATAGACAGTCATGGCACCTTGGACAAAGACACTGCATGCCAATTCTCAAGTCATTTGGACTAATGGTTTTCATGTTTTTTGTACCTGTTGTACCAAGTGGCCAAACTCCACTGTTTGAGAGATTGAGCTCGTACATATTTATACCAAGTTTGGTGGAAATATTTAATTCCTTTCAAGAGTTATAGTAAAAGTGGCTCCGCCCTCTTCGAACGTTTTGGCACCACCAATTTCCACTTTTTTTGATAATTATTGATTTTCAGTCTAAAATAAGTGGGTTTTTCAAAAAATCCAAAATACCTGAAAAATTTGCCATCTAATCCGAGACGTGCGTTTTGAGTCAAGGATTCCAACTATACAAGACACTAGAGTTAATGGTTTAGGACTTATGAGCCATTACATACTTTTTTTATCATTGTAGCGCCACCATCAGGCCGATTGGGGTGAGCCTCTGTGACGTTGTAGATGGGGTGGGTACTACCATCCCTCAAAGTTTCAAGTCTCTACGACCTACGATGAATTCTGTTCCTTGGAAATTCTAATTCGTTTCAACTCTACACACTTAAACCCCTAATAAAAATAATAAATGTGGTAGGTTCATGCTGAAGATTGAAATGTAATATATAGTTTTTGTTTCCTAACATAAGAGTTTATTGCTTAGAATTATGCTCTTATGGCTTTTATAAATATCTGATATGGTGCTATTATGTCTGTGATGTGATGGATTATAGACACAAAAACACAAGCACACAGTGATCTACATCTGCCTCAAAGCTGAAATGAAACTAAGACACTCAACACAATAAATTCTCTTACCGATTTATGTGCGTTTCTTTTGTAGAACACTGGTTCAGTGTAAATGATCTTGTCTTCACCCGTCTCAACTGTTTCAATGATAATAATAGATTCATTAAAACAATAAACTCAATCCTAACTAGATCTGATTCTTCACAGCATATGGTTTATTAGGACTGTCAGAGATAAAGCATCACACATTTCATTAAATGTTTAACACTGCAGATTTTAAAAATGGCAAATTTAATTTGAAGTTGAGCCTATAATGTTTTCATACACTAAAGGTACCGAACATTTAGGGCTAATAGGGCATTTTAGTAACGATTTAGAGTATACTTTATTATACAAGTATTGCTTGTTATAATACTTATTAAAGTCAGTTTGTAACACTTGCCATCTTGGTCTGTTTTTATTTGATTTTTGCAGATCCAGAAGATCCCAAATCCTGCTACAATCATCAGAGATCCAGCAGAGATCAACACTATCAGAGAGACTGAGACTGGAGGAGGAGAAGGAGACTGTGTGTCCAGTTCTGTAATGATAAAGAAAGAAGTGAGTGCATCAGTCTGATCTACAACAGAAGACAGAGATCAGGTCAATCAATAAACACATATATCAGCCGTGCTGCCGTACCTGCACATGTGTGACAGAGTTGAATGATGTTGGGATGTCTGGTCTGGTGGCTGATGGTATTGTTCAGCACACAGCTGTAGGTGTTTTTATCCTGATATTCCACCTCCAGAGGTAGAGAGAGACTGATGCTGAGATCAGACACACTGATGCTGGACAATAAACTGTTTCCTTTGTACCAGGAGAGAGTCACATGACCCACATTCAACACTGAACACACCAGTGAACAATTTGATGATGATGATGATGATGAAGAACAGTTTCTGCTGATGACAGGAACAGGCAGTCGAGCTGAGAAAGATGAGATAAATAAGCAGAAATATGGATAAATCTACACACTGTTATTTTTGGTTCATTGTGTTGATGATCAAATCACCTTTATTTATATAGCGCTTTTTACAATGGCAATTGTTTCAAAGCAGCTTCACAGTGGTAACAGGAAAATAATGCAACAGAATTTGATTCGGCTCTGGTGAAAACGGTGATGTCATCCAGCTCATTTCAATTATCATATAGTGTCAATGCGGGCAGATCAGTAATATAGTTGAAATTTAAGTGTCCCCAACTGAGCAAGCCAAAAGGCGACGGTGGCAAGGAACCAAAACTCCTTCAGGGCCAGAATGGAGAAAAAAACCTTGGGAGAAACCAGGCTCAGTCGGGGTGCCAGTTCTCCTCTGGCCGACGAACAAATAGTGTGTGATTATGATTCTGGCAACATTACAGGTCAGAAGTCATATTAGATCAATAGATATTCGTAGGATTATTCGAAAGATTGCAGTCGTCACGCCGGTGACGGGTTTAATGAGGATGTTGTGTCGATGCGGCATTTACAGGGGGAGTTTAACTGACACGGTCTCTACAGACACTTCAGGGATATGGTCGTCATGTCCAGGCTAAGGTCCACCATCTGGTCTGGATACGGCCCGGATCCGGCCGACTGCAGTAAACCTCGGGATAAACAGAGAGACTAACATTAGCGTAGATGCCATTCTTCTTATGATGTAACGAGTACATCAGGTGTTATGGGAAGTGTTCCCGGTTCCAGCTGACCTAGTTAATGCAGCCTAAAACAATCATTTAACTGATTTGAATAATAGAAATTAAAAATGTTTTATGTGTATGCCATAGTAAAGAGATGTGTTTTTAGTCTAGGTTTAAACTGACAGAGTGTGTCTGCTTCCCGAACAATGCTAGGAAGACTGTTCCAGAGTTTAGGTGCTAAATAGGAAAAGGATCGACCGCCTGCAGCTGATTTTGATATTCTAGGTATTATCAACTGGCCAGAATTTTGAGACCGCAATAGACGTGATGGAGTATAATACGTTAAGAGCTCGCTCAAGTACTGGGGAGCTAAACCATTTAGTGCTTTGTAAGTAATCAGCAAGATTTTAAAATGTATACGATGTTTAATAGGGAGCCAATGCAGTGTTGCCAGAACCGGCTAATATGGTCATACTTCCTGGTTCTAGTATACAGTGCCATGACTGTAACCTATCCCTTAAATGGCCGTCTAGTTTGAACATGCGCTTGCTAGCAACTGCTTTCTCTGTGGAAGCTTTGTGTTTAAAGAGCTAATAAAATATTTCAAGTCTAATTATTTACTTATGTGGCAAGTAGCTGTGTAATAAGCAGATAATGTACATGTAGCCGGTTGTTATCACAGAATAAACCCCATCGGAGTGATGCAAGACCTGATCCTGATCACCCTGTCAGGGTTTATTCTGCGATAACAACCAGCTACATATACATTATCCCTTCCATAACATAATTTAAATATTTTAATATGTAAATGGCTAATAAAACAAGAAGCACAGGATGAGTTACATCTCTACTCACCATAGACAGAAACACTGAATGTTTTTGATGTCCACTCAGCTCTCCTCATCTCCAGTTCATAAAGTCCAGCATGTTCAGTTCTGGTGTTTGTGATGGTCAGAGATCCAGTTTGATCGTCCAGCTTCAGTCTGTCTCTGAATCTCCCATCAGTGCCGTTATATGTGGAGAATAATCCATATCTTCTAATAATTTCAGCTATAATGTACTTTTCAGCTCCATATTTCCACAGTATGTGGTTGTCTTCATGTACTTCAGAAACATCAGTGTTTAGAGTGACAGAATCTCCCTCCATCACTGTCACTGACTGTATTTCATTTGTTTCAGCAGCAAACACACCTGGAGAACATGAAGAGGTTTTCAGATTAATGCTCACGTTGGTTTAGAAAGCCTGAGATCCGTTTGTAAAGTTTAACAGCAACAGAGACACCAAACTAAATGAAAAGTCACTTGTATGAACAGACAGATGTGTGTGGATCAATCATTCGATCTTTAATGTATTTTAAAATGATCTGCCTGCTGTAGAGCAAAATAAAGATGATATGATAAATGAATTACATCTTGAACGTAAAAGTTTAAATATGCTAGAAATATTTAACACTGTTTATTACTTCTCTAGTTGTCTATGATTACTGCAGAATATGTAAAATGATTTTTTTTAGAAATTTCTAGGGATGATTTGCATTTGTAATCATTGTAAATAAGATTTCTTAAACAACAAGAGATTTGATCACAGTGGATGAAAAGAATCTAACTTGAATCGCAGCAGGAGTTTATTACTCTGAGATGTGAATAAATTACAGAAATTATAACTTACCGATCAGACGGCAGCAGCTCAAACAGAACAAAACAAACACGCGAAACATTTTCTGATGTATTAATACTAGCACAACTGATCTAAACAAACACAACAGAAGTAATGACGTCAATCCTCCCCCGACAGAGTCTGACCCTCCTAATGCGCGCGCACACACACACACATATGTATATATATATTTTTTTAGTCCAGATAGTATAGAATGTTAAGGTAAAACAACATTATTAATTTATAAAATGCATTAATCTGCAATATATTGTTTAAAGTTCAAACTTTACAGCAGCTTCATCTACAGAAATCAATTAGATTAATCAGTGCTTTTTATGTACAGCATCTTTAAATTTAATTATAAATAATAAGCATGAACTATATAAGCAAAGACAACTAACCGACTGAATAATTTTTAAACTATGTTCCTATGTCCAATTTACATTCACAGAAGATTAAAAATGATTTTAGAAATCCTTGCATGAATAAATGATGTGGTTACTGTGAGTGCAGCTGTAAACTCTAGTGATGTTAAAGCTGTTGAGATTATTTATTCAGCTCTCAATTTTAGTAAATATGGAAAAAGTACAAAGTTAAAAGCATGTCTGATCTCACAGTAGAAGTTTTAGTGAAGTTTGGCCTCTGAGTCAAACTGAAACCTGCTGCGGTCGGTGTTCTTCAGAGATGTGGTTTGATATGTTGGGTGGGCAAACATTTTGTGTGTGGGCATTCAGAGCATCCGTGTTGAGTTTGCAGGTGAAGAGTTTCTTCCTGTCAGCTTTTTAATCTACAAAAAAAAACATGCTGAGAAACTAAGGGAGAAAAGCAGTAAATCACAATGATCATATAACACTGCCATTCAGTAGTTTTTGTTTTTTTGTTTTAGAAACTGATACTTTTATATCACATTAGTAAAAAAAAAAAAAAAAAAAATGACATTCTTGTACTCAGTTTTCACTCGGGTGCTTTATTACAGGTGAAAAACAGCTACACTTATTTTACACATTTGTTTCAGATTTTATTGTAAAATAATTTAATACTTTATCTGTATAATGAAAGCAGTTGGCAAACTCTCAGCTGTAGTAAATAAGGGACTGTGTGAAATTTACACTCATTGTTGAAAAAGGCACTTTTGTTCCATTGACTTAATGGCTGTTGTTTGTGTTATAAATATAAGACATTTGGTTTATTTAGTAGAATCCCATGATAATGAATGACTACAGGTTTGATTTGGCCAGTCCTGCATGCAAAACTAAAGACAATGATATCATTAAAATAATTATTGGATAGTAAAACTGTAAATATGAAAATATATGCAGTATTTTTTAATTAAAACAGTCTTTTGAAGTGGTGATATTCATCAGGGGTTTAAGGGACTAATAAATGTGCAATGATCTCTTGGTTGTATGAATGCATGCAGGCAGTGTATGAATCAGGATGTGGTTTGTATGAGGTTCTTTAAGTTGTTGAAGATCTTCCATGAGACTGAGTGAATGTGTAAATCAATCATGTTCTTCTGGCAGTGGCAGTGTCCTCACAATTATGCTCCTTTTTAGAAAGAAATGGTATCTGTGAGGATTTCCAGTCAGGATTTAGACCGTATCACAGTACTGAGACTGCTCTCATTAGAGTTACAAATGATTTACTCTTATCATCCGATCGTGGTTGTATCTCTCTGTTAGTGTTACTCGATCTTAGCGCTGCATTCGATACTATCGACCACAACATTCTTTTGAATAGACTCGAAAATTATGTTGGCATTAGTGGAATTGCATTGGCATGGTTTAAATCATACTTATCTGACCGTTATCAGTTTGTAGCAGTAAATGAAGAGATGTCACACCGAACACAAGTTCAGTATGGAGTACCGCAGGGCTCAGTGCTAGGACCGTTGCTTTTCACCCTGTACATGCTACCACTGGGAGCTATCATTAGGAAGCATGGCGTTAGTTTTCATTGTTATGCTGACGATACTCAGCTCTATATTTCTTCACGCCCTGACGAAACTTACCAATTCACAAGATTAACAGAATGCATAGCTGATATAAAAAATTGGATGACTAGTAATTTCCTGCAACTTAATTCAGAAAAAACTGGATTTTTAATCATTGGACAAAAAAAACTCCACAAGTAGAAACCTAGAATACTGTCTAACACTTGATGGCTGCTCTGTCAAGTCCTCGTCGTCAGTTAGGAACCTGGGTGTGCTCTTTGATATCAATCTCTCATTTGAAAGCCACGTTTCTAGCATCTGTAAAACTGCATTCTACCATCTTAAAAATATATCTAAATTACGGCACATGCTTTCAATGCAAAATACTGAACAGTTAGTTCATGCGTTCATGACCTCAAGGCTAGATTATTGTAATGCTCTACTGGGTGGTTGCCCTGCTCGCTTAATAAATAAACTGCAGCTGGTCCAAAACGCAGCAGCTAGAGTTCTTACTAGAACCAGGAAGTATGACCATATTAGCCGGTTCTGGCAACACTGCACTGGCTCCCTATTAAACATCGTATACATTTTAAAATCTTGCTGATTACTTAGAAAGCACTAAATGGTTTAGCTCCCCAGTACTTGAGCGAGCTCTTAACGCATTATACTCCATCACGTCTATTGCGGTCTCAAAATTCTGGCCAGTTGATAATACCTAGAATATCAAAATCAACTGCAGGTGGTCGATCCTTTTCCTATTTAGCACCTAAACTCTGGAACAGTCTTCCTAGCATTGTTCGGGAAGCAGACACACTCTGTCAGTTTAAATCTAGACTAAAAACACATCTCTTTACTATGGCATACACATAAAACATTTTTAATTTCTATTATTCATATCAGTTAAATGATTGTTTTAGGCTGCATTAACTAGGTCAGTCGGAACCGGGAACACTTCCCATAACACCTGATGTACTCGTTACATCATAAGAAGAATGGCATCTACGCTAATGTTAGTCTCTCTGTTTATCCCGAGGTTTACTGCAGTCGGCCGTATCCGGGCCGTATCCAGACCAGATGGTGGACCTTAGCCTGGACATGACGACCATATCCCTGAAGTGTCTGTAGAGACCGTGTCAATTAAACTCCCCCCTGTAAATGCCTCATCGACACGACATCCTCATTAAACCCGTCCCCGGCGTGCCGACTCCAATCTTTCGAATAATCCTACAAATATCTATTGATCTAATATGACTTCTGACCTGTAATGTTGCCAGAATCATAATCACACACTATTTGTTCGTCGGCCAGAGGAGAACTGGCACCCCGACTGAGCCTGGTTTCTCCCAAGGTTTTTTTCTCCATTCTGGCCCTGAAGGAGTTTTGGTTCCTTGCCACCGTCGCCTTTGGCTTTTGGTTTGCTCAGTTGGGGACACTTAAATTTCAACTATATTACTGATCTGCCCGCATTGACACTATATGATAATTGAAATGAGCTGGATGACATCACCGTTTTCACCAGAGCCGAATCAAATTCTGTTGCATTATTTTCCTGTTACCACTGTGAAGCTGCTTTGAAACAATTGCCATTGTAAAAAGCGCTATATAAATAAAGGTGATTTGATTTGATTTGATTTTGATTTGATTCTGCTGTTTGTTTGCATGTGTTACATTTACAGACTGAAGCTGGATCATCAGACTGGATCTCTGACCAGCACAAACACCACAAACACAGATGCTGGACTTTATCATTAGCAGCAAAATCATAAAGAGCTTCAGTGTGACTGTCAAAAGTAAGTAATCATTCTATGTGTATGTGGGTCAGCACAACATGCACAAAATTCATCAAGTGCACAAACATCACCAAAACCTTATGCACTATACAGGCCAATTTACACGTTTACATGCTTTTCAAAACCCTTAAACTTAAGTTCAAAACCAGTCACAGCACAAAAATGAACAAGACAGAACATTTCTACAGTAATAACATACTGAAGTGTATTCTAAAAAATCAAATAATGTGAACACAGACTATGTTACTGCAGTGAATTATAAACAGTTGAGAGTGTCATTCTTGATGTAAAGAAATGTGATGTTAGTGTTTTTTAGGTCTGTGTTTTATGATCGGCAGTGTGTTTGTTGGTTGAAAACCTTTGCTAGTGTTATGAAAAAATGAGTTGATTTGAGACATGAATGAAGTGTTTTGGTAGTTTTAGTGCATTTTGAATGTGAAATTAACTGCTGGTAAAACTGATGGGTCACATATATAATATAGTCAGAACACCGGCAGGATAATAGTCTGTTTCCTGTTGAGCTCGCAGTGATGATGCTGTTCTTCAAAAACACACCAGATGGAGCCATTTATCAGTTCAATTAATATCATACCACTGATAATGTGTAAATATCAAAGGATTCAACTTCTGACCTTTACTCAAGCCAACTAGCAGTTCAGTTCAGTCCTTAACATGAACCCAGTGTGTAAATAACAGCGATTTTAAAAGCTTTTCTTATATGCTTATATTAGATGGTGGAGCTGATTCCTGCTTATGATACTAGATGATGTTGTAGTATGCTATATATAACTATATTATCATTGATTGTGTACATCTCAGACGCACCATTTGACTTGCTGGAAAATAAACAGGGGGAGAAAATCCCACCGACTTGCAGTGAAGGAGGAACCCGAGCGATATCTAGTGACCAGAAGATCACAGAGACTTGAGATGGGCACTTTTGACTGATAAACAAACACCCTGAGCGCGCTAGTATTATTGTTCCAGATGTGAAGTCTTATTTTGAACACTAGATGGCGCTCTATACAGAGAGAAGCACACTTTCTGTTACATTAACCCCTACTGTTAGATTGAACTACACCATTATGTGGAGGAAAATGACTATTTCCACATTCCTAATTATACATTTAGCCAATAGTAAATAGCAGTGACTTTTTTGGAGGCTCTTAAATGGACTTTTTGCTGCTGGCTGGAGGTTTAAAATAACGTGATCAGTCATGATACCATATTACAACAGTGAATCATTGAATTTATTCTTTAAAATGACTGAATTTGTACATTGATTTCAGTCTAAAATCTTTATAAAATAGGGTGTGATATCAAGAATAGTTCTTCTGCTACTCTTGCTGGAAATAACTACTGAAACTAGCACTGCGTATCAAAGCATGAGCAGCTGGGCTATAAGATCATATGCATAATCTTAGTATTAATACCATAGACTCGTCGCAGGAGTTTCCTATAGTGAAATGATCACAGCTGGATCTGATATTAGAGAAATATTGAATCATCTTCTCATGCTGATAGACACATACTCCACGTGAGTCTCCTCTTCAGATTTCTGTAGAACACAAGATAGAATAAAAAACAAATCATCTATATATGAGTGGTCATCTATATCAGTGGTTTTAGAAAAAAATGATCAAGTATTAAAATGTAGTAACATTAGCATGAGTTGCACAGGCCTAACTATGTTAAATCATAACCATAACGCAAGCTGAATAGGAAAATGTACAATTTTACCTAGATAACAACAAAGTATGACCAATATTTTATTAATATTAGCCTGAAGTGAAAAGTTTCATGAATGAATACAGCAGAGTTTGAGTTTATTTATTGTCCTTTCTTTTGCACAATTATACAGTTAGTTGCATTAAAATATCCTGCACTCTCAGTTGCTTTAAAATATATTCCAGTACAAATGACTAGTTATTGCTTGCAAAAAAGTATCAGTTACTGTCTTCAGTTGATGATGATTGTACAGACAGAAACACAATCACACACTGATCTCCATCTGACTCACTGCTGAAATGATACAAACACACAACAGAAACTAATGATAAATGATCTTACCCATGTGTGTGTGTTTCTTTCGTAGAACGACGGATGAAGAAACAGAACAGCACAAGTTTTCTCATCTTCACAAATCTGAACTGCTTGAACAACAGGAAGATTAAAACTACAAAACTGGATTTGATTTTTACAAGTTAAAGTGTTAATGCTCACAATTAATTAAATATATTTAATGCTGCAATTTTAATAACTGCATTAACACATTTAATATGACATTATTGCTCTTTCCACACACCAATACTAACAGAGTAAAATAGTAAATACAGAATCAGTTTTTGTGTGTGTGAGACGAGTAAAGAGCTGTTCAGATCAGTGCAAAAAACAATAACCAACATTATTTAGGGACTAAATGGCATTACCTACATGAATATGTATTTAAATATTAAATTATAATATGGGCTATCAATTGAATAATGTGTTTGGAGTAGATTTTTCAATTGTACTATTATTGTAATAGTATTAATTATTATTTGTTATAACACTTGTTAAAAGCTGTAGGTTACACTTGCCATCTTGATCAGTTTTTCTGTGTTTCCTGCAGATCCAGAAGATCTCAAATCCAGCAACAATCATCAGAGATCCAGCAGAGATCAACACTATCAGAGATACAAAGACTCGAGGACGTGAAGGAGACGGTCCGTCCAGCTCTGTAATGATAAAGAAAGAAGTGAGTGCATCAGTCTGATCTACAAACCCGATTCCAAAAAAGCTGGGACACTGTACAAATTGTGAATGAAAAAGGAATGCAATAATTTACTCATAAACTTATATTTTATTCACAATAGAATATAGATAACATATCAAATGTTGAAAGTGAGACATTTTGAAATGTCATGCCAAATATTGGCTCATTTTGGATTTCATGAGAGCTACACATTCCAAAAAAGTTGGGACAGGTAGCAATAAGAGGCCGGAAAAGTTAAATGTACATATAAGGAACAGCTGGAGGACCAATTTGCAACTTATTAGGTCAATTGGCAACATGATTGGGTATAAAAAGAGCCTCTCAGAGTGGCAGTGTCTCTCAGAAGTCAAGATGGGCAGAGGATCACCAATTCCCTCAATAGTGGAGCAATATCAGAAAGGAGTTTCTCAGAGAAAAATTGCAAAGAGTTTGAAGTTATCATCATCTACAGTACATAATATCATCCAAAGATTCAGAGAATCTGGAACAATCTCTGTGCGTAAGGGTCAAGGCCGGAAAACCATACTGGATGCCCGTGATCTTCGGGCCCTTAGACGGCACTGCATCACATACAGGAATGCTACTGTAATGGAAATCACAACATGGGCTCAGGAATACTTCCAGAAAACATTGTCGGTGAACACAATCCACTGTGCCATTCGCCGTTGCCGGCTAAAACTCTATAGGTCAAAAAAGAAGCCATATCTAAACATGATCCAGAAGCGCAGGCGTTTTCTCTGGGCCAAGGCTCATTTAAAATGGACTGTGGCAAAGTGGAAAACTGTTCTGTGGTCAGACGAATCAAAATTTTAACTTCTTTTTGGAAAACTGGGACGCCATGTCATCCGGACTAAAGAGGACAAGGACAACCCAAGCTGTTATCAGCGCTCAGTTCAGAAGCCTGCATCTCTGATGGTATGGGGTTGCATGAGTGTGTGTGGCATGGGCAGCTTACACATCTGGAAAGGCACCATCAATGCTGAAAGGTATATCCAAGTTCTAGAACAACATATGCTCCCATCCAGACGTCGTCTCTTTCAGGGAAGACCTTGCATTTTCCAACATGACAATGCCAGACCACATACTGCATCAATTACAACATCATGGCTGCGTAGAAGAAGGATCCGGGTACTGAAATGGCCAGCCTGCAGTCCAGATCTTTCACCCATAGAAAACATTTGGCGCATCATAAAGAGGAAGATGCGACAAAGAAGACCTAAGACAGTTGAGCAACTAGAAGCCTGTATTAGACAAGAATGGGACAACATTCCTATTCCTAAACTTGAGCAACTTGTCTCCTCAGTCCCCAGACGTTTGCAGACTGTTATAAAAAGAAGAGGGGATGCCACACAGTGGTAAACATGGCCTTGTCCCAACTTTTTTGAGATGTGTTGATGCCATGAAATTTAAAATCAACTTATTTTTCCCTTAAAATGATACATTTTCTGTTTAAACATTTGATATGTCATCTATGTTGTATTCTGAATAAAATATTGAAATTTGAAACTTCCACATCATTGCATTCTGTTTTTATTCACAATTTGTACAGTGTCCCAACTTTTTTGGAATCGGGTTTGTACAACAGAAGACAGAGATCAGGTCAGTCAATAAACACATATATCAGCCGTGCTGCCGTACCTGCACATGTGTGACAGAGTTGAGTGATGTTGGGATGTCTGGTCTGGTGGCTGATGGGATTGTTCAGCACACAGCTGTAGGTGTTTTTATCCTGATATTCCACCTCCAGAGGTAGAGAGAGGCTGATGCTGAGATCAGACACACTGATGCTGGACAATAAACTGTTTCCTTTGTACCAGGAGAGAGTCACATGACTCACATTCAACACTGAACACACCAGTGAACAATTTGATGATGATGATGATGATGATGAAGAACAGTTTCTGCTGATGACAGGAACAGGCAGTCGAGCTGAGAAAGATGAGATAAATAAGCAGAAATATGGATAAATCTACACACTGTTATTTTTGGTTCATTGTGTTGATGATGAGCAGTGTAGTATGTTATTCCCCGATAACGACCGGTAAAAACATATAAATGAATAAACTCAACAGTTTTAAAATCACTAGAGTTCACAGCTGCACTCACAGTGAGTTATGCAATCATTTTTTCAGTCTTTCATACAGTGCCATGACTGTAACCTATCCCTTAAATGGCCGTCTAGTTTGAACATGCGCTTGCTAGCAACTGCTTTCTCTGTGGAAGCTTTGTGTTTAAAGAGCTAATAAAATATTTCAAGTCTAATTATTTACTTATGTGGCAAGTAGCTGTGTAATAAGCGGATAATGTACATGTAGCCGGTTGTTATCACAGAATAAACCCCATCGGAGTGATGCAAGACCTGATCCTGATCACCCTGTCAGGGTTTATTCTGCGATAACAACCAGCTACATATACATTATCCCTTCCATAACATAATTTAAATATTTTAATATGTAAATGGCTAATAAAACAAGAAGCACAGGATGAGTTACATCTCTACTCACCATAGACAGAAACACTGAATGTTTTTGATGTCCGCTCAGCTCTCCTCATCTCCAGTTCATAAAGTCCAGCATGTTCAGTTCTGGTGTTTGTGATGGTCAGAGATCCAGTTTGATCGTCCAGCTTCAGTCTGTCTCTGAATCTCTCATCAGTGCCGTTATATGTGGAGAATAATCCATATCTTCTAATAATTTCAGCTATAATGTACTTTTCAGCTCCATATTTCCACAGTATGTTGTTGTCTTCATGTACTTCAGAAACATCAGTGTTTAGAGTGACAGAATCTCCCTCTATCACTGTCACTGACTGTATTTCATTTGTTTCAGCAGCAAACACACCTGGAGAACATGAAGAGGTTTTCAGATTAATGCTCACGTTGGTTTAGAAAGCCTGAGATCCGTTTGTAAAGTTTAACAGCAACAGAGACACCAAACTAAATGAAAAGTCACTTGTATGAACAGACAGATGTGTGTGGATCAATCATTCGATCTTTAATGTATTTTAAAATGATCTGCCTGCTGTAGAGCAAAATAAAGATGATATGATAAATGAATTACATCTTGAACGTAAAAGTTTAAATATGCTAGAAATATTTAACACTGTTTATTACTTCTCTAGTTGTCTATGATTACTGCAGAATATGTAAAATGATTTAAATGATTTTTTAGAAATTTCTAGGGATGATTTGCATTTGTAATCATTGTAAATAAGATTTCTTAAACAACAAGAGATTTGATCACAGTGGATGAAAAGAATCTAACTTGAATCGCAGCAGGAGTTTATTACTCTGAGATGTGAATAAATTACAGAAATTATAACTTACCGATCAGACGGCAGCAGCTCAAACAGAACAAAACAAACACGCAAAACATTTTCTGATGTATTAATACTAGCACAACTGATCTAAACAAACACAACAGAAGTAATGACATGTCAATCCTCCCCCGACAGAGTCTGACCCTCCTAATGCGCGCGCACACACACACACACATATATGTATATATTTTTTTAGTCCAGATAGTATAGAATGTTAAGGTAAAACAACATTATTAATTTATAAAATGCATTAATCTGCAATATATTGTTCAAAGTTCAAACTTTACAGCAGCTTCATCTACAGAAATCAATTAGATTAATCAGTGCTTTTTATGTACAGCATCTTTAAATTTAATTATAAATAATAAGCATGAACTATATAAGCAAAGACAACTAACCGACTGAATAATTTTTAAACTATGTTCCTATGTCCAATTTACATTCACAGAAGATTAAAAATGATTTTAGAAATCCTTGCATGAATAAATGATGTGGTTACTGTGAGTGCAGCTGTAAACTCTAGTGATGTTAAAGCTGTTGAGATTATTTATTCAGCTCTCAATTTTAGTAAATATGGAAAAAGTACAAAGTTAAAAGCGTGTCTGATCTCACAGTAGAAGTTTTAGTGAAGTTTGGCCTCTGAGTCAAACTGAAACCTGCTGCGGTCGGTGTTCTTCAGAGATGTGGTTTGATATGTTGGGTGGACAAACATTTTGTGTGTGGGCATTCAGAGCATCCGTGTTGAGTTTGCAGGTGAAGAGTTTCTTCCTGTCAGCTTTTTAATCTACAAAAAACATTCTGAGAAACTAAGGGAGAAAAGCAGTAAATCACAATGATCATATAACACTGCTATTCAGTAGTTTTTGTTTTTTTGTTTTAGAAACTGATACTTTTATATCACATTAGTAAAAAAAAAAAAAAAAAAAATGACATTCTTGTACTCAGTTTCCACTCGGGTGCTTTATTACAGGTGAAAAACAGCTACACTTATTTTACACATTTGTTTCAGATTTTATTGTAAAATAATTTAATACTTTATCTGTATAATGAGAGCAGTTGGCAAACTCTCAGCTGCAGTAAATAAGGGACTGTGTGAAATTTACACTCATTGTTGAAAAAGGCACTTTTGTTCCATTGACTTAATGGCTGTTGTTTGTGTTATAAATATAAGACATTTGGTTTATTTAGTAGAATCCCATGATAATGAATGACTACAGGTTTGATTTGGCCAGTCCTGCATGCAAAACTAAAGACAATGATATCATTAAAATAATTATTGGATAGTAAAACTGTAAATATGAAAATATATGCAGTATTTTTTAATTAAAACAGTCTTTTGAAGTGGTGATATTCATCAGGGGTTTAAGGGACTAATAAATGTGCAATGATCTCTTGGTTGTATGAATGCATGCAGGCAGTGTATGAATCAGGATGTGGTTTGTATGAGGTTCTTTAAGTTGTTGAAGATCTTCCATGAGACTGAGTGAATGTGTAAATCAATGATGTTCTTCTGGCAGTGGCAGTGTCCTCACAATTATGCTCCTTTTTAGAAAGAAATGGTATCTGTGAGGATTTCCAGTCAGGATTTAGACCGTATCACAGTACTGAGACTGCTCTCATTAGAGTTACAAATGATTTACTCTTATCATCCGATCGTGGTTGTATCTCTCTGTTAGTGTTACTCGATCTTAGCGCTGCATTCGATACTATCGACCACAACATTCTTTTGAATAGACTCGAAAATTATGTTGGCATTAGTGGAACTTCATTGGCATGGTTTAAATCATACTTATCTGACCGTTATCAGTTTGTAGCAGTAAATGAAGAGATGTCACACCGAACACAAGTTCAGTATGGAGTACCGCAGGGCTCAGTGCTAGGACCGTTGCTTTTCACCCTGTACATACTACCACTGGGAGCTATCATTAGGAAGCATGGCGTTAATTTTCATTGTTATGCTGACGATACTCAGCTCTATATTTCTTCACGCCCTGATGAAACTTACCAATTCACAAGATTAACAGAATGCATAGCTGATATAAAAAATTGGATGACTAGTAATTTCCTGCAACTTAATTCAGAAAAAAATGAATTTTTAATCATTGGACAAAAAAAACTCCACAAGTAGAAACCTAGAATACTGTCTAACACTCGATGGCTGCTCTGTCAAGTCCTCGTCGTCAGTTAGGAACCTGGGTGTGCTCTTTGATATCAATCTCTCATTTGAAAGCCACATTTCTAGCATCTGTAAAACTGCATTCTACCATCTTAAAAATATATCTAAATTACGGCACATGCTTTCAATGCAAAATGCTGAACAGTTAGTTAGTTAGTTAGTTAGTTAGATTATTGTAATGCTCTACTGGGTGGTTGCCCTGCTCGCTTAATAAATAAACTGCAGCTGGTCCAAAACGCAGCAGCTCGAGTTCTTACTAGAACCAGGAAGTATGACCATATTAGCCGGTTCTGGCAACACTGCATTGGCTCCCTATTAAACATCGTATACATTTTAAAATCTTGCTGATTACTTACAAAGCACTAAATGGTTTAGCTCCCCAGTACTTGAGCGAGCTCTTAACGCATTATACTCCATCACGTCTATTGCGGTCTCAAAATTCTGGCCAGTTGATAATACCTAGAATATCAAAATCAACTGCAGGCGGTCGATCCTTTTCCTATTTAGCACCTAAACTCTGGAACAGTCTTCCTAGCATTGTTCGGGAAGCAGACAGACTCTGTCAGTTTAAATCTAGACTAAAAACACATCTCTTTACTATGGCATACACATAAAACATTTTTAATTTCTATTATTCAAATCAGTTAAATGATTGTTTTAGGCTGCATTAACTAGGTCAGCCGGAACCGGGAACACTCCCAATAATACCTGATGTACTCGTTACATCATAAGAAGAATGGCATCTACGCTAATGTTAGTCTCTCTGTTTATCCCGAGGTTTACTGCAGTCGGCCGGATCCGGGCCGTATCCAGACCAGATGGTGGACCTTAGCCTGGACATGACGACCATATCCCTGAAGTGTCTGTAGAGACCGTGTCAATTAAACTCCCCCCTGTAAATGCCTCATCGACACGACATCCTCATTAAACCCGTCCCCGGCGTGCCGACTCCAATCTTTCGAATAATCCTACAAATATCTATTGATCTAATATGACTTCTGACCTGTAATGTTGCCAGAATCATAATCACACACTATTTGTTCGTCGGCCAGAGGAGAACTGGCACCCCGACTGAGCCTGGTTTCTCCCAAGGTTTTTTTCTCCATTCTGGCCCTGAAGGAGTTTTGGTTCCTTGCCACCGTCGCCTTTGGCTTTTGGCTTGCTCAGTTGGGGACACTTAAATTTCAACTATATTACTGATCTGCCCGCATTGACACTATATGATAATTGAAATGAGCTGGATGACATCACCGTTTTCACCAGAGCCGAATCAAATTCTGTTGCATTATTTTCCTGTTACCACTGTGAAGCTGCTTTGAAACAATTGCCATTGTAAAAAGCGCTATATAAATAAAGGTGATTTGATTTGATTTGATTTTGATTTGATTCTGCTGTTTGTTTGCATGTGTTACATTTACAGACTGAAGCTGGATCATCAGACTGGATCTCTGACCAGCACAAACACCACAAACACAGATGCTGGACTTTATCATTAGCAGCAAAATCATAAAGAGCTTCAGTGTGACTGTCAAAAGTAAGTAATCATTCTATGTGTATGTGGGTCAGCACAACATGCACAAAATTCATCAAGTGCACAAACATCACCAAAACCTTATGCACTATACAGGCCAATTTACACGTTTACATGCTTTTCAAAACCCTTAAACTTAAGTTCAAAACCAGTCACAGCACAAAAATGAACAAGACAGAACATTTCTACAGTAATAACATACTGAAGTGTATTCTAAAAAATCAAATAATGTGAACACAGACTATGTTACTGCAGTGAATTATAAACAGTTGAGAGTGTCATTCTTGATGTAAAGAAATGTGATGTTAGTGTTTTTTAGGTCTGTGTTTTATGATCGACAGTGTGTTTGTTGGTTGAAAACCTTTGCTAGTGTTATGAAAAAATGAGTTGATTTGAGACATGAATGAAGTGTTTTGGTAGTTTTAGTGCATTTTGAATGTGAAATTAACTGCTGGTAAAACTTATGGGTCACATATATAATATAGTCAGAACACCGGCAGGATAATAGTCTGTTTCCTGTTGAGCTCGCAGTGATGATGCTGTTCTTCAAAAACACACCAGATGGAGCCATTTATCAGTTCAATTAATATTATACCACTGATAATGTGTAAATATCAAAGGATTCAACTTCTGACCTTTACTCAAGCCAACTAGCAGTTCAGTTCAGTCCTTAACATGAACCCAGTGTGTAAATAACAGCGATTTTAAAAGCTTTTCTTATATGCTTATATTAGATGGTGGAGCTGATTCCTGCTTATGATACTAGATGATGTTGTAGTATGCTATATATAACTATATTATCATTGATTGTGTACATCTCAGACGCACCATTTGACTTGCTGGAAAATAAACAGGGGGAGAAAATCCCACCGACTTGCAGTGAAGGAGGAACCCGAGCGATATCTAGTGACCAGAAGATCACAGAGACTTGAGATGGGCACTTTTGACTGATAAACAAACACCCTGAGTGCGCTAGTATTATTGTTCCAGATGTGAAGTCTTATTTTGAACACTAGATGGCGCTCTATACAGAGAGAAGCACACTTTCTGTTACATTAACCCCTACTGTTAGATTGAACTACACCATTATGTGGAGGAAAATGACTATTTCCACATTCCTAATTATACATTTAGCCAATAGTAAATAGCAGTGACTTTTTTGGAGGCTCTTAAATGGACTTTTTGCTGCTGGCTGGAGGTTTAAAATAACGTGATCAGTCAGGTGACATTTGCATGATACCATATTACAACAGTGAATCATTGAATTTATTCTTTAAAATGACTGAATTTGTACATTGATTTCAGTCTAAAATCTTTATAAAATAGGGTGTGATATCAAGAATAGTTCTTCTGCTACTCTTGCTGGAAATAACTACTGAAACTAGCACTGCGTATCAAAGCATGAGCAGCTGGGCTATAAGATCATATGCATAATCTTAGTATTAATACCATAGACTCGTCGCAGGAGTTTCCTATAGTCAAATGATCACAGCTGGATCTGATATTAGAGAAATATTGAATCATCTTCTCATGCTGATAGACACATACTCCACGTGAGTCTCCTCTTCAGATTTCTGTAGAACACATCACACAAGATAGAATAAAAAACAAATCATCTATATATGAGTGGTCATCTATATCAGTGGTTTTAGAAAAAAATGATCAAGTATTAAAATGTAGTAACATTAGCATGAGTTGCACAGGCCTAACTATGTTAAATCATAACCATAACGCAAGCTGAATAGGAAAATGTACAATTTTACCTAGATAACAACAAAGTATGACCAATATTTTATTAATATTAGCCTGAAGTGAAAAGTTTCATGAATGAATACAGCAGAGTTTGAGTTTATTTATTGTCCTTTCTTTTGCACAATTATACAGTTAGTTGCATTAAAATATCCTGCACTCTCAGTTGCTTTAAAATATATTCCAGTACAAATGACTAGTTATTGCTTGCAAAAAAGTATCAGTTACTGTCTTCAGTTGATGATGATTGTACAGACAGAAACACAATCACACACTGATCTCCATCTGACTCACTGCTGAAATGATACAAACACACAACAGAAACTAATGATAAATGATCTTACCCATGTGTGTGTGTTTCTTTCGTAGAACGACGGATGAAGAAACAGAACAGCACAAGTTTTCTCATCTTCACAAATCTGAACTGCTTGAACAACAGGAAGATTAAAACTACAAAACTGGATTTGATTTTTACAAGTTAAAGTGTTAATGCTCACAATTAATTAAATATATTTAATGCTGCAATTTTAATAACTGCATTAACACATTTAATATGACATTATTGCTCTTTCCACACACCAATACTAACAGAGTAAAATAGTAAATACAGAATCAGTTTTTGTGTGCGTGAGACGAGTAAAGAGCTGTTCAGATCAGTGCAATAAACAATAACCAACATTATTTAGGGACTAAATGGCATTACCTACATGAATATGTATTTAAATATTAAATTATAATATGGGCTATCAATTGAATAATGTGTTTGGAGTAGATTTTTCAATTGTACTATTATTGTAATAGTATTAATTATTATTTGTTATAACACTTGTTAAAAGCTGTAGGTTACACTTGCCATCTTGATCAGTTTTTCTGTGTTTCCTGCAGATCCAGAAGATCTCAAATCCAGCAACAATCATCAGAGATCCAGCAGAGATCAACACTATCAGAGATACAAAGACTCGAGGATGTGAAGGAGACGGTCCGTCCAGCTCTGTAATGATAAAGAAAGAAGTGAGTGCATCAGTCTGATCTACAAACCCGATTCCAAAAAAGTTGGGACACTGTACAAATTGTGAATGAAAAAGGAATGCAATAATTTACAAATCTCATAAACTTATATTTTATTCACAATAGAATATAGATAACATATCAAATGTTGAAAGTGAGACATTTTGAAATGTCATGCCAAATGTTGGCTCATTTTGGATTTCATGAGAGCTACACATTCCAAAAAAGTTGGGACAGGTAGCAATAAGAGGCCGGAAAAGTTAAATGTACATATAAGGAACAGCTGGAGGACCAATTTGCAACTTATTAGGTCAATTGGCAACATGATTGGGTATAAAAAGAGCCTCTCAGAGTGGCAGTGTCTCTCAGAAGTCAAGATGGGCAGAGGATCACCAATTCCCCCAATGCTGCGGCGAAAAATAGTGGAGCAATATCAGAAAGGAGTTTCTCAGAGAAAAATTGCAAAGAGTTTGAAGTTATCATCATCTAGAGTGCATAATATCATCCAAAGATTCAGAGAATCTGGAACAATCTCTGTGCGTAAGGGTCAAGGCCGGAAAACCATACTGGATGCCCGTGATCTTCGGGCCCTTAGACGGCACTGCATCACATACAGGAATGCTACTCTATGGAAATCACAACATGGGCTCAGGAATACTTCCAGAAAACATTGTCGGTGAACACAATCCACCGTGCCATTCGCCGTTGCCGGCTAAAACTCTATAGGTCAAAAAAGAAGCCATATCTAAACATGATCCAGAAGCGCAGGTGTTTTCTCTGGGCCAAGGCTCATTTAAAATAGACTGTGGCAAAGTGGAAAACTGTTCTGTGGTCAGACGAATCAAAATTTGAAGTTCTTTTTGGAAAACTGGGACGCCATGTCATCCGGACTAAAGAGGACAAGGACAACCCAAGTTGTTATCAGCGCTCAGTTCAGAAGCCTGCATCTCTGATGGTATGGGGTTGCATGAGTGCGTGTGGCATGGGAAGCTTACACATCTGGAAAGGCACCATCAATGCTGAAAGGTATATCCAAGTTCTAGAACAACATATGCTCCCATCCAGACGTCGTCTCTTTCAGGGAAGACCTTGCATTTTCCACATGACAATGCCAGACCACATACTGCATCAATTACAACATCATGGCTGTGTAGAAGAAGGATCCGGGTACTGAAATGGCCAGCCTGCAGTCCAGATCTTTCACCCATAGAAAACATTTGGCGCATCATAAAGAGGAAGATGCGACAAAGAAGACCTAAGACAGTTGAGCAACTAGAAGCCTGTATTAGACAAGAATGGGACAACATTCCTATTCCTAAACTTGAGCAACTTGTCTCCTCAGTCCCCAGACGTTTGCAGACTGTTATAAAAAGAAGAGGGGATGCCACACAGTGGTAAACATGGCCTTGTCCCAACTTTTTTGAGATGTGTTGATGCCATGAAATTTAAAATCAACTTATTTCTCCCTTAAAATGATACATTTTCTCAGTTTAAACATTTGATATGTCATCTATGTTGTATTCTGAATAAAATATTGAAATTTGAAACTTCCACATCATTGCATTCTGTTTTTATTCACAATTTGTACAGTGTCCCAACTTTTTTGGAATCGGGTTTGTACAACAGAAGACAGAGATCAGGTCAGTCAATAAACACATATATCAGCCGTGCTGCCGTACCTGCACATGTGTGACAGAGTTGAATGATGTTGGGATGTCTGGTCTGGTGGCTGATGGGATTGTTCAGCACACAGCTGTAGGTGTTTTTATCCTGATATTCCACCTCCAGAGGTAGAGAGAGACTGATGCTGAGATCAGACACACTGATGCTGGACAATAAACTGTTTCCTTTGTACCAGGAGAGAGTCACATGACTCACATTCACCACTGAACACACCAGTGAACAATTTGATGATGATGATGATGATGAATAACATTGTGAAGAGTTTCTGCTGATGACAGGAACAGGCAGACGAGCTGGAGAACATGAGAGAATAAGAAGAAAACTGATAAATACAAAGTTTTGTCAAAACTCTAGATGGCTCACATTGTTATCTACACTGAAGCTGAGTGGTTGCTGTGGCAACAACATGACGGAAATCTAATTTAAAAGAAATGTTTAGTATAATGACAGTACATGTGTTTGTCATCTCACACACTGAAATCTTAAATCATTTAAAAATGTAAATAGTTCTAGTAAAATAAAAAAAAAAAGAATATGTGAATGTTTGGACAAATGACGTCTCTTCTCACCATAGACAGAAACACTGAATGTTTTTGATGATCGTTTCGCTCCAGTTATCTGTAGTTTATAATCTCCAGCATGTTCAGTTGTGATGTTTGTGATGGTCAGAGATCCAGTTTGATCGTCCAGCTTCAGTCTGTCTCTGAATCTCCCATCAGGACCATCATATGTGGAGAAGATTCCAGCAGCTCTACTGATTTCAGCTATGAGAGAGTTTTCAGCTCCATATTTCCACAGTATATCGTCGTCTTCATGAATTTCAGTAAGATCATTGTTTAGAGTGACAGAATCTCCCTCCATCACTGACACTGACTCACCAAACACACCTGATGAACACACAGATTTTACACAGATTAATGTTTCTGATGGTTTATAAAGCTTGAAATCAGCTGTAGTTTTTCTTCTTTACATGTGAAGTTGAGAACATCCAGAGCAGCAGAAACTCAAAACTAAATGAAAGGTGAGATTTATTAACAAACACTTTGGGCTGGTTGCATCACTTAATGTTAAAACTTCATATGGTTCATTTGGTCTGCCGCGATGGATTCGCCATTGTAATTAAACAGCAACAATGTTAATATTCAATTTCCTTTTTGACTGACAACCAGAAACTTCCTCTCTGACATCAGTAGCTCTTAGATAAAGAGAGAGACTGTCAGAATGAAGCAGAACATATATAATATCTTATAATATATGATATATCTTAAATGTAAAGTAAAACCAGGATCAAAATGATGGTCTGTAATTTTTAAACAAATTTTGGTACATCTGAATTAGATAAATCTTGATTTAAACTAGATTGAAGCTTAATTCGTCTGGTGCAACACATCCATAATCTTTAGTTTGTTTTAGAGTTATCTGCTGTAGAGGTAAATCAGTGTTTAAAGAGACATCATTTATTGAAAACAAACGCAAATAAATACGGCAGATTGAATGTACAAGTTTAATTGAGCTGGACTTTTTCTATACATTATTTTAAATAAATGAGACCTGCACATTTTGACTAATGGACTTTTGTAGATGTTTATGATCACTGCAGAAGTATTTTTTTTTTTAAATTGTATTTTAATAATAATAAACAGAGACATTTACATTCACTGTATAAATGTCCATTATTTTCATGACCTTCCTGGACCTAGACATTTTAATTTAAAGTAGATTTCACAATGTTCATGATTCATTTAATAAATAACAGCAGATGAAAATAATCTGAAAATTTGAAAAGTACAGTCAGGAAAAAAGGTACAAAAGCTGCGACTAGGACGGGACCCTTTCAAAAGGTGCACCTATTTATCGCTAAAGGATGCATTTTAGTATCTTAAAGGTATATATTTGTACCTTTTGAAAGTGTGCCGCCCCAGTGACAGCTTTTGTACCTTTTGTCCTGAGAGTAAAGCAGACACTGAAACTCTGAAATGGAAAAATATTAAACCATAAAAAATGTTTTTATAACTTACCAATCAGACGGCACCAGCACAAACAGAATAAAATCTGAGACATTTTCTTAAGTTGTTCAGTGTCTGATTTAATCTGCTGAAATATGTGAATCCTCCCACGACAGAGTTTGACCCTCCTATAGTTTCACTCGCTCTATGTGCATATGATATAATGTTATAGTTCATCTGGCCCTTATTAAGACTTTAGCTGTTCTTAATGGGTTTTTGAAAAGTAGTTGTAACTAAATGGCCAAAAGCATAACTAGTGCTTTTAAAATAGTTGTGTATATTTATTCAGTTCTTAGTGTAAGAAAAAAAAAAGTACAAAGTTAAAAGCTTGTCTGACCTCACAGTGCAAGTTTAACTGACGTTCATCTTCTGAGTCAAACTGAAACCTGCTGTTGTTTTTTTTTCAGAGATGTGGTTTGATCTGCTGGGTGGACAGACATCTTGTAGGTGAGAGAACGAGTATCAAGAGCATGTGTGTTTAGTTTGTAGGTGAAGAGTTTCTTCCTGTCCTGCTATTATGAACAGCTTTGAACTTTAATCTACAGAAACATGATGAGAAACTGCATCTGACACAGAGACAGAAAAACGAAACACAATAATCATTTAACACTCACATTCACAAGTTTAGTCTGTAAAAGTTATTTATTCTTTCGTTTTAAAAATAAATAATTTTATATAAACTTAGTAAAAAACACATTCACGTTTAGAGATTGTACTGGGATGCTTTATTACAGGTGAAATCAGGATGTGAGTTTGTATGATGTTCATTAAGTTGTTCAAGATCATCTATGAGACTCATGAATGTTTGTCTGATGAGTGAATGTGTAAATCAATGATGTTCTTCTGCTGTTTGTTTGCATGTGTTACATTTACAGACTGAAGCTCTCTGACCATCACAAACACCAGAAACACAGACTCTGGACTCTATAAACTACTGATCAACAGCAGAATCATAAAGAGATTCAGTGTTACTGTCGATAGTAAGTGTAATTTAGTCATTCACTGCATTATCCTTCATGAAATGTTAAAATACAGCATAAGACTTGCATACTATATTATCATCCATTGTGTACATCTCAGACGCACCGATAAACAGGTGAAAAAAATCCCACAGAGTTGCAGTGAAGGAGGAACCCGAGCGATATCTAGTGACCAGAAGATCACAGAGACTTGAGATGGGCACTTTTGACTGATAAACAAACACCCTGAGCGCGCTAGTATTATTGTTCCAGATGTGAAGTCTTATTTTGAACACTAGATGGCGCTCTATACAGAGAGAAGCACACTTTCTGTTACATTAACCCCCACTGTTAGATTGAACTACACCATTATGTGGAGGAAAATGATTATTTCTACATTCATAACTATAGTATTATAGCAGATGTTTCACCAGTGATTCACCTGCAATTAAAAAACCACATGATTTATTAACACATATTATCAAGCAGACATATTTAACAAACCCAAAAGCATATAGCCTAGGGTTATGTTCTGCCTTTCACCTTGAGCGAGTCCTCATTTGAAGTGTGGCCACGCCCACCAGTGTCATATTGCATCAACCAAAACTATTTATACAGTCTTTGGCAGAAAAAAACAGGATGTGACCTTTATAAGAAAAAAAGCTATCAAGAATAGTTCTGCTTAGAAAGAACTATTGATCTGGAAATAACTACTGAAACCAGCATTGCTTAACTGCATGATCACTGCATGAGTATACACTGAGCAGGCAAAACATTATGACTACTGAAAGGTGAAGTGAATAACACTGATTATCTCTTCATCACGGCACCTGTTAGTGGGTGGGATATATTAGGCAGCAAGTGAACATTTTGTCCTCAAAGTTGATGTGTTGGAAGCAGGAAAAATGGGCAAGTGTAAGGATTTGAGCGAGTTTGACAAGGGCCAAATTGTGATGGCTAGATGACTGGGTCAGAGCATCTCCAAAACTGCAGCTCTGGTGGGGTGTTCCCGGTCTGCAGTGGTCAGTATCTATCAAAAGTGGTCCAAGGAAGGAACAGTGGTGAACCGGCTACAGGGTCATGGGCGGCCAAGGCTCATTGATGCACGTGGGGAGCGAAGCGCCAACAGTGGGCACGTGAGCATCAGAACTGGACCACGGAGCAATGGAAGAAGGTGGCCTGGTCTGATGGCTACCTTGGTTTGTGGAGCACAATGACAAGTTTGAGTTGTTGACTTGGCCTCCAAATTCCCCAGATCTCAATCCAATCGAGCATCTGTGGGATGTGCTGAACAAACAAGTCCGATCCATGGAGGCCCCACCTCGCAACTTACAGGACTTAAAGGATCTGCTGCTAACATCTTGGTGCCAGATGCCACAGCACACCTTCAGGGGTCTAGTGGAGTCCATGCCTCGACAGGTCAGGGCTGTTTTGGCAGCAAAAGGGGGACCAACACAATATTAGAACGTGCGATGCACTGTGTATTCTGTCAAACATCAGCATTGATGGGTTCAGTATTATGTTGTAAAGTGGTTTCTCTGTTGAGCAGAAGTCAAATGGTTTCGTGTGAGCAGGAATGGAAAAAACATTTTCAACCGCACGCTATTGATGCAATCACAAACAGACATCAAAATACAAGCGTCCAGCAGCAGAAATGTGCACATGTACAAGATGTTCACCAAACCACATTTCTGTACAGATATAAATGAGGCCACAGCAGGGTCTCAATTCCTTTAGTTTGCATCTACATTTTGCACTTTTGACTTTGAGTAAACAATGAAAACGCTCCAATTGACTATAAGACTAAATTTCAAGGTAAAGTCTTTTGAAGATGAAGTTTTATAGCACCTTTCCATTGCTCAAGGTCGCTATACATGGTATTTCTAAATCGTGCGCACGATTTATAAATCGAGGGAACAAAGTAGTAAATTGTCTGCACGATTTAGCAAATCGAGGGAATGAATTAGTAAATTGTGCGCACGATTTACTTTTTTTTTTCTTGCACGTCATGTGTGGGGCTCCGTAGATTCTCACAATCCCAAAACTCAACTACTGACTGAGTCTGAGGTCGTTGCAGGACAATATGGACAGTAAAAGACTGAAGTTTGATCATCTTCTCATTGTGATTGGTGCATAATCCACACAATCCTCCTCTTCAACTTTCTGTAAAAAATGCATGACATGAAATAATAATAATAATAAATGTGATATATAGTTTTTTTCGAAGTAACAAGGCTTTTATAAACATCTGATGGTGCTGTGTTTGAGATTTATGTGATAGATCATTATAATATGGAAGCCCATTTCCATCACATAAGAAAAAAATCATGCTCTGGTAATTCATAAAGACATAAATCAAAATTATGTCATAATTTCAACATTATAAGTCACAAAATCATTTTAAGTCATCATTTTGAATTTTTAATATCACAATTATGATTTAGTCATAATTTCATCTTTTTGTCATAATTATGATTTACCATCATTTTTATTTCTTATCTGGTAGGGCTTCAATATTATACAGACAAAATCGAAAGCACTCACTAATCTGCTGAAATTATGCAAATATTTAACAAATTAACAATAATCTTACCGATTTCTGTGTGTTTCTTTTGTAGAATGTCGTCTCAGCGTAAGTGATCTCTTCTGCACGAGTCTCATCTGTTTGAACTATAATAGATGCATTAAAACAACAAAACTCAATCTTAAATAGATGGTTCTTCACAATATTTTTGTTATTATTAGGGCTTTCAAATTTAAAGAAATAAATGTTAAAATGGCATTAACAAATTGAATTTAACATTAGGCCTATAACTTTTTCCTCACACAAAAAGTTCCTAAAAAAATATGTTCGTCATAATATTTAGAGAGATATTCTTTACACATATAACAATAAACATAAACACAATAAACATAAAATTTCTCAAAAGCAATTTCTGAAGGGGACACAAATAATACAGCCAAAATCGTACTTGTAAGGATATCTTTTCTCTGTCATTTTATCTGACCAACAACACAAAGCGATAGTTGTTTAAATATGAGTAAGGTTCACCACGCATAATAATTAATATTATAATTATTAAATTATCTTGCGTCCTCCACATAGTATTTTATAATATGATATTCAGATATTTAGATATTCAACTGCAGCATGCCCTCTGATCTGCCACTTATCATATTGAGCAAAACCCAACACAACGGTAGGCTAGATCTACAATATTAACCTACAATATTCAGATCTACATTCAGATCTTTGTATTATTGTACATTCAGATGTACAATAATACAAAGATCTTCAATATTCAGTTCATGCTTCCATAGGCATGAACTGAAAACGCGCCAGTGGACACGCACAGTGAATGACAGTGTGGCCGTGCGCATTTTACTTTCGGTTTAGAATTAGCGCCAATTCAGGGGCGGGTTGCTTGAATTGTGGGTTCATTAGCCTATTATTCTTAATGAAAAACACAACAACAAAACAGTACAATGACAAACTCACTTAAATAGGCGCTTTTGAATTTCGCTTTGAAACCAAATCTTCCGCGATCATCTTGTCTGTCAGCTGTTTGCTCTCGTGATGAATGAGATCTGACTCCTGCTGCGTTTGTGCTGCGACTCTCGTTCGGCTCATGCTCTATTAGTCAGACACGTTCAGTTTTTAACTGTAGTGTCTGTTCTCTAACTAAACTAAATTATTTTATTACTATAAAAATCAAAACGGCGCTGCTGCGGTGGGCAAGTGATGTAACCGGTGTTTCACCTGAACACCGGCAACACCGACTATCGCAGCAAGTCTAATCTGTATTAAAGAGAAAAGAATCACTTCATCTGATGTTTAAAGTGAATAAAATAGCCTTGACAGCTACTTACTGGAGTTTCACAACTGCTGTCTGAAGAGCTTTGTTCTCTCCCCAAACTTGTGTGGTAGTTGAGGTGCGCGGTGGGGGGTACTCAAAATGTTTCTAAACTTAAAACGCTTTTTTTTTGCCCCGTTTGTATTGTTTTACTACTTACACAGTTATTTTAAGTATATATCATTGTATTATTTGCAATACTCAACATGGTTTTTGGGGTAGCCCTCAGATGGGGGGGTCCTGACCCCCCGCGATTTACGCCCCTGCGTTCAGTGTCATTATAGACACACATTCTGATATGAGTGTAATCTACAGAAAATAAGGACAAATCTTCGTTTGGTTTCGGTAAAGGTTAAGTACAAAATTATAAGAATAATTTTAATTAAATGACAAAATAGGCCTATCAGTTGACTGATTTAGAGCATATTTTCAAAGTATTATTTGTTATATTACTTGTTTAAAATCAGCAGGTAACACTTGCCTTCAATTTTTCTACATTTCTTGCAGATGCAAAAGAACCCAAATCCTGCTACAATCAACAGAGATCCAGCAGAGATCAACACTATCAGAGAGACTGAGACTGGAGGAGGAGAAGGAGACGGTCCAACCGGTTCTGTAATGATAAAGAAAGAAGTGAATGTGTTAGTCTGATCTAAAACAGGTCAGATCAGGTCAGTCAATAAACACATATATCAGCCGTGCTGCCGTACCTGCACATGTGTGACAGAGTTGAGTGATGTTGGGATGTCTGGTCTGGTGGCTGATGGGATTGTTCAGCACACAGCTGTAGGTGTTTTTATCCTGATATTCCACCTCCAGAGGTAGAGAGAGACTGATGCTGAGATCAGACACACTGATGCTGGACAATAAACTGTTTCCTTTGTACCAGGAGAGAGTCACATGACTCACATTCACCACTGAACACACCAGTGAACATGATGATGATGAAGATGATGATGAACATTGTGAAGAGTTACTGCTGATGACAGGAACAGGCAGACAAGCTGGAGAACATCAGAGAATAAAGAGAAATATTGATAAATCTACACATCAATCAGTCTATTTTTGGTGTTGTGAATTGTAGTAAATCGGTGTAATAAACTTTGTGTTGAGTGAGTGTTTAGTGTGTTGACAGTCACTGAATGTGTCTTTCATCTCAAACTATACAAGTATTTAATGTATGTAAATAGAATTTGTGCATGTTTAGATAAATGACATCTCACCATAGACAGAAACATTGAATGTTTTTGATGATTTTTTCGCTCCAGTTATCTCTAGTTGATAATCTCCAGCATGTTCAGTTGTGATGTTTGTGATGGTCAGAGATCCAGTTTGATCGTCCAGCTTCAGTCTGTCTCTGAATCTCCCATCAGTGCCGTTATATGTGGAGAAGATTCGGTTCTTTTTCTTCATTTTAGCTATGAGAGACTTTTCAACTCCAAATTTCCACAGTATATCGTCGTCTTCATTAATTTCAGTAAGATCATTGTTTAGAGTGACAGAATCTCCCTCCATCACTGACACTGACTCACCAAACACACCTGATGAACACACAGATTTTACACAGATTAATGTTTCTGATGGTTTACAAAGCCAGAAATCAGATGTAGATTGTGTCATTTACATGTAAAGTTGAGAACATCCAGAACAGCAGCAGAAACACAAAACACAATGAATGGACAAACAAACACATAGCACTGGTTGGACCACTTAACTTTTGCACCAATAAAGATTTAATTAAATCTATATCTTCTAGCTGTATATCACTGCAATATGGATATTCCTTTGACACAGATAAAGAAAAATAAATGTGTAAAATGTCTTCTGTCTTTACAAACTTCTATTGTAAACTGCTAACCGCTACCGTTACAGAGCGACTGTCAGAATCACGCAGAGAAAACACTGAAGCAGCGCTTATGTGATTGCCTGGAAATATATTTAAAGTAGCAATTAATGGAGTAATATGGCAGCATCATTTGTGAAAAAAAATAAGGGATAATTGCTTAATGCTACTTTTCTTATGCAAGAATTATTGTTATTATTATTACTTTTACAAATGTCAATTTTAAACTAAAGCTAATGACCCAATAAGCAGTAATACACTGGATTTTCAAAGTTCAAACGAAATATTCCAGGCGATTTAATACACTAAAAACATAAATGCATTATTCCAGATATGAACTCAAAGCAAACAGGTTTCCAAAAATTCCAAACTTTTGCAGTTATGCGACTTCTTTAAGGAGTTTAGTTTAAAGTAACACTTTGTAAATGTAAAGGAACACCAGGATCAAAATGATGGTTTAAATGTAAATCTGCTTATTTCAAAGTTTGGTGCAACAGATTTATTAGATAAACCTTGATTTAATATTAATCCGTATGGTGCAACACATCCTTAATCTATAGTTTGTTATCTGCTGTAGAGGAAAATCTTTAATCAAAAAAATTATAAAGTAACATGATAAATATCGCAGATTAAAAGTTTAATTGTGCTGGATATTTCTAATACATTTTTAATGGATTCACTTTTTAGATTTACATTTTCAGTGTAAAATTCTGAACAGAGACTGAATTAAAAGTTAGTGGATTTCACAATATTCATGATTCATCTGGTACATAACAGCAGATGAAAATAATCTCATTTGAACAGTAGCAGTCGCTTTATTACTCTAAAATGGAAAACATTAAGCCATAAAAATGTTTTTATAACTCACCGATCAGATTCCACCAGCATGAACAGAAGACAAACATGTGAAACATTTTCTTTAGTTGTTCTGTGTCTGATCTAATAAAACTATCAGCTAAACATCCAGCAGAACTGTTGTTGTGTGAATCCTCCCACGACAGCGACAGAGTTTGACCCTCCTAGTTTCACAACCCTGCATTTGCATTATATAATCTTATAGTTCATCTTGCTGTTATTAAGACTTTAACTGTTACTGGGGTATCTTATTTACCCATTAAGGGTGCATATTAGTATCATACATTTACATATAAGAGCCTAAAGTGTACATATTACTACCAAAATGGTACATATTAGTACCTGATTATATATATATATGGGTATAAAAGGAGCATCTCAGTCTTTGCTTTACTTTGGAAGTAAAGATGGGTCATGGCTCATCACTTTGTGCCAAATATCATGAGAATTGTCAAACAATTCAAAAATCACATTTCTAAATGCAAGATATCCATCCACCATACATGATATTGTGAAAAGATGAGAAATCTCAGTCTGTGTAGGGCAAGGCAGGAGACCTCGGTTGAATGTGTGTGACCTTTGACCCCTTAGACGCCATTGCATGAGAAACTGTTATGCAGCTATGTTAAATATAGCCACGTGAGCTCAGGAGCATCAAGAAAGGCAACTATAATCTCTGTCACGCGAGGAGAAAGATATACATTGATTTTATGCAGAGATGCCGCCGAGTTCTCTGGGGCCGGGCTCATGTCAGATGAGGGGCTTTCGCATCGGAGGAACCTTTTCATAGTTCATAGTTCATAGTTTGCACCACAGGAACTGGGAATGATTTTAGTTCTAGGAACTCCTTTTGGTGGAACTAAATTAGCTTAAGAGTAGGGTCTAACTCAACACAATAGGAACTACCAGTGATGTAAGTGTACGCTGACTGGCCGAACGCACGGAAAACACCAGCACCACACACAGATTATAGCCTTTATAGCATTTACTCCACAAACTAACTCTACGAACATGGAAAACAGTGATAGAAGGACCTCTCAACCTTTACACTAAAGAGAAAATCCAATGCAACTTTGAAGATATCAAGAGAAACAAGATTATGTATTTCTGCTCAGCTAGTCACATTAGACATCAACCATACAGCAAACGCTAATACTTTTTCATGTATACTGTCTACTTTCTTTGTAAAACAGCTCTATCTAATAACGTATTAGACAGGACCATTAAACAGATCGTAAACTAATGAAGACGGAGAATGCGAGAGCTGTGTGCTCAGGGTCTGGTGTTCTCCGCACCATCAAAATAAAAGTCACAACAAGTGCAGCTTACGTCACTTCAGAGCAAGCGTGCCGCACACGTCCTGAAAAGTGAAGCCAAAGCGTGTCGATCGCCCCCAGGTGGCTGGTCCCAGTATAGGTCATAAACCCCACCCTCTCTGTGTAATGTAATGGGACGTGGGACAAACTAAACAATCAAATTACACTTTAAATATTTTTTCCCAAAGACGGCTTCTGTCATTTTAGGCAGTTTTTATCACGCTGATTTCATTTCATGTTCGTTTTTTTAATAAGTTTGGTTTTAGTTAGTTATTTGATGCTATAAAAAGGGGGGTGTGAGGTCATGATTGACAGCTGAGATTGACGGCTTCTCTGAGTGAAGTAGTCACTGAGGCACTAACAGACTTTTTTTCTGGATTTTCGGGAGGAGATTGGAGCTTTAGCTTTAATTTCTACATTTCCGTAACTGTTTATTTCACACCGACATAATAAATTGTTCTGCATCTGCGAGAGTGTGGGCGGGCTTTTGATATCGCAGCTCTACTTCCTGCTCTCTACTGCGCAGACTCCGGTCCCGAGGTCACTACTATGCATGTCAGCGCCATATTCGGATGTTGGCTTCACTTTTCTTAAATGGAAGGTAATGAAGAAACGTTGTCCATGTTTTTTCTTCATATCTATGCTTCAGAGTTCCTACTGGCGGTGTGAAGGCAACCACAAAAATGTTCCTAGGGGAACTTTTAGTTCTTGGGGAACCACCCTGGTGGCTAGTTCCTATAACTAAGTTCCTAGAACTACCTGGTGCAAAAGCCCCTATGGTCTAAAAGACAGTGGAAATGTGTACTGTGATCAGATGAGTCCATATTTCAGCTTGTTTTTGAAAAAAACAGACATTGAGTTCTCAGTCCCAAAGACGAAAGGGACCATCCAGACTTTCATCAGCGACAGATACAATAGCAAACATCTGGCTGTGCATCAGTGCAAACAGCATGTGTGTGAAGGTACCACTGAAGTGGAGGCATGGATTGGTATTGTACAGACTGCTATCAAGATGACATCTTTCCTGGGAAGCAAGACAATGCCTGGCCTTATTCTGCACATGCTACATCAGAGTGGTTTTCTAGACAGTCTAGTTTTGTATAAAGCGAGATTGGGTAAAAATTCCACTTGCAAAACTGCAACAATTATAGTATTCCCAATTCCTGAAACGTGTAATTAAAAGGAAAGGTGATGTGACACAGTGGTAAAAATGTCACTTTTTCTGGAGTGTGATGAAGCCATCAAAATCAAAATTTGTTTATAGCTACAAAACACAGTAAAGTTGGTCAATGAAAGCAGTGGAAATCTTTTCTTTGTACTTTTGTCAGTTAAATGCAGGTGAAGCAGATACAAATCAGATTCTTGACTTTATTTGCATTTTACAAAATGTCCCAACTTTTCTGGAAATGGGGTTGCAAAGTTTAACTCTAGTGATTTTAACATGATTTATATTTATTCTACATTTTAGTGAATGGAAAAAGTACATAGATAAAATCATCTGCCACCCCACAGTGCCACTTTTACTGAAGTTCATCTTCTGAGTCAAACTGAAAGCTGCTGAGGTCGGTTTTCTACAGAAATGTGGTTTTGTCTGTCGGGTGGACAAACATCTTGCAGGTGAGAATGTGTATCGAGAGCATGTGTGTTTAGTTTGTAGGTGAAGAGCTTCTTCCTGTCCTGCTACTATGAACAGATTTTTAAAACTTTAATCTACTGGAGGAAAAAAAAAAACAAAACAAGATGAGCAACTGTTAGACACCAAGGGAGAGAAACAGTAACAAAATTATCACATTTAACTGTTCAGAAGTTTAGAATGCGTTTTTCTTTTAATTTTCTACCTATGGAAAAAAGTCAGTCAGAGCTTGGATGGAAGGAGATGGTTGAAGTGTTGATCTTTTTCAAAGTAGTATTTATCAAAAAACATCCTGTGATACACACGGGCACACAGAAGTAAAACCAGAAACAGGTCTACACACAGAATAAACAAGAAGCTAAACAAGACACCAGTGAACCAAATGGGTAACTAAAGGAACAGATTAACAGGAAGAAAACACAGGAAGACGGAGAATTCAAACTAAAAGTCCTTGAATAACTTCAACTTAATAGTCCTGAACTCAACACAACACACAAAAACAGGTGGAGCCTAAGAAACTGTTGTTAATGGTGAAGAAACAGGATGTGGTTTATGTGACATTCATTAAATTGCACAAGATTATCCATTAGACTCATTTACGTTTGTCTGATGAGTGAATGTGCAAATCAGTAATGTTATTTTTGTTTGTTTGAATTTGTTACATTATGAATCCACAGCCTTTAGGATGTGTAGAAAAAAATGTCACAGTTCTTTCCCGTTGTATATACACCGATCAGGCATAACATTATGACAACTGGGTCAGAGCATCTCCAAAACTGCAGCTCTTGTGGGGTGTTCCCAGTCTGCAGTGGTCAGTATCTATCAAAAGTGGTCCAAGAAAGGAGCAGCAATGAACTGGCGACAGGGTCATGGGCGGCCAAGGCTCATTGATGCACATGGGGAGCGAAGGCTGGCCCGTGTGGTCCGATCAAGCAGACGAGCTACTGTAGCTCATATTGCTCAAGAAGTTAATGCTGGTTCTGATAGAAAGGTGTCAGAATACACAATGCATTGCAGTTTTTTGCCTATGGGGCTGCATAGCCGCAGACCAGTCAGGGTGCCCATGCTGACCCCTGTCCACCACTGAAAGCGCCAACAGTGGGCACGTGAGCATCAGAACTGGACCACGGAGCAATGGAAGAAGGTGGCCTGGTCTGATGAATCACGTTTTCTTTTACATCACTTGGATGGCCGGGTGCGTGTGCATCGCTTACCTGGGGAACACATGGCACCAGGATGCACTATGGGAAGAAGGCAAGCCGACAGAGGCAGTGTGATGGTTTGGGCAATGTTCTGCTGGGAAACCTTGGGTCCTGCCATCCATGTGGATGTTACTTTGACACGTACCACCTACCTAAGCATTGCTGCAGACCATGTACACCCTTTCATGGAAATGGTATTCCCTGGTGGCTGTGGACTCTTTCAGCAGGATAATGCGCCCTGCCACAAAGCAAAAATGGTCCAGTAATGGTTCAGCACAACAACGAGTTTGTGGTGTTGACTTGGCCTCCAAATTCCCCAGGGTCATGGACGACAGGGTTCTTTATATATACATATATATATATATATATATATATATATATATATATATATATATAAAGAACCTCAGATTCTTGATTAATGATAAACAGCAGTATCATCAGCTTCAGGAGCTTCAGTGTTTCTGTCATTAGTGAGTATTATTTAGTCATTCACCACATTTTCCTTTGAAGACTGTTAAAATACAGTTGAATATTGTTAAATCAATCCAATAAATGAAAAACATGAGCTCTGACTCAGTATTAAAGCAACTGAGATCATCTCTATCACCTTCACATGCACATCAAGTGACACAATTTTCACATTATGTCACATGACTTAAAATAATCTGTTGCATTGTGCTGTGATGCTTTTTTTAGCTGCTACTATTCAGAACCCACCAGATGGCGCCACTCAATATCCCGAATGAAAGTGATGACAGTAGATGTGTGTCAAAGACAGTCAATCTGTGATAATAATGATAATAATAATAGTAATTTTATTTATCATTACAGCTTCAGGTCTGTCTTGTGGTCCTATAGCAGGAATATGTGTTGTACAGCTGGTGTACGCACTAACTCTTTATAACTCTTATAAACCACAGTAATTTGTGTTTAACTGATTATTATTATTATTATTATTATTATTATTATTATTATTATTATTTAAAATAGGCATCCGGAGGCAGCGCAGTGATCAGTTAGGTGTCTTATTTATTTAGTTTATGATAGTGATGGGAGAAACGAAGCTTTTCGAAACTTTGAATCAATTGAATCAATTGCTTCGGAAAAATGATTCACTGTTTCGAATCGCTCGAAACGCCACACACTGGAGACCCCTGCTGGACAGAACAGTGGAAATTCAGCGAAAACTCAGTCAAAACATGCATAAAAACACCTTCTACAAACCCATTGCAAAGGTTTTATTGAAGGTGTAATCTATTAAAGGCAATTAACAAATCATATAATATTATTAAAGAAGAAGCGTCTTTATGATATGTGTTATTTTATTTAAATTGTAGGACTTTTTGTTTGTTTTATGGATTAATCAGACCAATGAAATACTTTTAACTACAGCTCTTCCTTTTCATTATACAAAGGTGTCAATAGATGTCTAGAAATGTATAAAATTGATCCGAGATTAGGTTAAATAAAATAATAATGTAGACAACATAGTTCATGTGTTCACAGATAGTATCGCCCCCTAGCGGCAAACCTTTGGAATTCCCGAACGGTTCTGACGTAACGAAACTTTGTTACCGAAATCATGTGACTTTGGCAGTCTGATTGGTTTCGAAACAAAATGATTTCGAAGGTTTCGAAGCTTCATGAAGCCTGTTTCGAAAGAGCCCATCACTCGTTCATTATATTTGTTTTTTAGCTCTTCCTCTGTGAGAACAATAGCAGATTTATATCGGGTAGCACTATTATTAGAGAGATGTGATTTTATGCTTTGGACACTAGAGAGCGACGATATGCTTGTGCTGCCAAATGATTCAGCAGAACATGTGTGTGTGATACTGTAAACTATGCATTCCATATACAATTTTCTATTTATTTAAACAGGAGTAGACCAAATGATAGAGAACAGTGAAGGGTGGGATCAATATTTAATAAAGTTAGTACATTTCCATGCGTGTTAAGCTAAAAGTAAAACATGTACTATTTGATTAATTTGACTGGATGCTGTGCTATTTGTACACCATGATACATAACAACATTTCAGACATAATCTCATGAGAGTGCATGTGCAAAAAAATAAAAAATATTAGATGAAATCAAAAAAGTGAAAACAAAACAAAGTCAGAAGAAAAACATGCTGGCAGAGATGTTGTATTTGATCACCGTTTTGGGGTGAAATTTCCATACACGGCCTCCTTTGATTTCTGCAAGGAAAAATATACAGGCCTGGTCAATCAAGAGCAACAGTTTAAAAACATTTAAAAATATATATAATGTAATTTTACTTCAAATTATGCAGGCTTTACAAGACCTTATTAAAGTTTATGTAAAATAATTTATTTGACTGGGCATAGTTTTGAGATTTGAACATTTTAATTGATTGTAACCTATGTATTGTTTATAATCGTCGTCGTCTACTTGATGTATATAGGCCTGTATTTTTATTTGGAGGATAGCATATATATTTTCTAGTAGGTGTTACTTCCGGCAATCAGTAGGCGGACCCATCATTTGCATAAGTTTGATGATCTCTTGTTGCTTTGCCAACGGTCACTGTCCCATATCGGCGGAAGTCATCAGCCTATTCAAATGAATGATGTCCGATCACTTCATCACAGCCACTTGTAACTAGTATTCAGTGCTTTGCATCTATGAGAATATTATTCACAAATAAATCTACAGCACTTATTATGTATAGTGAAAAGGATACTTTGCGATTTTGTGCAAAACAAAGTTAAACTTATTCTCCCCAATGGAAAGCATTCCCTATCCCCTATATAGTGCACTATGTGCCATTCACCATGTAGAAGATAGTACATGTGTGAACAGTTTAAGCGTCTATTTATAATGTAAGGGACGGAGCTTCAGATTCTAGAGAGCATCTGATTGGACAAAATCTGGTGAGAAGATGAAGTGCAGAGTGATGTCATCAAAATCATTGATCCATATTGGTGGAAGTGAGAGACTGTAAGTGTTGAATGCTTATATCTTCTAAATATGAATTTTGTCATTGTTTTGGAAACCTTAAAGGGACAGTTCGCAAAAAAAAAAAGAAAATGCTGTCATCATTTAGCTACTCACCCTCAACCTGTATGATTTTCTTTCTTCTGCTGAACACAAAAGAAGATATTTTGAAGAATGTTGGTAACCAAACAGTTCATGGACCCCATTGACTTCCATTATCCATTTACATTCTTCAAAATATGTTCTTTTGTGTTCAACAGAAGAAAGAAACTCATATGTATAGAACAATTGAGTACAAGGTGAGTAAATGATGACAGAATTTTCATTTTTGGGTGAACTAACATATTCACACTAAAAGCATAACATTGCCATAGCCTAATGTAATAATAGGCTTAGAGAAAAGCTTATTTGAATATCAAGATCCTTAAATTAGCTAATTCTTGCATTTCTCGTTGTGATTTTGCTCAATAATCTGCACAGCAACACATTGATTATAGTCTATTGCTGATGGACGCCATCAAATCTCATAAGGATGACTTTATAGACGTTTTTAATATTATTTATTTATTCTTTTTTTTTGTACTTTTGCCCTTTCAGGTAACGAAATAACAATACCAAAATTATGTAGGAAGAACATTTAATTGTAGGCTAATCGGATCATTCACATCTGGAGTCACACAGACATCAGTTGAACCGTTAGCCTACACCAGCAACTCACCCCATTGTATGGTTAGGTTTTTTTTGTTTTGTTTCAAAGACATTTGTTGTTATTTTACTTCCATACCGTTGTTCCTGCACACATGTTCTTATTGGCATATTTCCAAGTGGCAAAAACCTTTCAAGTCTCCCCGACCACAACAAACACAAAAGTCTACCGTTATAACCCATGATGGAGATAACCTTTCTTCTGGGAAACACAAAAGGTTGTGGTAGGCAGAATGTTAGAGACTGACAGTTACAGTTCACTTTCATTGTATGGAATAAAAAGATGAAATGTGAATCGTGACTGACATACTGCCTAAAAGAAACTCGTGTGGTTTTCTAACAATACGAGTAGGCTAAATTAAGCTTTTTTTGGATGAACTAATTATTGAATATAATAATATTTTATTGTTATTGAGGAAAAATACAATACCTTTTATGTGTGCTAATAAATTTAGATTTGTGCTAATTAACTCTTTCCCCGGAAAACACAAAATTTTTCGTTATTTGTGAGAAAACGCCTCCCCGCTAAACACAGAATTTTCTGTGTTTTCACTGTTATACGGTTGGGGCGCTATAACACATCTTCTGAAAGAATAGGCTACTGAATCTCCTGATCAAAACACAGGCAAAGAAGAAGCAGAAACATGCGATCTCATGTAATCATATGCATATGTAATATACACTCACCTAAAGGATTATTAGGAACACCTGTTCAATTTCTCATTAATGCAATTATCTAATCAACCAATCACATGGCAGTTGCTTCAATGCATTTAGGGGTGTGGTCCTGGTCAAGACAATCTCCTGAACTCCAAACTGAATGTCAGAATGGGAAAGAAAGGTGATTTAAGCAATTTTGAGCGTGGCATGGTTGTTGGTGCCAGACGGGCCGCTCTGAGTATTTCACAATCTGCTCAGTTACTGGGATTTTCACGCACAGCCATTTCTAGAGTTTACAAAGAATGGTGTGAAAAGGGAAAAACATCCAGTATGCGGCAGTCCTGTGGGCGAAAATGCCTTGTTGATGCTAGAGGTCAGAGGAGAATGGGCCGACTGATTTAAGCTGATAGAAGAGCAACTTTGACTGAAATAACCACTCGTTACAACCGAGGTATGCAGCAAAGCATTTGTGAAGCCACAACACGCACAACCTTGAGGCGGATGGGCTACAACAGCAGAAGACCCCACCGGGTACCACTCATCTCCACTACAAATAGGAAAAAGAGGCTACAATTTGCACGAGCTCACCAAAATTGGACAGTTGAAGACTGGAAAAATGTTGCCTGGTCTGATGAGTCTCGATTTCTGTTGAGACATTCAGATGGTAGAGTCAGAATTTGGCGTAAACAGAATGAGAACATGGATCCATCATGCCTTGTTACCACTGTGCAGGCTGGTGGTGGTGGTGTAATGGTGTGGGGGATGTTTTCTTGGCACACTTTAGGCCCCTTAGTGCCAATTGGGCATCGTTTAAATGCCACGGCCTACCTGAGCATTGTTTCTGACCATGTCCATCCCTTTATGACCACCATGTACCCATCCTCTGATGGCTACTTCCAGCAGGATAATACACCATGTCACAAAGCTCCAATCATTTCAAATTGGTTTCTTGAACATGACAATGAGTTCACTGTACTAAAATGGCCCCCACAGTCACCAGATCTCAACCCAATAGAGCATCTTTGGGATGTGGTGGAATGGGAGCTTCGTGCCCTGGATGTGCATCCCACAAATCTCCATCAACTGCAAGATGCTATTCTATCAATATGGGCCAACATTTCTAAAGAATGCTTTCAGCACCTTGTTGAATCAATGCCACGTAGAATTAAGGCAGTTCTGAAGGCGAAAGGGGGTCAAACACAGTATTAGTATGGTGTTCCTAATAATCCTTTAGGTGAGTGTAACTGCCTAATGTTACTGAATGAAATTTCGACCCAGGACGAGCTATAGGACTGTGAAGCTTTGGGGGTGTTGATGGACTCGATCTACTCCATCTGTGTTGTATGTTCAGATATTCACAACAAAATATTCTGGGGGCCATGAAATTGTGAAAATTATCAAAAACACTGGCGCTGGCTGGTAACTTAAAAAAAGAGTTAATTTAGGTCTGCAAAATTTAAATACTGTAGGTTAATATTTGCATTGCAGTGCAAACAGTACATACACTTAGTGTAAATGATGTTTTAGTAACAAAGTTTGGGAGGAGCACGTTCAGATAATTAACACGAGTGGAGAGCACTCAGCCACTCAACGATAATATATATATATATATATATATATATATATATACAGCAGTCTTACCTCTGTTCGTTGACAGTTTATCAGCATCCCTCCACCACCCCTTCTCCACACTTCCAGTTCTAACCACTTACATACACGGGGGGAGTACTCTGGGTTCGGCCCAAATCCCGAGCTCGGATCCCTCCCCCCGGACAGCACACCAAATACGCATTGAAACTTTACTCCCTCTAAATTATATGTAAGTGTGAACTCGTGAAATAGCATAAAAAGTTGTTTCCCTACTGAAAGTAATAATTATCAAGGTTGACCATCCACATCTGTTCACTGACCATCTGATGAATATTACATACACACATTCAAACAGACTGACTGACTGCAACAACTTGCAACACAGTCATGAATGATCTTACCTTTTTTCGTGTTTTTGGTTTACAGAAAGCTGAATCAGTTCTGTCTTTCTCCTGGGTCTGGACTGCATTAACAATAACATAACGCATACTACATGTTAAAACTACAAAGTTTTCAATCTTATATTGAAACTGTGGCCTTATAAAAGATAAATACTTTAACATATGCATTAATTGTTTGATCCACTGACCTAATTTTTTACGTTTCCTGCAGATGCAGAAGATCCCAATGACTGCAACTACAATCAGCAGAGATCCAGCAGCAGAAGCAGAGATCAACACTATCAGAGAGACTGGAGGAGGAGAAGGAGACTGTGTGTCCAGTGCTGTAATGATAAAGAAAGAAGTGAGTGCATCAGTCTGATCTACAACAGAAGACAGAGATCAGGTCAATCAATAAACACATATATCAGCCGTGCTGCCGTACCTGCACATGTGTGACAGAGTTGAGTGATGTTGGGATGTCTGGTCTGGTTGCTGATGGGATTGTTCAGCACACAGCTGTAGGTGTTTTTATCCTGATATTCCACCTCCAGAGGTAGAGAGAGACTGATGCTGAGATCAGACACACTGATGCTGGACAATAAACTGTTTCCTTTGTACCAGGAGAGAGTCACATGACTCACATTCACCACTGAACACACCAGTGAACAATTCTGGTGTGTTGATGATGAAGAACATTGTGAAGAGTTTCTGCTGATGACAGGAACAGGCAGGCGAGCTGGAAAACATGAGTTTAAAGAGAAGTATTGATAAACCTAGATAAACAATCTTATTTCCAGCTCAATGTTTTGAGTGAGTGTTTAGGGCAGTGGTACTCAAATGGCGGACCTCCATGGTTGAACTTGAACCTCTGACAGTGACGTCATTGGAATGCATGCTCGTCAGAGGCTACAAATAGATGTGCAACAGGTGCACCTTTCAGGTTTCTTTGTCTTCAGAGACTGTTCTGTGTGTGTGTGTGTGTTCTGTCACTTGTTCTGTCACTCTCTTGTCAGGAGTTAGTTTCCAGCTTGCAGTGTGCAGAAATTTCTTTGCGTCAACAGCAAAAAGAGAAAAATGAGCGTCACTCAAGGTAAACTGGTGTGTGCCTCCATGTTCACAGCCCATGCTTGAATACGACACACACCAGTTTTGCTTTGTTTGTCTGGGGAAAGAGTATGCTGCCTTTGCGTTTGAGCACGTTGAGAAACGTCCTCAGTTAAAGGTGATGTCTAATGCTATTTTATGCATTCTGACTTATTTACACTGTTAAAGAGTTGGATTCTCATGCTAAACATGGCCAAAGTTTAAAAAAACGAGTTGGATGTATGACGGAGTATTTCTGTGCCATATACACTCCTTCAGGGTTCGTACAAGTTTCGGAAAGTTTTTTTTTTTGGAGTATGAGGTCATAAAGGGTGGAATTCCTTGTATGGGCACTTCTCCCGGATGAGCGCGTGCACACATCAACCAGAGAGAGAGCAAGAGCGCGTCCATCAACGAGCTTCGGGTTACGCAAGCCGTCGACAGCACTCGTGACTCTTTAGCTCCACCCACGGCGCTCCTCCAAGAGTTAGAATGTTTTTGAAAAGAATCAGAGCAGCGTATCTGTCTTTTATAAATCTGATAAAACTAAAGACTCTTTGGAGATATGAAGGATGCAATACTACTCTATACTCAAGATTAACACGATTGTGGGGCTCGCGCATCGATCTGGCCGAGGAGCGAGAGACGGTCCGTCCCTATCACTCGCTCTCTCTCCAGATCGGGATGTCCCTTTGCTTGACTCCGAAGCGTGCCCCGGCACCTCTTTGGCTTGGGCGGAGGACACTGAATCTCTTGTTTCTGTTGGTATAGAATGTAAGTTCGCCGCCTCCGAGCGTTCCACCTGCAATGAGAAAGCGCAAGAGGAACTACTCGAGGTGGTAACTTGTGCAGTGGCCAGACAACAATTAGACTGGCCACAGGAACAAACAATCTAAACTGGAGGACAGGTTTTTGTACGGTGGCCAGGAGGAGCCTCAACATCGGTCCCACCCCTTCTTTGAGGACCTACATAGCGAGTTAACTCGCTCATGGGGGAAACCTTACACATTGCGTGTTTTTGTGCCTTCGACGTTGACATATTCGACTATCGTGGGTGCGAAGGCACACGGTTAGCCTATACAATGATGCCTCAGGTTGAAGAGACGTTTGCAAGCTATCTCTCTCCTGAGTCTGCAGCATCTTTAAAGAAGCCAACTCTCCCCACCAAGCCGTGCAGAACAACCTCCACGCTGGTGGGGAAAGCGTTTCAGGCAGCAGGTCAGGTTCTATGTTACAAGCATACCAGGCTGACCTGCTGAAGGATTTGAGTGCGGGTGGTTCGATCGCCGAAGAGTCATTCTCTGAGCTTTGTCGAGCCACAGATTTGTCTCTCCGTGCATTGGTCATTCAATGGGTGCTGGTCGCCACTGAGAGGCATATGTGGTTGACCCCAACAGGCATCAAAGACAGAGACAGGATGTTTCTGCTCAATAGCCCTCTTTCACCTTCCGGGCTGTTTGGCGACTCGGTTACCACAGTCGTCAGCATATCCTGGGAGGTGAAGAGACACGAGGAAGCGTTCGTCCAGTCCTTCCTTGCCACACTCAAGGGGGGGGGCTGTTGACCACCCAGTCCAAACCCAGTCCTGCTCAGAGACGTGAGGCGCAAAGTGTGGCGAGCCGCGCTCCCCCTCACCAAGACTGGGGAGCGGCTCGTTGCTCTCAGCAGCGTCATAAGAGACCTGATGCACAATGTTTAACAGAAGAATTCATGTAATTCATGTTACAATAAAATTGTAAGCTTCAGATTTCTTCTTTTGAGTCCTCCAAATATCCCACTGACGTAACCTTGAGTTTTGCTTTAAAAACAAAATTGAAAGGAAATTTTTTTATATTTGAATTTTTTTAGAATCAGTGCCATAAATGCTGTTGATTGAATTTAATTCGTACTGGATATTTCTTTAATAAAACAAGAATATGTGAATGTTTGAACAAACGATCTCACAATGATCTCAAATGAACTCACCATAGACAGAAACACTGAATGTTTTTGATGATTTTTTCGCTCCAGTTATCTCTAGTTGATAAACTCCATCATGTTCAGTTGTGATGTTTGTGATGGTCAGAGATCCAGTTTGATCGTCCAGCTTCAGTCTGTCTCTGAATCTCCCATCAGGACCATCATCAAATGTGGAGAAGATTCGGTTCTTTTTCTTCATTTTAGCTATGAGAGACTTTTCAGCTCCATATTTCCACAGTATATCGTCGTCTTCATGTATTTCAGTAAGATCATTGTTTAGAGTGACAGAATCTCCCTCCATCACTGACACTGAATCACCAAACACACCTGATGAACAATTTTACCTGATTAATGTTTCTGATGGTTTAAAAAGCCTGAACCACAAAAGCAACTGAAAGGTGAGATATACGAACATGATATTAATGGAGTTTTAAACTTATCTGCTATCTGGATCACAATAAATGTATGAAGCTACAAAGTCAATTACAACATGAAATATTGCATTCACCTGCATATTTTCAACACGTTGACATTCTTAAATATGAGACATTTAGATCAGTAGATTTTTTTGAGTAATTATTATATATATATATATATCGCTTTTGTTGTTGTTCAGGGTTACTACTGAAGTATTTGTACAATAATCTTTAGAGAGGATTTGCATTTGTAAATCTTTGAAATTAAGAACCCACAACAAAAATGGCAATGAGTTTTCTTGAGGCTTCCAATCACCTCATGTCTGAACGCTTCTCAGGACAGCCACTGACTATATATCAGCAATTGACAGCACAAAATTTAGCTTGAGTCTTTAGTCAAAGCACATTGATACACTGTCAAGAAAAACCTGCAAATATAACCCAAACAGCAACATAGTGTCGGCCCAGATCCAGCCCACATCTGGTACGTGTGGAATCCATGTGTACCACATGTGGGCCGGATCTGGGCCGACACTATGTTGCTGTTTGGGAAGGGAATTTTCAAATTGTGATTCCCAGGCCCCATCCGTCCAGGGTGTCTCCTGCCTCTGGCCCGAGATAATTTTTTTTGTGAAATTTAGAATAGTTTTGCTCAGCTTTGCTCAGTTTTGCAGCATATTGAACTCTTTGTTGTTTTCCAAGTAGCCTTTATGCATAGTGTATAGAGGTCATATGTTTACATACACCTTGCAGAATCTGCAATATATATATATATAATGTATATATTGATGTGTATATGTATACATCAATCAATGACACTTTCAGTGACGGTGAGCTGCATTACACGCAAGATTAAAATGGTGGCTACAAAGAAATCTGTAGCACTCATTTTGGTCATGGCTTGTCTTGAAAAACAAAGACAATTTGACGGTCGCCGTAGGACTCACTGCAGGACTGTAAGTCAAATCTTTTGACAAAATTTTATCGTAACAGTTATTAATCGGCTGTCGGTGAAAATGTCAAACTAACGATCAAAGACTTCAGATTTTAGCCTAGGATCAGAGGAATCTTTTTAGAATTTGCAAAAAACATTAACTATGAAGTCTAGAATCAAAGAATCTAAGTCTAAGAATATAATTTTTTTTTTTCTGAATCCTTCTGAATTTGCAAAAAAATGAATTCAATCAAAAACCTATGAATCAACCTCTTATCTTTGCAAGATAATGTGCTAAGTTTGCCATGTCATGCATCAGGCCTGGCCTGAGATTTACAAGTTGCGTAATGGAGGATTCATTCTCTCTCTCCACTGGATGAAGCTACATTCATCATAGCACTTTCCATTATATTCCATGACTTTTAACATCTGAAGAATGTTAGTAATATTAAGCCAAAAAAAAAAAAATATATATATATATTAACATACCAGTCAGACGCCACCAGCACAAACAGAACAAAAAGATGTGAATCATTTCCTTCAATTGTTCAGTGAAAAATCTAAAAAAAAGTTAATGTCTCACATCGTGACTCTAGCAGCTCATCTTCTGAGTCAAACTGAAACATGCTGTGGTTGTTTTTTTTCAGAGCTGAAGAGTGGGTAAACGGTGCACGTGTGTTTATTTTCTAGGTGAAGGGGCTTCTTCCTGTCCTGGTTTTAATGAATCTCACAGTTAATGCCTTCACAAAACAGCTTTACAGTCAAATTAAAAATACTGAATCCATCAAAAACAGTCAGATCGGTGTCAGAGGTTAAACTAGACTCTTACCTATCATGCATCTTTGATAACATACACAAATTGACAGCTAAACAAAAGACTAAATAAGTCTGCCTTTTTTAAAACAAAGAAAAGTGTTGGAGATGTAGGAGAATGGCAGGAAATAACGGGCAACTCTGTATACTCGTACCAATCACTTCATTTAGCGTTCGTGTAAACACTACATTCAGATTTATCAATCGGAATGAATTCATTCTGATTGAAACAAAAGGTGTCCATGTAAACATAGCTAATGTTTTTGCGGTGTGTTCCACACGTCGGCTAGTTAGGCTCACGTCGGTGGCCATAGGCGGAGTGTGTGACTCCGCTGACTGCGCGCACTCCTCTCCAAACAGACAAGGCGCTTATAATTGACGCGCTCACCGTTTTACTATTCTTTGAAAAGACAGAGGGCAGCTCTGAGTAATTGTTCTATAAACCATCAGGAAACAGCACTGAGAAGAAGTAAGGTACACACGTGAAGTCAAGAAGTACTTTAGTGTACTTTAGTACACTTCACTAACCACACTACAAAATAATTGTGTAAAACCCAGTAAACCTTGAGATTATTACCTGTGACATTAGAACAATATACAGTGGGGAGAACAAGTATTTGATACACTGCCGATTTTGCAGGTTTTCCTACTTACAAAGCATGTAGAAGTCTGTAATTTTTATCAGAGGTACTCTTCAACTGTGAGTGACGGAATCTAAAACAAAAATCCAGAAAATCACATTGTATGATTTTTAAATAATTAATTTGCATTTTATTGCATGACATAAGTATTTGATCGCCTACCAACCAGTAAGAATTCCGGCTCTCACAGACCTGTTAGTTTTTCTTTAAGAAGCCCTCCTGTTCTCCACTCATTACCTGTATTAACTGCACCTGTTTGAACTCGTTGCCTGTATAAAAGACACCTGTCCACACACTCAATCAAACAGACTCCAACCTCTCCACAATGGCCAAGACCAGAGAGCTGTGTAAGGACATCAGGGATAAAATTGTAGATCTGCACAAGTCTGGGATGGGCTACAGGACAATAGACAAGCAGCTTGTTGAGAAGGCAACAACTGTTGGCGCAATTATTAGAAAATGGATGTAGTTCAAGATGACGGTCAATCTCCCTCGGTCTGGGGCACCATGCAAGATCTCACCTCGTGGGGCATCAATGATCATGAGGAAGGTGAGGGATCAGCCCAGAACTACACGGCAGGACCTGGTCAATGACCTGAAGAGAGCTGGGACCACAGTCTCAAAGAAAACCATTAGTAACACACTACGCCGTCATGGATTAAAATCCTGCAGCGCACGCAAGGTCCCCCTGCTCAAGCCAGCGCATGTCCAGGCCCATCTGAAGTTTGCCAATGACCATCTGGATGATCCAGAGGAGGAATGGGAGAAGGTCATGTGGTCTGATGAGACAAAAATAGAGCTTTTTGGTCTAAACTCCACTCGCCGTGTTTGGAGGAAGAAGAAGGATGAGTACAACCCCAAGAACACCATCCCAACCGTGAAGCATGGAGGTAGAAACATCATTCTTTGGGGATGCTTTTCTGCAAAGGGGACAGGACAACTGCACCGTATTGAGGGGAGGATGGATGGGGCCATGTATCGCGAGATCTTGGCCAACAACCTCCTTCCCTCAGTAAGAGCATTCAAGATGGGTCGTTGCTGGGTCTTCCAGCATGACAACGACCCAAAACACACAGCCAGGGCAACTAAGGAGTGGCTCCGTAAGAAGCATCTCAAGATCCTGGAGTGGCCTAGCCAGTCTCCAGACCTGAACCCAATAGAAAATCTTTGGAGGGAGCTGAAAGTCCGTATTGCCCAGCGACAGCCCCGAAACCTGAAGGATCTGGAGAAGGTCTGTATGGAGGAGTGGGCCAAAATCCCTGCTGCAGTGTGTGCAAATCTGGTCAAGAACTACAGGAAACGTATGATCTCTGTAATTGCAAACAAAGGTTTCTGTACCAAATATTCTGCTTTTCTGATGTATCAAATACTTATGTCATGCAATAAAATGCAAATTAATTACTTAAAAATCATACAATGTGATTTTCTGGATTTTTGTTTTAGATTCCGTCACTCACAGTTGAAGAGTACCTCTGATAAAAATTACAGACTTCTACATGCTTTGTAAGTGGGCAAACCTGCAAAATCGGCAGTGTATCAAATACTTGTTCTCCCCACTGTATATGAGAACATGTACGTATAGGCTACAACTAAATTAACAATCTCTTAAATATTTTCTAATTTCACTAAACATTTTTATTTAGTTTTGTGAACTTTTTTTATTAAACATGGACCTTTATGTCCATTAAAAAGGCTTATTATGCTATTGTCGTCTCGAACTCGTGCATCTTCAAATAAGGAGCCTCGCAGAATGTTACAAAAAATGCCCTGCACACCGCCATGCGAAATGGGGTCTCGCACTCTCAACACGCACTACCGCCCACTCCGCAATGACGTCGTTTTTGCCGTGCGCACCTTCGCGCTCGTGCGGATGTGTCGAGTATAAACCAAGCTTTAGCCTAATGGGCTTGGGCCAAATATGTAATAAAGTGAAAATAAAAATGAAATAAAAAGTGTCATTAAATTTAGATCTGCTCATGTTGCATCATACTTTTTACCCGTTTTACAGTGTTGCGCACTATAACCAATCACACACGACTGTGTTGAGCTTAGGAATGCAGTGGCCAATCAGAGGTGTTAAGATTAGTAATCACTAGCTATGTTTCCATCACCCTGTTTTTATGCACATTTTGAAGTATCGCATCAGAAACGAGTGATGGAAACGGCAAAGTTCGGAAAAATTCACAAGTTTTTACGCTCGCTTGAGGTGGTTTTTGACTTGTGCAAAAAAGAGTTAATGCGAATAATGGGAGATGGAAACGCATTTGCCGAATAAATTCTGATGTAGCGAACATTAAACCCACGTGACTGATTGGCTATTTCCTCATGATGGGAATTCCGGCTCTTTTTAGAGAACCGAACCGGATCATTTTGCTCAGCTCATTAATAAGAGTGTACGTTTGCGTGTGTTACTCGTCTTTTTTTCTGACCCAATATTAAGGATAATCTTTTCGCCACATTGCTCGACCACACGCACTCCACGCAGTAACTTATGTTAATGTGTAGCCTACTGTATGTGCGTGTGATCTTATGGCTGAGCAGTGTAGCCCTTATGAAAATTAAAATAAATTTTTTTGGCTAATTGATTACCATTTATATAACCACAGTTTTACCACAAATGCCATGGTTAAACTATGGTTAGAGTAGCAAAGCCATGGTTAATTTGTGGTTACCATGGTTTAACTATAATAACCATGTTTTTTTTTTGGTTTTATTTGTAGTAAAACCATGGTTCATTTTCGTAAGGGAGCGAAAGGATAATCATATTACTCTGTCCTGTATTAATATACAAAGAGGGAAAACACCTCTCAGACAAGAACCGACTCTCACCGTTCAAATAACGGAGCCAGCTCATAGAGCAGACTCGTTTGCGAACGACACATCACTACTGTTTCCGCTGATGTTACTAGGTTACCAATACCACCACTGTCCGCTCGAACAACTTGATGGAAAAGCACCTAATTCACATTTGTTTTTTTGTTTTTTGCGAATTTTGAAAAAATTTGGATAGAAACCCAGCTACAAGAGTTTTGTTCAGTGCGCGAGCTAAACTCAGAATTCTGACTGAATTGTGCACTCTCGTGTATACTCTCATCATAAACTGATAAACATAAACAGATGTGGTGATTGTGCTCTTGAGAGCGTCACAACTAACATAAATATAAATAGGTTTTTCTATTTACAACAAATTTTTGCAGCGATGAGCAATAGGAAATCACATTCTTGAACACAATGGCCAATCAGATGTGTTTGTCAGAATCCCCTCACCACTCAAAACGCCGGAGTTTTGTCCAGTGCTGAGATCTGCACACTCAAATCCACTCGTTATAATTTAACTTGTAACAAAAAAGTTTAGACATTATGTAGGCTAAATAAGATATTCATTGTTCGGTCAGCTTATTTGTTTAGCAGAACTTTGTTGAGAAAAAATGTATTTTTAAGGAGGAATCACATCTAGCCTTACCCTAGAGTTGGTTCACCCTCTGCCTATGTCGGTGGCAGTTCACCCGATTGATCATGTTGAATCGCCGTCGGAGCCGTCGGTGAGAGAGATCACTCTGATTGGCTGTTCAGTTTAGTGATTGATTCAGTGCACAAGAATAAATGCGAAACTGATGAAAGTGAGTAAGTCAAGACGGCACAGACAGAAGGCTGTTCTAAAATTTACATAATCTTACCTGAGCATTCCACTGCGCAAATATTTTAATAATAACATGAGCCAATTGGAATGAAGAAAGTGATCAGCATAATAGATATTTAAAATGACAAGCAAGCGCTGCTTTGTTTGAGGTTTGTATATCTACAGTCCTAGTTTCAGTTTCCTTTTCTGCTTGTTGACATTCACCTTTAGTCCTTTTGTGTGTTCAAGAGCTTTTTGGCCGAGACACAGCCGACGAGAGGCGACAACACAGTCAGCTTTCATCGCCGCTAGTTCTTTGACGCCGGCTTGGTGTGTCTCTGCCTTTAAACAACAGTATTCATAAATAATTTGGAAAATAAACATATACATAGAATAACTAAATAACAACATACACTATATTGCTAAACGTTTTGGGACGCCTGCCTTTACATGCACATGAACTTTAATGACATCCCATTCTTAATCCGTAGGGTTTAATATGGAGTTGGCCCACCCTTTGCAGCTATAACAGCTTCAAAGCCTTCTGGGAAGGCTTTCCACAAGGTTTAGGAGGCGTTTATGGGAATTTTTCACCATTCTTCTAGAAGCGTATTTGTGAGGTCAGGCACTGATGTTGGACAAGAAGGCCTGGCTCGCAGTCTCCGCTCTAATTCATCCCAAAGGTGTTCTATCGGGTTGAGGTCAGGACTCTGTGCAGGCCAGTCAAGTTCCTCCACACCAAACTCGCTCACCCATGTCTTTATGGACCTTGCTTTGTGCACTGGTGCGCAGTCATGTTGGAACAGGAAGGGGCCATCCCCAAACTGTTCCCACAAAGTTGGGAGCATGAAATTGTCCAAAATGTCTTGGTATGCTGAAGCATTAAGAGTTCCTTTCACTGGAACTAAGGGGCCAAGCCCAACCCCTGAAAAACAAGCCCACACCATAATCCCCCCTCCACCAAACTTTACACTTGGCACAATGCAGTCAGGAAAGTAGCATTCTCCTGGCAACCGCCAAACCCAGACTCGTCCATAGGATTGCCAGACACAGAAGCGTGATTGGTCACTCCAGATAACACGTCTCCACTGCTCTAGAGTCCAGTGGCGGCGTGCTTTACACCACTGCATCCGACGCTTTGCATTGCACTTGGTGATGTAAGGCTTGGATGCAGCTCCTTGGCCATGGAAACCCATTCCATGAAGCTCTCTACACACTGTTCTTGAGCTAATCTGAAGGCCACACAAAGTTTAGAGGTCTGTAGCTATTGACGCTGCAGAACTTGTGCGCACTGTATGCCTCAGCATGCGCTGACCCCGCTCTGTGATTTTACATGGCCTACCACTTCAGTTGTGTCACTGTTCACTGAAGTACCTCTCTCTGTTTTAGATCCTATCTTTCTCTTCTTCTTCTTTCCTGCTTCAGTTGGCATCTCAGTTACCGGTGATGGAACAGGTACAGTAGGTCAACAGGCAAGATTTCTGTGCAGAGTACCAATTCTTGATGCATCTTTTTCTGGACTGACTGTCAGTTTATTTGACTTAAAGGTGAAGAATATAGTTTTGCAAATGTCCCTTTTTACACACCGCACCTCGCCCAACTCAAACATTGCAAACACTGCTTTTACAGGTGCGTGGCTTGTCTAAAAAGTTAAAAGTAGGTGCCACAACTATATGAGTCTGTCTACACTGGACAAGTCAAAGTAAACACTAGAACTGGTTTATTTGTCTTTCTGAATGTGTGTATGATGATGTATGGTATTGAAGCGTCCACTGTAGCGTGTTTCATAATAATACTGCATTCGCTTTTGACATGTTCATGTTTAATGAGGTCTAAATGCAGCAAATTTTGTCTTGCACTTCTGTAACCGAATCTGAATTGCTTTTCCCATGTAACATGCCAGTCATTGTCCCATAGAGGCTGAACACCCTCTGGCTCCACCTGTTACAATAGCCACACCCCAAATTCACACTATTGGTTGAGATGAAAAGATCTGAGCGGACCGCTCTGTGTTTTGATGGTGCCTGGGAAGCTCAATGTTTACACTTTTGAGGGCGATGAACCCGAGTACTACTTACTACCCTGAAGTTTTTCTGGACTACCTTTTCTCATGTCTTGGACAACGACTCAATTCCTACTGACCGATGATCAGAATATTTTTTACTCCCTTTTCACTAGATTTGCTGTTTTCCCTTGCAATTCTGTATGTTTCTTTCATTCGTGCAGCCCATTTATCAGAATTTCATTTTGCAAAAGTATCCAAAGGGTAGGATGAAATCATTATTGCTTCTGCTGCTGTTCTTCCAGACGTGTTCTTGATTGTCATACTACAGTCAGTATCTACTGTTACAGTCCTGCCTAGCTTCTTTTCCCCTATTTGCATTTTCAGATGACAGGTAGTGTTTGTTTTGTGTGTTCTCTCTGTGTGTTTATAGGGTGGAGTCGACAGGTGCTGAATCAACTGATAAAATGTCCTTACCCAGTGTGGTTGTCGCTTGACCTTGAGGCCACTCCAACACTGTATTCATTGTATTCATTAGTTATTTATTCTTTCAATCTTGTTTGCTTCATTTGTGTATTGCCTTAATAATGATCTACTTCTGGATTGATTTAATTTGCGTGTGGCCTCCCTGTTTGTTACGCTGCCCTGAGTCTGGTGGTTTGTAACCCTTCATAAAGCCGACTTTATTCCTCTCCAAGTGAAGACAGAAATGAGTTCAAGGGGTAAAGTTGTAATGCTTCTCATTAAAAGCCCTCTCATGGTATACATACTTTTTTTTAATCTTTTGGTAACAGGAGTAAATGACCAACAACAACTTCTCTGTCATTTACTGGGACCTGAAACACTTTTATATACATATTTTAATGTTTAAATTCATTTTTATTTATTTTATTTGTACAAACCTGATTCCAAAAAAGTTGGGACACTGTACAAATTGTGAATAAAAACAGAATGCAATGATGTGGAAGTTTCAAATTTCAATATTTTATTCAGAATACAACATAGATGACATATCAAATGTTTAAACTGAGAAAATGTATCATTTTAAGGGAAAAATAAGTTGATTTTAAATTTCATGGCTTCAACACATCTCAAAAAAGTTGGGACAAGGCTCTTCCTCTTTATGATGCGCCAAATGTTTTCTATGGGTGAAAGATCTGGACTGCAGGCTGGCCATTTCAGTACCCGGATCCTTCTTCTACGCAGCCATGATGTTGTAATTGATGCAGTATGTGGTCTGGCATTGTCATGTTGGAAAATGCAAGGTCTTCCCTGAAAGAGACGACGTCTGGATGGGAGCATATGTTGTTCTAGAACTTGGATATACCTTTCAGCATTGATCGTGCCTTTCCAGATGTGTAAGCTGCCCATGCCACACGCACTCATGCAACCCCATACCATCAGAGATGCAGGCTTCTGAACTGAGCGCTGACAACAACTTGGGTTGTCCTTGTCCTCTTTAGTCCGGATGACATGGCGTCCCAGTTTTCCAAAAAGAACTTCAAATTTTGATTCGTCTGACCACAGAACAGTTTTCCACTTTGCCACAGTCCATTTTAAATGAGCCTTGGCCCAGAGAAAACGCCTGCGCTTCTGGATCATGTTTAGATATGGCTTCTTTTTTGACCTATAGAGTTTTAGCCGGCAACGGTGAATGGCACGGTGGATTGTGTTCACCGACAATGTTTTCTGGAAGTATTCCTGAGCCCATGTTGTGATTTCCATTACAGTAGCATTCCTGTATGTGATGCAGTGCCGTCTAAGGGCCCGAAGATCACGGGCATCCAGTATGGTTTTCCGGCCTTGACCCTTACACACAGAGATTGTTCCAGATTCTCTGAATCTTTGGATGATATTATGCACTGTAGATGATGATAACTTCAAACTCTTTGCAATTTTTCTCGGAGAAACTCCTTTCTGATATTGCTCCACTATTTTTCGCCGCAGCATTGGGGGAATTGGTGATCCTCTGCCCATCTTGACTTCTGAGAGACACTGCCACTCTGAGAGGCTCTTTTTATACCCAATCATGTTGCCAATTGACCTAATAAGTTGCAAATTGGTCCTCCAGCTGTTCCTTATATGTACATTTAACTTTTCCGGCCTCTTATTGCTACCTGTCCCAACTTTTTTGGAATGTGTAGCTCTCATGAAATCCAAAATTAGCCAATATTTGGCCTGACATTTCAAAATGTCTCACTTTCAACATTTGATATGTTATCTATATTCTATTGTGAATAAAATATAAGTTTATGAGATTTGTAAATTATTGCATTCCTTTTTTATTCACAGTTTGTACAGTGTCCCAACTTTTTTGGAATCAGGTTTGTATTTATTGTTATATATTTTATTTATATAATTTTGTATTTTCATATTTATTTATTTATTTATTTATTTATTGTATTTTTATATACTTTAAAATTTCTATTATATATATATATATATTAGTGCTGTTATTTTTTATGTGATTAATCGATTTGACAGCCCTTATATATATATATATTATTTTTGCATTTTTTATTTAATGTATTTAATGTTTTTATACACTTTAAATGTTGAATTGTATATTAATTTTTTTATTTCTTATATTTATATTTTTTGTATTTATTATATTTATTTATTATTTATTGTATTGTTATTCGTTTTATATAATTTAATTTTTATATTAATATTGTTTTGTATTTTTTAGATATTTTATTTGTTAGATTTGTTATTTTATTTATTTGTTGTGTTTTTAATCGTGTGTGGAGTGATATTTCTTTAACCGTGACGTTAATAAATAAAGATGCTTACTGCAGTGAGTGTGGTAAAACATCTACCAGCAAGCAAAAAGACGGTCTCTTTTTTTCCGTGTTTACGATATTTTACAAAAAAAGTCCTTTTGCATAAAGGCAGGATCTCACTCACTACGTCGTCGACCTTCCATTGGGAAGCTCCTGTCACTTTCACTTGAATTAAGGAAATAACTGCGTCGCCATTGAAGCAGAGGAACAGAGCGCTTTTATGATCAGAATCGGCTGTGAAAATGAAGTGTCTCTTTAAATTGCTCTCGGTGATCTGGTTTTTACTCGACAATGGTAAGATCTTGTTACAGTCTTTCTACCGGTGTTTCTGTGAGCGTATACAATAGGCGCTGTAGTGACGGAAGGATTCAGGTTATTGTTGGGAATATGGGTGGATAGGATGACAACAGCGCCCAAGGTCACAGAATTGCGTGTAACACCTTTAAACAATAAGAAAACGAACATGAGTGTGTTGCGTGAAAATGATGTACAGCAGGTGCGTTTCTAGGTTTTAAAAACATCAGGGGCTGGGCTGGGCGTGGACCATAAGATAACATGATTTGCAAGAGCAATTTTTTTAGCAATAGTGATTATTGGTAAACATAAATTAATCATATGTAACTTTACATCTCTCAATTCTCTTCATTCAGTTTTGCCTCGTTTCTTACCCCTCTATCAATTCACAGTCTTTGAGGTAAACAAAAAAAAAAAAAATCATATTCTCTCTCGCATCAGTTACTGCACATAACATTATATATCTACAGAGCAGTTCTTTACTTTCTTGCTGACTTTGTCTTGTCTACTTCCTGATCCTGAATACGACCCTGAACTGTACGTTCTACACAGGGTTGCCAACTTTTAAGTTCAGGTTGGAGTGAGATGCCAGACTAGTGGACATACAGGCACCTAGTGGGTAAACCATGGAATTACAAATGAAAATCATTAATTTTCTGACTCTAATTTGCCTCTTTGCATTGGAATTTAAAACCCTTTTCCCTATTTTAACCTTAAATACTACACTAATTGTAATATAAATAATAAAAAATATTATTTTAAGTGGTCACTAATGGACCATAATTATTGCACAAATAGTATTTAGAAACAAAAGATCTCCTCAAAATATTAAATAAATATTATTGAAATAAAATATAGAACATTTATTTAATTGAACAATAGTTAAGGTGTATGGTCACATTTGACCACCAATGAGTATGAGTGTGACCAATAAGTAAGGAATACCTGAGGGTTAAATACAAGAAAAACATTAACATTCATGTTGCCTCTCCATCACTCTCCAGAATAAAACGATACTGTAAATGTTATCGACGTAATAATCAATGCACACTATGCTGTAATGTTTACCAAAAATTGCTGAAAATACCTGTATAGTGAAGCTGTTGTCTATCCTGTTTAAAGCCATTCAATTATATTGACAGTGCTGGTTTGTTATGAACCACGTGACCACGTGGTGGCGACGCCGGCGCGATCAAAGCATGTCGCAACTCTGTTTTTCAACGACTCTGGCTTTAACTGAGGTCGCAACAGCGATCTGTTATGCCATATTAAGTGCGCCAAAACGGTATTTATTGTTTGAATTTCGTATTAAAACATACAAAATTTGAAAGCTGAGACTTTGTTTCATATCAAAAGCACGGTTGCCAATTTGGCGTGAGATTTACTCGGGCAGAGTGAGAGCGTGAGACAGCGCATGAAAGCGTGTGTCTCACGCCAAATGCGTGAGAGTTGGCAACCCTGCCTTACACTGCAAAAAAAAAAAAAATGCTTGTCTGTCTTAGTATTGTTTTCCTATTTCCAGTCAAATTATCTAAAAATTCTTAAATCAAGATGCATTTACTTGATAAGCAAAATTACATAAGATAAGTACCCTTATGAAAAAGTTGAAGTGTGCTACTAGTATACTTCTTTTAAACTAAAAATAAGAAAGTATACTTTCTTTCAGTCTACTTTTTATATATGCTACTTCTCAGAAATATACATAAAAATGCACTTAAGTAAAGTCTGACAGAAAAGTCTAAGTATATTTGGCCTATACTTGTACTCAATATTTTGAACGAGATATACTTAAAGTACAGTAGTACTAGTACAGTAGCCTATTAATAGTTTTACATACTGTTTTATAAATATTGATTTAGTAAAGAAAACAGATATGTTCCTGATTATGAGTATCTGAATTTTTTTGTGTAGGCTAGTCCACTGATAGTGGACATAGTAATTTAGGCTACTTTAAATCTACCTTACTCTTTCCCTGCCACTGACTGAATTTTCTGTCTATCCGTGTTTTCACTGTTATACGGTAGGGTGCGCTATTACGCTTCTTCTAGTACATAATCTCCAAATCTAAACACAGGAAAAGAAGAAGCAGAGACTAGTAGAAATTTGCTCATGCAAATGTAAAATAACGCGATCATCAAACATTAAACAGCATGTAATGCCCTCTGCAAGTGTGTGTGTCGGCGGGGGGGGGTAGTAGGGGCAACATTTTTGCAGTTTTTGCCATTTCCAGACACACTTTAATTAATTTTCTCAGATAAACATCATATTTGGTCAGTCTAATCTAAAGGCCTTTGCAAGATTAAATTGCGAAGATCTTGAGTTTCCGCTTAAGTCTGTGACGGCCTCGCAAAATTCGATGTTTCACCATGAAACAGGAAGTTGTTCTAACTCGGGGATACAATGTCCAATCTGCCCCAAAATTCACATGTTTGATAAGAGCCCTGGCCTGAAAACATCTACATGACAATATTCAGTTACAGTCATAGCGCCACCTGCTGGCAACAGGAAATGGTATGTTTTACACTGTGATTAACTCTTCATTGAGATTTAACCAGATCAACATTGTATTTGGACAGTCTCATCTTAAGGCCTTAGCAATGTTAAATTGTAAATATCTTGAGTTGTTTTGTGTTTCTTCAGGTGCGTCTGGTGTTGATACAGTTGAAGTGTCAGTGTCAGTGATGGAGGGAGATTCAGTCATTTTTCACACTGGTGTTAAAACAAACCAACAGGAAGTAATTAAATGGTATTGTAATGACACTCGTATAGCTCAAATCAGTGGAGACCTCAGTGATGCCTGTACAGATGTTCAGTGTAAAGATGGTGATGAGAGATTCAGAGACCGACTAAAGCTGGATCACCAGACTGGATCTCTGACCATCACAAACATCAGAAACACAGACTCTGGAGATTATGAACTAAAGATCATCAGTAGCAGCAGCAGCAGTGACAAAATCTTCCATGTTTTTGTCAGTGGTGAGTCATTTAATGAATGTTTAAATGCAGTTTATATATGTTTGTTATTTTCTTGTATATTATTTCACATATAGTATACAGATAATCTTTACAAACTTGCTGAGCAAGTGCAGTTTATAGATGCATCTCACTTTACATCATTAAACAGCTTGTGATATAAAACTAAAGGCCCATTCACACAAGAACGATAACTATAAAGACCCATGATGATAACTATATTAGCGTTCACAGGAAGCGTCATTTGAGCTCATTATTATTATGCTCATTATTATGAGGATTTCTAAATGAGGATTTGATATAAAATAAGGATGCAAAATGAGTTTAAAAGCGCAAACCAAAATGTGTGCAATCAATCTTGTTCACAGGCCTTTCATGTTGTGTGGTTTTCTTGTTTTTGTTGTCTGTGTTTTTTCCAGCATAAGATCCTCCATCATCTGTTGATTTGTGTTTCAGGTGATTCTGCTGCTGAACGAGATGAAGTGAAGAGAAAGTCAGTGATGGAATCTGTCTCTTTAGATCCTAGTGTAATGAAAAACACAAATTATTTGATGACGTGGTATTTTAATAACATTCTCATCGCTGAAATCACTGGAGATCAGAGTAAGATCTGTACAGATGATCAGTGTAAAGAGAGATTCAGAGACAGACTGAAGCTGGATCATCAGACTGGATCTCTGACCATCACAAACACCACAAACACAGACTCTGGAGAATATACAGTGAAGATCATCAACAACAACAGCAGATTCAGCATCAATAGAGTAAAGAGATTCAGTGTTTCTATCACTGGTGAGTATATGATTCAATCATTAAATGCATTTTCCTTTGAGGAATAAAAAAAAAAACAATTTCACATCCTGCCCAATATTGTCCTACATACAATGTTCATATTGAAGGCTATGAAAACAAACATAGTGAATGTAACCGTGTAGTCTATGATAGCCTATGTGCAAAAAAGGGGTAAACATGACATTCTAACATTAGTCTAAAAACCACTAAAAATCATTATTTTTAAAGCAGAAGTTAAATTCACTAAACTAATAATGAAAATAAATAAAAATAAAAGCACAGACCCTACAATGTCACTTTACAGTTACTGCTATCATAAAAATACACTTACTTGAAGGTTTAAAGGGGCGGTACTCCACAGAACGTGACTTGACGCTGATTGGACTACAAACCTGATTCCAAAAAAGTTGGGACACTGTACAAATTGTGAATAAAAACAGAATGCAATGATGTGGAAGTTTCAAATTTCAATATTTTATTCAGAATACAACATAGATGACATATCAAATCAAATCACCTTTATTTATATAGCGCTTTTTACAATGGCAATTGTTTCAAAGCAGCTTCACAGTGGTAACAGGAAAATAATGCAACAGAATTTGATTCGGCTCTGGTGAAAACGGTGATGTCATCCAGCTCATTTCAATTATCATATAGTGTCAATGCGGGCAGATCAGTAATATAGTTGAAATTTAAGTGTCCCCAACTGAGCAAACCAAAAGCCAAAGGCGATGGTGGCAAGGAACCAAAACTCCTTCAGGGCCAGAATGGAGAAAAAAACCTTGGGAGAAACCAGGCTCAGTCGGGGTGCCAGTTCTCCTCTGGCCGACGAACAAATAGTGTATGATTATGATTCTGGCAACATTACAGGTCAGAAGTCATATTAGATCAATAGATATTCGTAGGATTATTCGAAAGATTGGAGTCGTCACGCCGGGGACGGGTTTAATGAGGATGTCGTGTCGATGCGGCATTTACAGGGGGGAGTTTAATTGACACGGTCTCTACAGACACTTCAGGGATATGGTCGTCATGTCCAGGCTAAGGTCCACCATCTGGTCTGGATACGGCCCGGATCCGGCCGACTGCAGTAAACCTCGGGATAAACAGAGAGACTAACATTAGCGTAGATGCCATTCTTCTTATGATGTAACGAGTACATCAGGTGTTATGGGAAGTGTTCCCGGTTCTGGCTGTCCTAGTTAATGCAGCCTAAAACAATCATTTAACTGATTTGAATAATAGAAATTAAAAATGTTTTATGTGTATGCCATAGTAAAGAGATGTGTTTTTAGTCTAGATTTAAACTGACAGAGTGTGTCTGCTTCCCAAACAATGCTAGGAAGACTGTTCCAGAGTTTAGGTGCTAAATAGGAAAAGGATCGACCGCCTGCAGCTGATTTTGATATTCTAGGTATTATCAACTGGCCAGAATTTTGAGACCGCAATAGACGTGATGGAGTATAATGCGTTAAGAGCTCGCTCAAGTACTGGGGAGCTGAACCATTTAGTGCTTTGGAAGTAATCAGCAAGATTTTAAAATGTATACGATGTTTAATAGGGAGCCAATGCAGTGTTGCCAGAACCGGGCTAATATGGTCATACTTCCTGGTTCTAGTAAGAACTCTAGCTGCTGCGTTTTGGACAAGCTGCAGTTTATTTATTAACCGAGCAGGGCAACCACCCAGTAGAGCAATACAATAATCTAGCCTTGAGGTCATGAACGCATGAACTAACTGTTCAGCATTTTGCATTGAAAGCATGTGCCATAATTTAGATATATTTTTAAGATGGTAGAATGCAGTTTTACAGATGCTAGAAACGTGGCTTTCAAATGAGAGATTGGTATCAAAGAGCACACCCAGGTTCCTAACTGACGACGAGGACTTGACAGAGCAGCCATCGAGTGTTAGACAGTATTCTAGGTTACTACTTGTGGAGTTTTTTTTGTCCAATGATTAAAAATTCATTTTTTTCTGAATTAAGTTGCAGGAAATTACTAATCCAATTTTTTATATCAGCTATGCATTCTGTTAATCTTGTGAATTGGTAAGTTTCGTCAGGGCGTGAAGAAATATAGAGCTGAGTATCGTCAGCATAACAATGAAAATTAACGCCATGCTTCCTAATAATATCTCCCAGTGGTAGCATGTACAGGGTGAAAAGCAACGGTCCTAGCACTGAGCCCTGCGGTACTCCATACTGAACTTGTGTTCGGTGTGACATCTCTTCATTTACTGCTACAAACTGATAACGGTCAGATAAGTATGATTCAAACAATGCCAATGCAATTCCACTAATGCCAACATAATTTTCGAGTCTATTCAAAAGAATGTTGTGGTCGATAGTATCGAATGCAGCGCTAAGATCGAGTAACACTAACAGAGAGATACAACCACGATCGGATGATAAGAGTAAATCATTTGTAACTCTAATGAGAGCAGTCTCAGTACTGTGATACGGTCTAAATCCTGACTGGAAATCCTCACAGATACCATTTCTTTCTAAAAAGGAGCATAATTGTGAGGACACTGCCTTTTATAGTATTTTTGACAGAAAGGGTAGATTTGAGATTGGCCTGTAATTGACTAATTTTGTAGGATCAAGTTGCGGTTTTTTAATAAGTGGTTTAATAATAGCCAACTTAAAAGTTTTCGTAGCCAGTACTAACTCTGATAGAAAATCAGCAAATTCTCTGGTAAAGTCTGTATGGTGCCCTGGTGGCCTATATACAGTAGCCAGCACAAATGTCAAACGGGATTTATCAATTTCACTACATAACGTTACATAAAGCACCAAAACTTCAAAGGAATTATATTTGAAACTACACTTCTGAGTAATTCCGAAGATATTATTATAAATTACAGCAACACCTCCCCCTTTACCTTTCAGACGCAGCTCGTGTTTATAACAATAATCTTGGGGGGTGGACTCATTTAAAGTAATGCAATCGTCAGGTTTTAGCCAGGTTTCTGTCAAACACAGCACATCTAGGTTATGATCTGTAATCATATCATTAACAATAAGCGCTTTTGAGGAAAGGGATCGAATATTCAGCAGCCCAAGCTTTATCATTTGATCATCTGTGTTATATCTGTTGTTTATTTGTTGGACATCAATAAAATTTTTACCGTTGAATGGTTTTGATGGTTTTTTGTATTTACTAATTCGTGGAACAGACACAGTCTCTATGTGATAATATCTAGGTGAAAGAGTCTCTATGTGCTGGGATTTATCTGACTTCTGTGACGTGAGACAGCTAGCAGGCGGTCGGGTAAGCCAGTCCGTCTGCTTCCTGACCTGGGCCCCAGTTAGTCAAGGTTTAGCTCTAAGACTATGTGCCAAATTACTAGAGGGAAGAGCGGCACCATCCCAGGAAGGATGAATACCATCTTTTTTCAACAGGTCAGGTCTGCCCCAAAAGCTTTTCCAATTGTCTCTGAACCCTAAGTTATTTTGCAGACACCACTTAGACAACCAGCCATTGAGTGATGATAGTCTGCTAAGTATCTCATCACTCCTTTTAACGGGGAGGGGACCAGAGCAAAAAACGTCATCTGCCATCGTACTTGCGAGTTCACACACCTCTTTAATGTTAATTTTGGTGATCTCCGACTGGCGAAGTCGAACATCATTTGTGCCGACGTGAATAATAATCTTAGAGAATTTACGATTAGCATTAGCCAGCACTTTTAAATTTGCTTTGATGTCAGGCGCTCTGGCTCCCGGTAAACATGTGACTATGGTGGCTGGTGTCTCTATTTTCACGTTCCGTGTAATAGAATCGCCAATAACTAGGGCACTTTCAACAGGATTCTCAGTGGGTGCATCACTGAGTGGGGAGAACCTGTTTGATGTTCTAATCGGAACGGAAGAGTGGTTTTTTGATCCGCGACTATGCCGTCTCACCGTCACCCAGTTGCCCTGCTGCATGGGCTCTGCAGCCGGAACCGAACAATGTACAGAGTTCAGTAAGATATTCGCATCCAAAGCAGTGTCTAAAGCTGTTACATTCTCACTACTCTCAAATAAAGTCTGGATGCGTGTCTCTAATTCTGAAATCTTCTCCGTCAGCCTGACTATCTCCTTACATTTATCACATGTGAAGCCCTGTTCGCCAATGGAGAAAGCTATACTAAACATGAAACATGCAGTGCAAGTGACAATGACAGGAGAAGAAGACATGGCTTACTGTATTTGTTGATTAATCCAATTTACCACAGTTGTTTGATGGAGTCTATTTACTAATCCAACTCACCACAGTTGTTTAATGAACTCAGAAAACAAGAGACCCGAGTGCAGAGATGGCAAGCTAACAGGCTAGCGAAATGCTAACGCGTGATAGTGATTTAGATTAAAAGCTAGCGGTGTCAGATTTAATGTGGTAGGCAATATTAGACAATATATGGTGATGGGTAAATTATATTTAGCAGTTTAAACAACAGGGAATGATATCAAATAAAGATTCAAAAACAAGCAAAGCACACGCGAGCACAGCAGTCAGCAGGTCAAACAGGAGGCAGACAGGAGCAATCGATCAGGATCAGCTGACATATCAAATGTTTAAACTGAGAAAATGTATCATTTTAAGGGAAAAATAAGTTGATTTTAAATTTCATGGCATCAAGGCCATGTTTACCACTGTGTGGCATCCCCTCTTCTTTTTATAACAGTCTGCAAACGTCTGGGGACTGAGGAGACAAGTTGCTCAAGTTTAGGAATAGGAATGTTGTCCCATTCTTGTCTAATACAGGCTTCTAGTTGCTCAACTGTCTTAGGTCTTCTTTGTCGCATCTTCCTCTTTATGATGCGCCAAATGTTTTCTATGGGTGAAAGATCTGGACTGCAGGCTGGCCATTTCAGTACTCGGATCCTTCTTCTACGCAGCCATGATGTTGTAATTGATGCAGTATGTGGTCTGGCATTGTCATGTTGGAAAATGCAAGGTCTTCCCTGAAAGAGACGACGTCTGGATGGGAGCATATGTTGTTCTAGAACTTGGATATACCTTTCAGCATTGATGGTGCCTTTCCAGATGTGTAAGCTGCCCATGCCACACACACTCATGCAACCCCATACCATCAGAGATGCAGGCTTCTGAACTGAGCGCTGATGACAACTTGGGTTGTCCTTGTCCTCTTTAGTCCGGATGACATGGCGTCCACTTTGCCACAGTCCATTTTAAATGAGCCTTGGCCCAGAGAAAACGCCTGCGCTTCTGGATCATGTTTAGATATGGCTTCTTTTTTGACCTATAGAGTTTTAGCCGGCAACGGCGAATGGCACGGTGGATTGTGTTCACCGACAATGTTTTCTGGAAGTATTCCTGAGCCCATGTTGTGATTTCCATTACAGTAGCATTCCTGTATGTGATGCAGTGCCGTCTAAGGGCCCGAAGATCACGGGCATCCAGTATGGTTTTCCGGCCTTGACCCTTACGCACAGAGATTGTTCCAGATTCTCTGAATCTTTGGATGATATTATGCACTGTAGATGATGATGATAACTTCAAACTCTTGCAGTTTTTCTCTGAGAAACTCCTTTCTGATATTGCTCCACTATTTTTCGCCACAGCATTGGGGGAATTGGTGATCCTCTGCCCATCTTGACTTCTGAGAGACACTGCCACTCTGAGAGGCTCTTTTTATACCCAATCATGTTGCCAATTGACCTAATAAGTTGCAAATTGGTCCTCCAGCTGTTCCTTATATGTACATTTAACTTTTCCGGCCTCTTATTGCTACCTGTCCCAACTTTTTTGGAATGTGTAGCTCTCATGAAATCCAAAATGAGCCAATATTTGGCATGACATTTCAAAATGTCTCACTTTCAACATTTGATATGTTATCTATATTCTACTGTGAATAAAATATAAGTTTATGAGATTTGTAAATTATTGCATTCCTTTTTTATTCACAATTTGTACAGTGTCCCAACTTTTTTGGAATCGGGTTTGTATATATCCAGAGGCAGAACAGTCTAGAATAGTGACAGCTAGTGTAACTCTGTGTTGAATGTGATTGAAAAATCCGTCCCTTTCGCACTTTGGTGCAGACACTAAATATTTAACTATATTACTAAATATTTATCTATATTACTTTCTATTAAATTCTGTTGCATTATTTTCCTGTTTCCACTGTGAAGCTGCTTTGAAACAATCTGCATTGTAAAAAGCGCTATATAAATAAAGGTGACATTGCCCTAGCGCCCTAATGAAGAAACCGCCCCTGGTTTACATGCAACCAAATAATCTGTTAGTAGTAATCAGATTGACGGCTCAATTAGACTGAAAAACCTTCATGACTGAAACAATCCGATTGAGCTTGATCTGGTGAAATGGGTGGTTTCTTCCTTTTCTAATCCGATCAAGAGGATTGAAAACAGAAACTGGAAAGTATTGAGCATGTGCGATGAAATGGCATAATGACGTATGACACGAGGAACGAGCTGTAGTTGTTGTTGAATGAAGTGTTATGAATGACTGTCATTCTAAAATTCTCCTTCCACTCATAATCTGTGAAGTGCTGCAGGAATATCGTCCCACCAGTCCTTGCTTCATACTCTCATCCACAGGCGCTTTGTTTTGGGCGTGGGAATGAGGGGCGTTTTTACTGCTTGATAAATATAAGCAGCACGGCACAAAGCTTCATGTGCTCGTCCTCTCCTAATTAGGACCCGAAAATAGATTCATATTAAGTCTGTTGTTTAAAACAAATAAAAGTAGCAATGTAGAAGGATGAATATTATACACAAACAGGGGGAAGCTCTGTATGTTCCAAGTGCACCACACCTGGGGCATGTACCATGATGGTAGCTGAACAAACTCAGGGTTACAGGATTAGTTTCGAGTTGACAAAACCAGACCAATCTATTCAGGCTTTGTTGTTCCCATGATGCTGATCATCAGCTTTCTCTGTCAACTCAGGCTTTGATCCTGCGTTTAGGAGTTTAGCTGTGACATCAGTAGTGAACAGCCAATCACATGCTTCAGTGAAACTGAGATTCATTTCTCTCTTCTGCAGAATATTACATGATTGAAAAATTTTAAGAATTTAAACAAATTTACACAGCAAGAAGAAAAGAGCTGTCTATGAAAGAGGACAACTTAAAGAAAAATCAATGCAAGTAAAAGTTATGAAGTTAGTTTAGTAGATATATAGAGAGAATTGAACATTTAAGCTCACATGTAGTCATTTTTATATCTTTATTTATTGATTTTAAAGCTTATTTGTATGACCTTTATATAGGCTATTTATATTAATTTTAACAAAGTGCCTATTAATGATTGATTAACTAAAATGTTACATGTGTAATTGATTAAGGGTATAATAATTACATAAATGATATCTATATCATTCAAAATTATTATTATTATTATTATTATAAATAAGCATTATTAAAAGCCAGACGCTTTAATCTTTAAAAACCATTTGCTATGTTGTGACCTTTAATTTGGAGTAGAAAAAGGGGGAGTGACTTTATTGCATCAGAGGTGTGTCACTTTGCTCACAGCTGATTGGTCCAATTTCAGTTTGAGATCTCTTATCCAGAACATAACCTGCCCTGGAACAGGTTAGCCATGGAGCATAAGTTACTATGGAGATGAACACTGCTAAAAGCCAAACCACTTTAATGGTACCTAAAAACTAACTAACACAAACTAAGCTTAAACATATCTGGCTAGCCAGCTAAACCGGCTTCATGGTAAAGGCCCCTGAAGTGATCATCATGGTGTAAATGTAAAACAAATGGGTTGAACAGTTATATTTGACACTTTATTGGCCTTGAACGGTTAAATATACATACGTGTATGTGTCAAAATGCCCATCTTTGCAAGTATCCTCGTAAAACAGTCATTTTTGTCTTACATGAAAGTAAACAACTGAGAAAGCAAGTGTTACAGTATAATGAGAAAGCCCACGTCACACCTCTGTTCATCAGTTTGCACTGGCTGCCAATAGCCGCTCGCATCAAATTCAAGGCACTGGTGCTTGCCTACAAAGCAACCACAGGCTCTGCACCAATATACCTAAACTCACTTGTTCAGACTTACACACCCTCCAGAACCTTGCGTTCTGCAAGTGAACGACACCTCGTAGTGCCATCCCAAAGAGGCACGAAATCACTCTCACGGACATTTTCCTGGACCGTTCCCACCTGGTGGAACGACCTGCAGATCACAATTCGAGCAGCCGAGCCTGTAGCCATTTTCAAAAAACATCTAAAGACGCATCTTTTCCAGCAGCACCTGACCAATAAAGACTAGCACTTAACTGTTCTATTCATTTTTCTGTTTGTTTATTTAAAAAAAAAAAAAAGTGTATGTGTACTGCGCTTAACTAACTGAGACTTGTTACAGCACTTGCATACTGTTGCCCCTTGTTTGTCTGATTGCTTCTATTGCTCTCCTCATTTGTAGGTCGCTTTGGATAAAAGCATCCGCTAAATGATTAAATGTAAATGTAAATAATGGACCCAGAGCCATAGAGAAACCCGGGCAGCGCCTAAAGCGACAGCTGTCTAATTTTCCTGCTGTCTGTCATTCATATTAATCAAACAACAAAAGAGAGAAAATCTCTCACTGCTCTTGACTAATCCACTTTTGTAACTTTAAAGGTGGGGTAAGTGTTATTTCAAAAATGCTTTATAAAAGTGTTTCGGGCCGAGTACCAAAACAAACTTGTACCCAATCAGCAGTAAGGGGCGTGTCTGCTAATGATGGTGAGCGCTCAGTGCACGTCATTATTCAAAAGACACAAGGGCGGACATTAGCCGAGCGTCGACAGAAAGAGAGAGATGGCAGATAAAAAACAAATGTGGAAAATGTCTGTGGAACAAAAGAAGGCTTACGATCAGGCAAGAAGTAGCAGCTTTCCAGCGCTGGAGAGAACTCAAGGAGCGAAGGCCGAGGTTGCTTTATTTCTTCTCGATAGGCGAGTAACATTGGTTTTGTTTTATTCACAGAACTAATATGTGCTGGCTTTTGCTTGAATGTGCTTGTGTGTCATGTTGTGCGTTTGCGATCGTATCGTCGTTCACTTCAGCGATGATAAAGACCCATTCATTTCCACATCCTATAAACCACTGTCTGTTTCAAGCGTCAGCTCAAAGTGTGTCCGAAAAGTAAGATAATAAACTCCTAATATGTTTGTTTCCTTTGGTTCCTCTTTTAGTGATCAATATAACCCTCTAATCTTGTCATAATTGTAATATATTCGTTAGTTGGACTGTCGTGCTCGTGCTATCGAGTTGTTCATGAGAACTGTTTGTGTTTTTGGGATGGAAGGGATGACTTTTTCATTGAACATTCGACCTGGATTACCTTAGTAACACACATTGCTTTCACTTATTGATGACATCGTAACCTCGGCCGGCTGGCACAGCAGATTCCGCCATAGTCGTTGCCTGAGTTACGTGTGTGGGGGGCGGAGCTATCAAAATAGGGGCGAGGGGCATGTTTGTTTTGGTGATTTGAAATATCAACATCGGTTACCGGAAAGCACTTACCCCACCTTTAATCAGAGTAAATATATATTTCATTTACACAATGAAGACTATGCGGTGTTTTTATGCATATGATTAATTTATACAATGCATATAGCATTTATTTATTTGTTCTCCTGTAGTTTTTTTGTCCTATTGCTTATAATTACTTTCTTATTCTTATTTCATCACTAACTGTTTACTTGTCTTCAGTGAGCTTGAGTTTTATTTATTTAGGCTGGTAGTTTTTTATGATATTGACATTGGTGACAAGAATTATGCAATTTATATGGTATCAAAAAATCATAAAATCCTTATTTAAAGCAAAAATAACTATATCATGATAAATAGCCTATCCTTATCGTTTATTGTGATATAAGATTTTGGTCATATCGCCCACCCCTATTAAGGTAAGCATCTGTTAAAGAAATGTTATGATAAACTTTCAATATTTCAGTAATATATCAAGCTTGGAACTGTTAATTAGCCTGACGTGGGTCTCTTTTTATCCCTTGATGAGTTTGCAGCCCTGAACGCGCACATCAACCTGATCACTTTATTTAGCAGTCATGTAAACACTATTTTCGTATTCATCAATCAAGAATGAATTCATTTCAATTAAAGCTAAAAGTTTGCATGTAAACAGTGCTGTGATGCTGCTTTAGCTACTGTTGCTAAAACAGATGGTGCCATTTATCAGTTAAATCAACTGATGATGACTAAAGTAAAGAAGTGTTAATGTCAGTCAAAATTGTTGTTAAATACTGGATGGATGTCTAGTATAGCTGTCTGTCTTCAGCTGTTCCAGGTTCAGGTCTGTCTTCAGCTGCTGTAGCAGGAATATGTGCTGCTGTTGCTGTTGTTCTGCTGGTGTTTGCAGCTCTAACTGCTGCTGTGATTTACTACTGTCGCCGCAGGATCTATACACCACCAGCAGCACAGAATGTAAGTATTACATACGGCTGATTTAACAAGAAACATGAGATTTACTGTGCACTTTAAAAGAACAATAGTATGAATATTTTTTTATATTACAACCCTCTACAGTGCGACTAAACGATATCTATCATTAGCCATTGGCTAATAAATGCTTAGATTTTACTCGCCAGTGTGTGTCTAAGAGGCTAAGCATAAGTTTAGCATAGATATAGAAGTGTACATTTTCAGAGAGTAAGTGTCTTATTAGAATGCACCAATACAACAGTCTTGAAATATTGAATATTGAAATATTGAAATCACAATATTTCAAGTTTATATTTCTATAGTACAGATGAAAGTTTGATGCAGTTAAATATTTAGGAAAATGTCTAGGGGAAGAATTTTTGTGTTTGTGTAACTGAGACATCAATCCTCCTCTTTACTTTTACCTTCTGTGAATCTGTTTTCTTACAGGAGGATGGTAACTTGTGATAACTCACCACCTGATCCGAATGACATTCCTTTGAGGAGGAGGACACGTCCTTGAATCAGACTCAGGCCGAGGCTGCTAACAGAACAATGTAACATTATTTATATAATTTTGATACTTACATTGAAAGGGACACTGAAGAGAATTAGGAAATGATGGAAAGATTGGGATCAGATGAAACTCCCGTTGCTCGCAGAGTAATTGTGTCAGAATCCCAGTGGTCGACACCAATACCAGTCAAATTTCACCTATTACATTCCTATTTAAATATGACATCAATAACTGATTTCTTATCATTTATTTTTTAGTGATTTTTTTTTTTTAGACATTTTGCCTTAAAGGTGCAGTGTGTCGTATTTATGAGGATCTATTAACAGAAATGCAATATAATATACATAACTATGTTTCATAGTGAGCCGTTATGTTTTTTATTACCTTAGAATAAGCCATACACCGCAGGTCCCCTTAAAGTGAAATCGCCATTTTGTGCCGCCATGTTTCTACAGTAGCCCTAAATGGACAAAGTAAGAAACAAAGCAGCATGTTAACAGCAGTAGATCAGTGAGTGCCTGATGTTTCTCAGTATGTAGAGGTTTGTTAAAGCTGTGATCCGGACAGAAACAGTGACATCATCTGTTTCTTGTCATTTGCACTAATGCTGATCTGGTTTGACATCAGTTATATATCTCTTATATCTGATAGAACTGACTGTGTTTCCACAATTAGAAACACGAGAATTATTTTACACACACACAAGGAGCGTCTGCTGTACTGATACTGTCTGTGTTTTACTGGTGTTGTTACTGTTACTGGAGAAGACTGGTATCAATACCGTATGTTGCTAATGTTTATAGTGTAACCACTAACACAATCTTTCACCTTCATCAGAAAACACTCTCCAGCTACACTGGAAACAAAACCAGCTTTAATAAGCTTGAAAATTATTTGTGTGAACAAGTGTGTGTATACTTGATAAACTTGATAAAGCAAAAATAAGTCACAGTGAAAATCACGATGTTCAGTCTTCCCTGAAGTTGTGAACAAACATCCGTTTTATTTTATGAGGTGCTGATTAGTTCTTTCATTTTGTCTGTTGGCATGTGACGAGATGAAGGCCTGTCGTGTCATTTGTCCATGTATTTTTTTCCATCTCGTGTCTCTTTGTTCAGCTGTGACCAGGGTCATTTTTTTTTTAAACTCATAATTATTGTATTTTGCTTATGTGTTAGTATTGTAGACACTGTTTGAAGACTTCCCTTGTTCCTTTTTCTGGATTTGTCTTTTGTCTGGTGCTCATTCATATGTAAATAGCCTCAGTAGAGCAGTATCATGATGTTTATTTATTTTATGTAAATATTTTAAGAAAAATAATTTAATATATGTTAAACTCAGAATATTATAATTCCAAATATTTATTTACCAAACATCAATAAGATTTCTTGTGCTATGGGCAGAATATGTTTGGACATTTTCCTTTCTGTATTCCTTTTGCATCAGCCAAGAGGAAAAGTGCTTTGAACTATAGTGTTGTAGTACTCAAGACCGGTCTTAAGACCATTTTTTGAGGGTCTTGGTCTTGTCTCAGTCTCAGACTAAGAGGACTCAGGATTTTATCTCAAGACCACGACTGTGAGGATATCACTAAATTGCCAGTGCATTGTCTGATTTATTTGTTAACATCATTAATGTGATTTGATATAAAACTTACTGCCTACAACTTCTTTGTAATGTGATTTCCTTTGTTACTGTGCTGCTGGGTTCAAATTCAATGCAGGATTGTCTCAAAAATGCAAAAAATCCATATAAATGCTCACATATAAATATAGCATAGGATATAATTAAGCACAAGAGCAAGAGAGCTGTTTTCATGAATATGAGCACAATTGCAAATGAGATATTGATTTTATACAAACGTTCAATAAACGAGACAAATTTTAGACAATTTTAGAGTTTTTGCTAATTCGGCAACGCGTTTCATTATTAAATGAATCAGCTGCTTTGAACAAATGGGTTGAATAAATGATTCTGTGACTGTTAAATAATGTTTTAATGTTAAATTAATCTGAACATTTTGTGCCACCTCTGCAACTCAAAGATGCATTTTATTAGTGATTTGATTGGTAACTTTGATTGGTATTCTAATTGTATTTATTGATTAAATATAAGACATTTCTCAGACAGTAGATACAGATCTTTTAGATGAATTTGAGGAGTGTTGGGTTGGTCTGGTCTTGGTCTCGGTATAGGTGGTCTTGACTACAACACTACTTTGAACTAAAACCCACAAATACCATTTTCTTTTCTGAAGAAAGGAAATGAACTTGAGAAATCCTTGTATGTTTATATGATAAATATTATTAAAAACATGATTAACTCATAATGGCTGGAATCTGTGTGTCTCTAAAATATGTTTGTGTTATCAGAAATAAGTTAATATTGAATCATTAAGATATAAATGGTTTCAACACTGATGCACGAAAAAGAAGTATACTTCAAGTTCGTTTAAGTATACTTAAGTAATGTTCAAGTATATTTTTAAGTATACTTTATGTAGTAAGTATGTACTAGTAGTAAACTTGTAAGTGTATTTCAATACTGCTTAGGACTAAATTGGCCCACTTTACTATATAAAAGTATGTTTAAGTTTAACAGTAGTAAACTTTAAAGGGGGGGAGGGTCTAATGCCATTTCATGCATTCTGACTTATTTACACTGTTAAAGAGTTGGATTCTCATGCTAAACATGGCCAAAGTTTCAAAAAATGAGTTGGACGTATGACGGAGTATTTCTGTGCCAAACACACTCCTTCAGGATTCGAACAAGTTTCGGTATGGCCATGTATGATGTCATAAAGGGCAGAATTCCTTAGGCACTTCTCCCAGATGACCGCACACACACATCAGCGAGAGCAAGAGAGCGCACATCAGCGAGCTTCGTTCGGGTTACGGGAGCCGTCGGCAGCGCTGTCATTTTGTTTTTAGACCACAAAATCAACAATGTCACTAAAGAAGTGTGTTTCTGGGTGTAAGGGAAAGATAACTTTGTTCAGCTTCCCAAATAACCCAGCGTTGAGGAAACAGTGGATGCAGTTTTTTTCCCAGAGTTCTGCAAGTGTGTTTGTTTGTTCCCGGTCATGAGTGGAAACCGCAGGCGGTGAATGAAACTGCATCAAATGTCTGTGTTTTGTTGGCAATCGGCGCGTAAGTGCATATAATGTAAACAACACGAACGGATAGTGAATCGAAAGCTATTCAGGAATAATGCCATGATATATTGTGTGTGTGTGTGTGTCATAGGTGTGTGTGTGTGCTCCTTACTCTTTAGCTCCGCCCACTGCATGCCTTCACATGCTTCATGCATCCTTTTTTATCAACACTTGAATGTGGGTAGATTTCTTTAAAAAGGCAACATTTTAAACAAAAAGTTGAGAAATTAGCATTTTTATCAAAGACTTTGTCCGGATGGGATCAGAACTATGATCAAAACACAGATGGAGTCCATCAACACCTCCAAAGCTTCACAGTCCTGTAGCTCGTCCTGGGTCGACATTTCATTCGGTAACGTTAGGCAGTTTCGATTTATATGCTGTTTAATGGATGATCGTTCCTAAAACGTCCTCTTTTGATTATGTAAGTGCTGCAGTTCAAGGTTCATGATATCAATTTAGGGGGACGTTCCATTTTGGTTATTTTATGGTCACATAGCAACGTTAAGAGGAGATTTGGGACATTAACAGAACGTTACCACATTTTGTCATATAATAAAATTCCCGATATAACTTTAGGGGGACGTTCCATTTTGGTTATTCTATGTTCACATAGCAACATTACAAAGAGAACATTTGGGACATGTATCACTGTTTGTAGACTACATTGGCAATAATAACAGATGACCCAGTCAAAATTTCTTTGTGGGCGAACGCAAAGTTTCTCGTTTCTCAGGTGAACGCTATGCAAAACTTTTCTGAGAGAACGCAAAAGCATTGAAATGTGTTTTTCCCCCATCTCATATTTTTCCCATCAGCATGTCCCTTTAGGGGTTCTGTAGAGCACTAGTAATCCAGAGTTGGTAATCTGAAAAAAAAATTGCTTTGAAAAACCGGCACAAAAGAAAGATTACCTGATCCTAGATAGCAAAACATGAGATTTCCAAATCCAGATCATTCTGATCCAGATTAAACTTTTTGAACAGCTGGCCCATAATGATAATTGATATGATTAGCCTTTGGCTTGACTATTACAGCTAATAATGTGTTGCTAATGTTACACAAACCATGTTCCCATTCGCCATCTCACAGTTAGACAGCAGCCTTCTAAAAGTCAGCATTGAAATAATGATAGGAAAAGCCCCGCCCGCACATTGACGCGATTGGTTACATGTTTGTGACGGTAGCCTATAACGGGCAGTTTCAAACCACATTTTGATGTCTTTGGTTCACTGCAGTTTTAAATAGAAAATACTCAGCAATGGTGTTGACTGATTTGCACAAGGTTGGTCTTAAAAGCATATTAAAAACACCACACGGACATATAAATTAATTTTTTTTTTTTTTTTTAATTATTTTCACTACATAGTTGTCTTTAATATAGGGTACAATGGGGCTAAAGGCACAACTGTTGCTCCATCAATGTTCAATTATATATACATACTGTATATATACACCAATCAGGCATAACATTATGACCACTGACATCAATGTTCAATTATATATACTATATACACCGATCAGGCAATAACATTATGACCACTGACAGGTGAAGTGAATAACACTGATTATCTCTTCATCACGGCACCTGTTAGTGGGTGGGATATATTAGGCAGCAAGTGAACATTTTGTCCTCAAAGTTGATGTATTAGAAGCAGGAAAAATGGGCAAGCGTAAGGATTTGAGCGAGTTTGACAAGGGCCAAATTGTGATGGCTAGACAACTGGGTCAGAGCATTTCCAAAACTGCAGCTCTTGTGGAGTGTTCCCATGTACACCCTTTCATGGAAACGGTATTCCCTGGTGGCTTGATCCATGGAGGCCCCACCTCGCAACTTACAGGACTTAAAGGATCTGCTGCTAACATCTTGGTGCCAGATACTACAGCACACCTTCAGGGGTCTAGTGGAGTCCCTGCCTCAACGTGTCAGGGCTGTTTTGGTAACAAAAGGGGGACCAGCACAATGTTAGGAATAATGTTATGCCTGATCGGTGTATATATATATATATATAAATATACAGTGGGGAGAACAAGTATTTGATACACTGCCAATTTTGCAGGTTTGCCCACTTACAAAGCATGTAGAAGTCTGTAATTTTTATCATAGGTACTCTTCAACTGTGAGAGACGGAATCTAAAACAAAAATCCAGAAAATCACATTGTATGATTTTTAAGTAATTAATTTGCATTTTATTGGTGGCATAAGTATTTGATACATCAGAAAAGCAGAACTTAATATTTGGTACAGAAACCTTTGTTTGCAATTACAGAGATCATACGTTTCCTGTAGTTCTTGACCAGGTTTGCACACACTGCAGCAGGGATTTTGGCCCACTCCTCCATACAGACCTTCTCCAGATCCTTCAGGTTTCGGGGCTGTCACTGGGCAATACGGACTTTCAGCTCCCTCCAAAGATTTTCTATTGGGTTCAGGTCTGGAGACTGGCTAGGCCACTCCAGGACCTTGAGATGCTTCTTACAGAGCCACTCCTTAGTTGCCCTGGCTGTGTGTTTCGGGTCGTTGTCATGCTGGAAGACCCAGCTGCCATTGGTCATTGATAAGCTTTACTTTGCTTTTGATCCTCTTTAATTTCTTATATACCCTTAAAAGTATATAGGGTATTTCATGATATTTTTATTAATTTCAATGGCGATCAGGCGTTATTCCTATTATGACCTGTAGATGGCAACAGTGTATAATCTACAAGAAACCGGTACCTAAAGGGGTAAAAGGATATTAGGGCTATAATAGAAAGCAAAAAGCACATGATAGAGTTGATAGTTTAAGAAATAAAAAGGGCTACATGCCAGTTGATAGTTTACTTTCGGTGTGTTTGAGAAAACTCATATAAAAACTTATTTTTATGTAAATAAAAGCCTAAATTCAATTCAAAATTTGAATTAAACCACTCAATTCATATGGATTATATATGGCTCAGTTCATATGCATTCAGTGTAATGCAAATTCTCTGTTGCACCAAAGTGTCATCCATTACTGTATTACTGTATAAATAACAATTTTAGCATCTTATATATATTACACACAAATATGTGTTAGACGTAATAAATATTAATATTTTAATGCATTTTTGTATTGTTTAATATGTGTTATTGATTCATTTTATGGCAACGAACAGAGAGAGTTGAAAGGCACTGTAAAAAGCCAAAAAGTAAATGCAGACCCAGTAGCTTGGGCGGCACTCTTAAAACCAATAAGTAAACCCTAACACTCAAAATACTTAATTGGTTTGAGTAGGACAAATTTAAATGAAACAAATTAGTTCAGTTAAATTAACTGTTATGAGTTTTTTTAGAACTTTCTTTTTTTGAGTTCACAGCACTGACATATTTCAAGTAAACTAAACTGTTTCATTGTTTTGAGTTGTATGAACTCATTTCCTTTCATTTAGACAAACTTAACTTTAAATGAAACTGGGCTGGGTTTTATTTTATTTCCCAGCATGCTTTGCCCATGGCACTCGAAAGGGAGGGTAAATGCTAAAATTAAGTGTTATATAATGTTTTTTTTTGTGCAAGATTAATGGTAAGGGAGATTTAGTAGTGGTTAATGTTTTGTTATGCTAATTTAGAAGAGTTTCTAGTGGGTTTTTGGGGAGTTACCATCATGGTGACAAGTGGCGCTGCTTGGTTTAGAGCAGGTAAGTTACATGTTTTAAGTTGCTGCACTCATTCAGTAAGCGCTATACCATGCTATTGTTAACATGTTAGCAATTTAGCAAGTTGGCATTTTCTGAATTAGTTTGTTATTGCTAACAAAATATTTCTTAACTTAAAAGTCTCATTCAACTTTTTTGAGTTCTGACAACTTAGGGTTTACAGTGAAGTAAATAACTCATTTAATTAGCAAGAACTCAAAATAAAAAAGTTAATTAACTAAATATTGTATGGTAATTGCTATCAAAATGTATGAGTCAGCTAACTCGGTACTTCAAGTTAGGAGCAATTAACAGCTATGGGGCAAAGTGAGCCAAATGCTGTGGGGTAAATTGAGCCAACGTTTTCACTTACCCCACCATAAGGCACAGTAGTTAAGTTAAATCTCTGAAGTATACACTGGTATAATTTCAATGTAATATTACGCAACTGCTTAGTTAATCTTTTTTTTTTTTAGTTTGAGTTTATTTGATATACAATGTATAAGTACACCAAATCCTTCTCTGATAAGACCCAGAAGATGCTTAATGACATATATCTTTCCACCTTTAGTCCCTAATGGCCTAACACGTTCGACATTGCAGAAAAACTACTATGCCAAGAGCCCTTTGACTAAAATGTTTATTAGTTTCAGTGACATTTATTCATTTATTCTAATTCAGTTTTTATTAATTTTACTCAACAAACTCTCTGTTTAGGCTGTTTATAAGAAGGTTACAACTATGGTGTTCAACATATTGATTCAGAAATGCAAACAATTAAAGATATTTAAATTCCAACTTCATTTGGTTGGTATGATGTTGTTTAAATTAAAATTAAATAGCTTTAAATTATTTAAATTAAATAGCTTTAAGAAAAGAAATATGACTATTTGTAAAATAAATTAGTTTTTAACAGAGGTTAGAAAATTATCTTTAAAATTTCACATGGGTTTGATTCAGATGGTGCAACTTACCCACTGTCTCGGATCAACTTACCCCTAACCTGGGGTAAATTGAGCCACATGAACACTTTTTTTAAATAAGAAGCCATATTTTTAGACCCCTTTGCCATAGATGTATTTTGATAATTTAAAATGATAGGAAACATCCTGAAATTTCTTTAGATACTTTCTTCTGCCTAATTTTGTCTTATCTTGAGGACCATAAGTTAGAAATGGCTCATCTTACCCCACTCTCCCCCTACTGTGCTCAGGGAGTAGGGATAAGTGAACACTGCGTAGGGACCCTGTCGAATTAGAACGCAACTTCTAAAGGCTAATATTGCCCACAAACCATTGAGCTTTGGAGGAGGAACTACAAACACGAGTAAAATATGTTAAAAAAAAAAAAAAAAAAAAAAAATTCTACAAAACATGGCGGATATGCGCGACTGACGGTGAGAGGTTTAGATAAAGGTTTGAGTAACTAATCAAAGTTTAACATGATAAACTATCAGTGATAACTAGTCCGTGTTATATTTCATCTGCAATAATGACTTTTGTAAAGATCCGTTTGGCCATTAAAACTTTTAAATGCATCATTATCCATTAATATGAGGGGAAAGACCCGCATGAAAGACCCGCGACTTCAGATCAACATGCTACTGCATTTCTCTCCGATACGGTAGGAAATGAAATGTGGAGGGTTGTGTGACAAGATGATTGACAGGCCAGTTTACAGTGACAGGATATGCGACAGAGAGCAAACGTTAAAGACGCACCTTTATGATTTGATAGTCCCAAAGCTTGTCTACTCTGCTACACACTCAACAGTATCTACTTTTTCTTCTCAAAAAGAGTAAGATGAACTTTAAAGGAGGGACCCGAGACATATCAGACCAGAATATGACAGAGACTATATCATATCAGACATGTGGGCTCTAGTCTTGACCAGCAAACAACCACCCACTCAGAGCACACTAGCATTAGGTAGGCCTGCTAACACCACACTAACAACATATTTGCTAATGCTTCTTTCTACTAAAGTTAAAAAACAAGTGGTCTGTATCATTAGTTGGATAACACTGCTTCACCCCATCACTCATGTTTCGTTCCCTGATTCTCAGGCGGCGGTTACAGTGCTGGAACTGGAGCAGGAGTGGATATCTTGAGCAGTCTACTTTGTGACTGGACTTTACACTATCAAGGGAACGTAAGGTGAGATTTTCTGTCTGATTATGATTTGATTTCACACTCTAAATTTCAACCTTTGTTTCACCTTTGGACAGGAGCCCTGTTTGTTAGCAGCATTTAGTTTCTCAAAGCTGATGAAAACAAATTATTAACAACCATCAAACACAAATCAAAACTTGTAAATCATACATTGCATTTATTCTGAAAATGACACAGACACTGGCAGAAAACAGGATATATAACCTTTAATAAGAAAAAACGGATAAAGAATAGTTCTGCTTAGAAAGAATTGAAACTACTGAGACCACACTCTCAGAAAAAAAGGTATAAGCTGTCACTGGCATGGTACCTTTTCGACCGTTTAGGTACTAATATGCACCCTTAAGGGGTAAATAAGGTGTACCTTTTGAAAGGCTACTGCGCATGACAGCTGTTGTACCTTTTTTGTTCTGAGATTAGCACTGCTTAACTGCAGGATCATCATGCACACAATTTTTCACAATAATATCAGCACTAATGAGTGTAGTATTTTGTAATAGAGTGGCTTCCCTGTAGATAAGTTTCATGTGAGCATAAATGGAAAAATCCTTGCAACGACTTGCTGTTCAAACAGACTGACACCTCAGACACACTCGCACCGACACACTATTGACACCTCAGATACACACTCACACAGACGCTTTGACACCTCAGACACACACTCGCACAGGCGCTTTATTGACACCTCAGAATCAAACACTCGCACAGACACAATGACACCTCAGACAAACAGTACAACTGACATCAAATGCAAACATCCAGCAGACACATTCTCATGCACAAGCTGTATGTCTACCCAACTGATCAAACCACATTTGTGTACAGATATAAATAAATGAGACCACAGCAGAGTTCACTTTGTCACCTTTTGATAACTAGTTTGCATGTACGTTTTGCAAGCATGAAAATGCTGCAATGGGCCACATGATTTACATAAAGTTCCTGTGTTGCAATAAAGGTAAATTATTTTGAAGTTTTTAGGAGAACATTTAATTAATCTGGTTTCAATTATCATACTTTAGGATGATCCTGTATGTCTTGTGTGATTTCCTAATGTAACATGATGATTTTCACAATCCCAAAACTCCACCATAGACTCAGGGCCCTATCATACACTCTGTGCAATGTGACAGCAGGCTCACGCAAGTGTTTTTTGCTAGCTCGACACAGTTATCATTTTCACGTCCTGCGCCACGTTGTTTAAATAGCAAATGCACTCGCGCCCATCTGTTCGCCCATGGACGTGCTGGTCTGAAAACGAGGTGTGTTCAGGTGTATTGTTGGCGCGTTGCTATATCTTGAGGAACTGAAAAACGCAGTATTTTTTGTGTTATTTAAAGAGCGTGTTAGTAATGTGTGCCTATAGGCGGGTGCACACTCTGCTTATTACACTCACAGGGACGCAGCACACAAACATGCCAAATATTAAAAATAAAAGGATTCCTCTCTGGAGATGAGACTCTGATTGGTTCATTGCATGCTACGCCCAAAACACACCCATGACTCATTAAGAGACTAGGTACAACACTTTTGGACCATGCGCCGGGCGCGCCGACTGTTTTTTCTGTCGTTAAACTAGCAAAAGTGGATTTCGACACGTCCTAAATGCACCTGCGCCGTGCGCTTCAGACCATGTGCTCAGATCATTAAAATAGGGCCCTTAGAGTCTGAGGTCATTGCAGGAGGTTCATAGTGAGAATGATCACACAATCTGGGTCAACATTAAAGTTTGATCATCTTCTGAATGTGATTGGTGCATATTCCACATGATTCCACTCCTCTTCAACTTTCTGTAAAAAATTCATAACACAAGATATACTTATAATAATAAATAATGTGATGTGATATAGTTTTTTAAAGTAACAGGTCTTTTATAAACATCCGATGTTGCTGTTGTGTTTGAGATTTACTGTGTGATAGATCATTATACTTTGAAAGGCCATTACTGCCACATAAGGAAAAAAAACTCATAATTAACTCAAAAAAGTAAAAATTGTGACGTACAAAAGATAAAAAATTCAAAATTATGACATACGCAAGTCAAAATGTCCTAATTTCAACATTTTAAGTTATAATTTGAACTTTTTTATAATTTAAATTATACAAAGACTCAACAAATGAACTATAAATTGCCTTACCGATTTCTGTGTGTTTCTTTTGTAGAATGTCGTCTCAGCGTAAGTGATCTCTACTACACAAGTCTCATCTGTTTGAACTATAATAGATGCATTAAAACAACAAAACTCAATCTTAACCAGATCTGGTTCTTCACAGCCTATGTGTTATTAATTTAATTAATGCTTTCAAAGTTAACACCAAAGTAACACTGAAAGTTTTTAAAAACGCCATTGTGGCAAGCAGGACGAGGCCGAGGGACCACGAGACCGGTGCGGCGCGCAGGTGGCGCTCATTATCACTCACCACTGGCCTCGCCCCATTATCGTGGTCCCTCGGCCTCGTCCTGCTTGCCACAGGCATTAACACATTTAATTTGCCATTAGGCCTATAACTTTTTCCACACACAAAAATTCCTATATTTATCATAAAATTTAGAGAGACACATAAATCAAACCCAGATGTGATGTTTAACAAAAGTAAAGTATTTTGCATTCTTTGTATTTAATCAGCATTTAGGTTCAACAAGCACAACAAAAGTTATCATTCATATACATAGATTTTACCAGCACCAGCCACATCCTTACACATGTAAGATTATATTCATAAAATGGAGATTTCTTTTTTTAGTTTTTGAATTAAAAATAAACTTATCTGTTTTTGCAGTTGGCTAAAATATTTAGAACATATTTTCAAAGAACTATTTCTTATTTTACTTGTTTAAAAGGAGAAAAATAATACTTGCCATCTTGATCAGTTTTTCTGTGTTTCCTGCAGATGCCGAAGATCCAGAGAGCAGCTACAATCAGCAGAGATCCAGCAGAGATCAACACTATCAGAGAGACTGGAGGAGGAGAAGGAGACTGTGTGTCCAGTTCTGTAATGATAAAGAAAGAAGTGACTGCATCAGTCTGAGATCAGGTCAGTCAATAAACACATATATCATCTGCCGTACCTGCACATGTGTGACAGAGTTGAGTGATGTTGGGATGTCTGGTCTGGTGGCTGATGGGATTGTTCAGCACACAGCTGTAGGTGTTTTTATCCTGATATTCCACCTCCAGAGGTAGAGAGAGACTGATGCTGAGATCAGACACACTGATGCTGGACAATAAACTGTTTCCTTTGTACCAGGAGAGAGTCACATGACCCACATTCACCACTGAACACACCAGTGAACAATTTGATGATGATGATGATGATGAAGAGCAGTCTCTAATGATGACAGGAACAGGCAGACGAGCTGGAAAACATCAGATAATGAGAGGAATATGAACACAACAATCAGATTATTTTCAGTGTTGTAAATTGTAGTGAATCTGTGTAATACATTTTGTGTTGAGTGAGTGTTTAGTGTGTTGATGGTAAATGAATGTGTCTGTCATCTCAAACTATACAATTATTTAACATCTGAATATGTAAATAGAATATGTGAACGTTTGGACAAATGACGTCTCTACTCACCATATACAGAAACATTGAATGTTTTTGATGTCAGTTTTACTCCACTTATCTCCAGTTCATAATCTCCATCATGTTCAGTTGTGATGTTTGTGATGGTCAGAGATCCAGTTTGATCGTCCAGCTTCAGTCTGTCTCTGAATCTCCCATCAGGACCATCATATGTGGAGAAGATTTGGTTCCTTTTCTTTATTTTACCTATTTTAGATTTTTCAGCTCCAAATTTCCACAGTATATCGTCGTCTTCATGTACTTCAGTAAGATCAGTGTTTAGAGTGACAGAATCTCCCTCCATCACTGACACTGAATCACCAAACACACCTGATGAACACACAGATTTTTGTCTTCTGATGGTTTACAAAGCCTGAAATCAGCTTTGTTTAAAGTTGAGAACATCCAAAACAAGCAGAAACATAAAACAAGATGTAAAATATCAACCGTATTGGTGCAGCACATCCTTTAATTTGTTTTAAAGTGTAGAGAACAATCAAGTTTCAAAATTTATTGACAATAAGTGCATGATAAATATTGCAGAGTGAAATTACAGTTTTAATTGTTCTGGATATTTTAAATAATTTTTTTTTTTTTTTAAATGAGATATTTAGATTGTTCCTGCACATTTTGACCAGTGAATTTCCATGATATTTGTAGATGTTTATGACATTTTTAAAAGTGGCCTGATATTTGAAAGCAGCTCAATGGAAAGTTCACACTTTCACTGTAGAGATTTACATTATTTTCATGACCATTTCCAGAATTTTCTAATCCTAATCCCAAGAGAGACCTGGGGCCAGTTGTTCAAAAAATTTAATCTGGATCAGAATGATCTGGATTTGGAAATCCCATGTTTTGCTATCCAGGATCAGGTAATCCATCTTACTTTTGTGCCGGTTTTTCAAAGCAAAATTGGATTGGATCTTCCTTATCTAGATACACACTTTTTCAGATTACCGAATCTGTATTACTAGTGCTCTACGGAGCCCCTGAAGGGACATGGTGATGGAAAAAAATTGAGATGGGGGCCAGATGTTCAAAAGTAATCTGATCGGGTTTCGGCTGTCGGATTGGATCAAATCTTGAAAATGGGTTATTCAAAAGAAAAAAAGGATTCTGATATCAGATTAGGTCACAAAATCCAATCTTGGTTTTGATCTGGATCAAATCATCAGTTTGTGTTGTTCAAACTTTTTTAAAATTTTGATTAAAAAAAATCTGGGTTATACTGATCCTATCAGAAGGGTGAATTTCATGAACAAAAAACTGGTCAAAAAATACAACATTTGTATCATGTAATATACACACACACACTTTATTTTGCTCTTGATTAGTTTAACTGGTAAAGTAATAAATTAGAAGTAGACATTAGGCTTCATATTAAGCCTTTCGGTAGCCTACAGTAAAGTAAAAAAGACATTTTTCAGTTTATGGCGCCATAAAATAAACCCCAAACAGCTGCAAATATCAAACAAAAAGATTATATTTAATTTAAAGAGTTTATCACCGTTTGTAAACTACACTGGCACAATCATAAGAGATGAACCAGTCAAAAGTTCTTTGTGAGCGAACGCAGTTTCTCGGGTGAAAGCTACGCAAAACTTTTCTGAGACAATGCAAAAGCATTGAAATATTTATCTCATATTTTATTTCCATCACCATGTCCCTTTAGGGGCTCCGTAGAGCACTAGTAATCCAGATTCTAAAAAAAGTGTATCTGGATCAGGGTGAAACAATCCAATTTTGCTTTGAAAAACCGGCACAAAAGTAAGATGGATTACCTGATCCTGGATAGCAAAACATGGGATTTCCAAATCATTCTGATCCAGATTAAACTTTTTGAACAACTGGCCCCTGCATTTAAAGTTAATAGATCTTGTACCATATTCATACAATATTCATAATTCTTTCGGTACATAACAGCAGATGAAAATAATCAAATTCTAATTTACTCTGAAACGAAAAAAAAAAAAAAACAAGCCATAAAAATGCTTTTATAACTTACCAGTCAGACTCCAATAGCACAAACAGAACAAAACTAACATGTGAGACATTTTCTTCAGTGGTTCAGTGTGTGATCTAACTGCAGAAGTGTTGTGTGAATCCTCCCATGGCAGCGTGTGACCCTCCTACTTCACACATTGCATTTGCATACGATATAAGGTTATAGTTAACTGTTCTTGATGGATAAAAAAATATATATATTCTTTATTTTTATCAAAAGGTTAAGAGTTCATATTAGAAGTGTTCATAGTACTGCCTCAGTGAACGCTTTTCTTCTGAGGGTGTAGCTACCCGACTGTTTCAAATGGCTAAAAGTAGAAAAATACTGTGTGAATTGTGGATGACTTATATGTCATGGTGAAATGGAGCATAATTCTAGATTTTAAAATTAAGTGTATTTATTCTAAATTTGTGAATTGAAAAACCAGAGTACAAAGTTAAAAGCGTGTATAATCTCACAGTATCGTCTTTCCTGAGGTTTATCTTCCCAGAGTCAGACTGAAACCGTAGTTTTCTAAATGTGGTTAGATCCGTTGGGTGGATAAACAAACATATGTCGGTAACTCTAGTCATTCAGTGCACAAGTGTTTAGTTTGTAGGTGAAGAGTTTCTTCCTGTGCTTCTACTATCAACAGCTTTGGCTGTTTAATCCACTAGGAAAAAAACATGAGGAACTGTTTGACACTGAGGGAGAAAAACAATAGCATAAATCAAACATTAGGCTACGTCTACATTAATCCGGATAGATTTGAAAACAGAGTTTTCTCTCTGTCCACACTAGCGTTTTCCAAAAGTTTCTCATCCCCACTGAAACGTCAGAAAATGTCAAATTCACCTTACTGCACATGTAAGCTCACTGATATGGTACAGACATCATAAAGTTATCACGCAATTCTTCTGGCAGGATAATTTTATTTAGCCAAATATCTCACCGTTCACTGATGCGTCCAGGTTGCACTCACTCACCATTATATGTTTGGTCTAAAACTCAACTGCCCTCATGTTTTGCCGCAGGACAGCAAATGCGAGTAAATTTTCTGTCATCCTTGCAGGACTGTGATATGAAGTGTGCAAAATGAATATTTTAGCAACTGTTTGAAAGTGAATAGCACATAACTGGCACAATAGCGATATAAACATACATATCTATGGGTTCAATATGCGTCACATGACTAAACGCGCATCATGGTTTTTAAATACCTCTGTTTCCACAGTCCACACTAATGCGTAAACGTTGTTTTCAAATTTATCCACTTTGGAGAGCGTTTTCGTGAGGAAAAAAAAAAAAAAAACGCAGTCTCAGTGTGGACGGAAGGCCAAAACAGAGAGAAAAAGATGCGCTGTCAAACTAAAACTTATTAGTTTGGACATGGCCTTAGTTTAGGATCCAGTTTTCACTAACTGCACACCATCATCAACAACACATGAAATGGGCCCAAAATCATTGAGATTGGACTGTGGATGATTGGAAGGAAGTGGCCTGCTCTGACTAATTAAGATTCCTGGTGCATCCTGTCGATGGCCGATACGTCGATTACCAACGGAGGCAATGGTACCTGGATGCACTGTAGGACAGATACAGGCAATATTTTCTTTGGACACCTTAGGCCCCATTATCCCAACAGCACAATCCCTGACAAATGTCAGGTATCTGAACATCATCGCGGACCTAGTCTCGCGTACCCAGACCTTCAGAATGACGGCAGAAGGTCTGGACTCTATCGCAGCTTTCATTGGCCTAAGACCGCCCAAGAGGACATTTGACTGACATGTAACACAACCAGTCACAGTCCGTTTTTTTCTGTGTCATGTTTAGGGCCGTGAAATTGTAAAGTCCATGTCCCTGCAATAACAGGCCGGCGTGCATCTATAAATTATTAATTCAAGAATTAATAAGCCGCGAACTTCACATAAAATCCAGCGTTTAGTTGATCCTGGTAAGTGTTCATTGTCACAGTTGTAAACACAACGTGTTTTTAGTCTTCTTCGACTAGGGAGTTTAGCGTCAGGGCATTTGTTTCCAGGCGGACCGTTAAAGAACGCAACACACGTGTCTCGCGGACATCCTGTAGAATTCAACCAATCAGATGACGACTTCGAAACTCCGGAAGTGTTTCCAGAAAAGTGTGCCATATGCATCAGACATTCAGCCAACGGTCCGTGGGCGTGGCGTCTGAGGCTGAGACTATTGCGGACCAAGTGCACCCATTCATGGCAACTGTGTTCCCTGCCGGTGATGGACATTACCAACAGGATAATGCGCCATAATTAATAATAATAATAATAATAATAATTTGTTACATATATATATATATATATACAGTGGGGAGAACAAGTATTTGATACACTGCCGATTTTGCAGGTTTTCCTACTTACAAAGCATGTAGAGGTCTGTAATTTTTATCATAGGTACTCTTCAACTGTGAGAGACAGAATCTAAAACAAAAATCCAGAAAATCACATTGTATAATTTTTAAATAATTAATTTGCATTTTATTGCATGACATAAGTATTTGATCACCTACCAACCAGTAAGAATTTCGGCTCTCACAGACCTGTTAGTTTTTCTTTAAGAAGCCCTCCTGTTCTGCACTCATTACCTGTATTAACTGCACCTGTTTGAACTCGTTACCTGTATAAAAGACACCTGTCCACACACTCAATCAAACAGACTCCAACCTCTCCACAATGGCCAAGACCAGAGAGCTGTGTAAGGACATCAGGGATAAAATTGTAGACCTGCACAAGGCTGGGATGGGCTACAGGACAATAGGCAAGCAGCTTGATGAGAAGGCAACAACTGTTGGCGCAATTATTAGAAAATGGAAGAAGTTCAAGATGACGGTCAATCTCCCTCGGTCTGGGGCACCATGCAAGATCTCACCTCGTGGGGCATCAACGATCATGAGGAAGGTGAGGGATCAGCCCAGAACTACACGGCAGGACCTGGTCAATGACCTGAAGAGAGCTGGGACCACAGTCTCAAAGAAAACCATTAGTAACACACTACACCGTCATGGATTAAAATCCTGCAGCGCACGCAAGGTCCCCCTGCTCAAGCCAGCGCATGTCCAGGCCCGTCTGAAGTTTGCCAATGACCATCTGGATGATCCAGAGGAGGAATGGGAGAAGGTCATGTGGTCTGATGAGACAAAAATAGAGCTTTTTGGTCTAAACTCCACTCGCCGTGTTTGGAGGAAGAAGAAGGATGAGTACAACCCCAAGAACACCATCCCAACTGTGAAGCATGGAGGTGGAAACATCATTCTTTGGGGATGCTTTTCTGCAAAGGGGACAGGACGACTGCACCGTATTGAGGGGAGGATGGATGGGGCCATGTATCACGAGATCTTGGCCAACAACCTCCTTCCCTCAGTAAGAGCATTGAAGATGGGTCGTGGCTGGGTCTTCCAGCATGGCAACGACCCGAAACACACAGCCAGGGCAACTAAGGAGTGGCTCCGTAAGAAGCATCTCAAGGTCCTGGAGTGGCCTAGCCAGTCTCCAGACCTGAACCCAATAGAAAATCTTTGTAGGGAGCTGAAAGTCCGTATTGCCCAGCGACAGCCCCGAAACCTGAAGGATCTGGAGAAGGTCTGTATGGAGGAGTGGGCCAAAATCCCTGCTGCAGTGTGCGCAAACCTGGTCAAGAACTATAGGAAACGTATGATCTCTGTAATTGCAAACAAAGGTTTCTGTACCAAATATTAAGTTCTGCTTTTCTGATGTATCAAATACTTATGTCATGCAATAAAATGGAAATTAATTACTTAAAAATCATACAATGTGATTTTCTGGATTTTTGTTTTAGATTCCGTCACTCACAGTTGAAGTGTACCTATGATAAAAATGACAGACTTCTACATGCTTTGTAAGTGGGCAAACCTGCAAAATCGGCAGTGTATCAAATACTTGTTCTCCCCACTGTATAGCACTTTTCTGGATACTCAAAGTGCTTTACATATAGAAGGGGGGAATCTCCTCAACCACCACCAATGTGCGGCATCCACCTGGATGATGCGACGGCAGCCATATTGCGCCAGAACGCCCACCACACACCAGCTTATTGGTGGAGAGGAGACAGGGTGATCAGGATATGGTGATGATTAGGAGGCCATGATGGACAAATGGGCAAATTTGGCTAGGATGCCGGGGTTACACCCCTACCCTTTTTCCGAAGGACATCCTGGGATTTTTAATGACCACAGAGAGTCAGGACCTCGGTTTAACGTCTGCTGGCCTCACTAACACCTCTACCAGCAGCAACCTAGTTTTCCCAGGAGGTCTCCCATCCAGGTACTGACCAGGCTCAACCCCGCGTAGCTTCAGTGGGAAACCAGTCTTGGGCTACAGGGTGATATGGCTGCTGGTATGCCACACTGCCAGAATCATCAAGGAGTGGTTTGAAGAATATGATGGTGAATTTCTGTCAATGAAATAAAGTATAATATTAGGGCAGTGACATGAATTTGAAAAGCTTTAAAATTTGTATTGTTTTAATACGTTTTTTGTTTTGTGATCTCATGTTTGAAAGGGTTTCAATGTATATTGTGAGATCAGTATTATAAAAGGTAATATATGAGGGTTTCTTTTGAGTAATTCTTGTCTTATGAATATAGAACTTAGCCAAAATAATTAAAAGATTAATAATATAGTTTCGTTTTTCAGATAAAAAGTGGGTTTTGAAAACAGAGTAAAATGTCATGAGGTTCTAAATTAAGAGTTCTGTTCCCTTCACTGAATCTGCATCATAAACCGTATTTCACTTATTTATTCTGTTTAAAATTAAGTGGCAACACATCGCGATTTAAAATAATACCCATATCAACAATCCTTGACTAGCGTTAAACTTTGCTTAATTTAAGTGTTTTTCACGTTAAGCGTTTTAGAATGCAATTTTTAGTGATTGAAATACTGCAGCAGGTGCTGTATATGGATCACAAGTGCCCAAAATTTGCATCTTGTATCATATTTTTGTTTTTAAGATGGAAAATGTACATGCTTATGCTGCAGTTCTATGGCTGTTTTGCCCTACAGGCCTCCGCGACAGACGTGACTGAAAACTATGAATAGGTGAATGCTGGACCAATATATTTTTCTTGTAGTGTAACAAGCCCTTCTTCAGATAAAATGGTTAAATCATGGAAATTTTAAAATTTTTAATAGAACATTACCAAGCTGAAATGGCACCGAATAGAATGACCCGTGTTCATCTACATGCCTGTACAAAGTATGCATCATCAATAAGGTGTATATTGAATTTGGTCTTTATTAATAATACTACAAAGCTGGTAAAAATGACTGGCGGTCAATGGAGGAAAGACTTGTTTTGCCCTCCAGGTGGGCGTTCCTATAATGCTGTGACGTCACGTGAAAACTGAATTAGAAGAAAAAAAAACGGTGAAAATGAATTACGTTTTGATTTTGTTACTGCTGTGTTTACTTGAGCAGGGTAAGACTTTTAGGCTGTATATGTTACAATCTCTCTTCCTGTCGACGATGTAAACAAACGAGGCTCTGTTCGCTTTATATTCGACAAAAAAATAATGTATTTGTATTTGCTCGACATTGTTAGTTTTTTTCTTCAGACGATAAATGCTCGTGACCGTGATTTGATATTAAAACCTAATCTAAAAATATCACGGCGTTTATCATAAACCGATCAAATGAGCCTTTAATACAACGTGAGTCGCTTTGGATAAAAGCTTCTGCAAAATGAAAATAAATGTACATGAAAGTAGGCCTGTGTTATTTATGCGGGAGATTCAAGCATTAGCTCTAAATACAGATTAAATATTTTGTAGAAAATAAAACTAAATGGTGCAATATATAACTTTCTGAAGTCTTTATTATGTGTGATATTCATATATGTCGTATTCAAGAATTGTATGATATTTAAGTTGATCGTTCATGAGACTCGTGTGTGTTTATCTGATGAGTGAATGTGTAAATCAGTGATGTTCTTCTGCTGTTTGTTTGTTTACATTATGAATCCAGATGTATTTCTCTACTCACAATCTTTATGATCTGTAGAAAAACATTTTCACTGCACTTTTCTGTGTATTTGATATATTTATTCTGCATATTTAAAACTAGCCGTTTATTTCTTCTCCAGGTTTTCCCTGGCTTGGAGTGCCATTGTTTGTGAAGGAGGGAGATTCAGTCACTCTACTCAGTAATAGAAATATAAGATCTGATGGATATATTACTATTAAATGGTGGTTTCAAGATACTGTCATAGCTGAAATGAATCCATTTAACAGACATTATTGTACAGATGTTCAGTGTAATGAAGGTACTGAGAGATTCAGAGACAGACTGAAGCTGGATCATCAGACTGGATCTCTGACCATCACAAACACCAGAAACACAGACTCTGGACTTTATGAACAAACAAACTTTCCGTTGAGTGAAAAGATCTTCATTGTAGCTGTTCGTGGTGAGTCATTATGTTCAAAAGGAAGTTTTAAATATTTAAATCACATCATTAATGTCATGATGTACATCACCCCAAAAAGACCTCCACATTGTGTCCATCACATCATGTCTGCTGCTGCAGATCTGTCTACTTTAATAGAGTAACAAAGAAATGAATTTGACTCTTTCAAGATAATTTCCTCCATAGTTTAGTGGTGGTTTGATGTCGTTTTCACATATCATATACAATAATGTTTCTCAGATTTCAACCTAATTATCTATTTAAATTGTATGTACAATATGGGATCACTTCTGGCCAATGCATTTCTATAGGCATCGTTTAATGATGGGATGCGGTTCCTGATTAACTGGAGTGTTTAAAGGGAATGGTGTTAAGAATTGTATGGCTTAATATAACTTAAATTATGTCTCTTACTGAAATATGTAGTAGAAAACCCATAAAAGATTTACGTTATTTAAAAAATCCACATCGTTTTATATATATTTTGGACAAATCGTTTTATATGTATTTTGGACTCCATTTTGTTTAGGTGCACAGTCGATGACGTCAAATGGTTGCACTCAGTGAGCAAACTGGCGCTACCTGTAGCTATTTTTACCACAACAACTGAAAAGAACTTAGACGATGCCACATTGTGCAGCTTTTGGCTGTAATTTTCAGTCGCAGGGCAACAGGAGAAGCGACGTAAGTCTTCACTGCTTTCCTAGAGACAAGAAGAGGAGGGAAAAAATGGGAAGATGCCTGTGGATGAACAAAACTTCCGAAAGACCCACGTCTCTGTTCTCTCCACTTTAACCCTGACGACTTCGAGACTTTTAGTAGACCACAGCTACTGAAAGAGCTTTCAGGTGGTGATGGATATAAGCGTAGGCTTAAACAAAATGCCGTATCATCGATTTCTCAACGCTGTGAAACGGCAGAGACAAGAAGCGCTAGATGCCATCCTGACAGTATGTAAACATGCCGACGCTTGTCATGACGCATCCGCTGAGGGGGGAAGTTCAAGCTTGGAACCTAGCCTGGATGCCAGCCGAACTTAGCCCCGCCCACAACATTTGCGCAAACCAGAGCAGTTTGGACCAATCAAATTGTCAGGGCGGGCTTTATACGATGATGGACAGATGATCAACAGTAACGTAATCATCCACGCCTCCAAAGAGCGCTTGGGTTGAATTCGTTTACTAAATGGAGAACTTGTTCGTATATGCATTCACCTTTACCATTTCTCTCAAAAATGATGATCGTGTTGGTAAGTGCTCCGTGTATCCTTAAATTATTTTCACAACACCGGCAAAGATCGTTTACACTCATCTTCTTCTTCTACTTCTTCCAGCGTGCGTGCAGTTGAGTTCTGTTGACAGCTATGCGTCGCTCAACACGTCACTTGCTCTGATTGGTTGAAGGTCTATCCAATTGAGTGCAGAGGCATTTTCTTTCCTGGTTCGGTTGAAACACGCCCCATGATCACAGCTCAATGGAGCAGTATCAGACTCATATTCTGACTAGAATCTGAGTATGACGACGTCAGGCTAGGAGGAACCTGATGATTCGTCAGTTTGTTGATTCAGTCAGTAAGTGTACAGTGTTCTCCAGCTATGATTGATGTAGCAACGCAGACAAGTTGACAACCGACCGAAGTCGTCAGGGTTAAAGTGGAGAGAACAGAGACGTGGGTCTTTAGGAAGTTTTGTTCGTCCACAGGCATCTTCCCATTTTTTTCCCCTCCTCTTCTTGTCTCTAGGAAAGCAGTGAAGACTTATGTCGCTTCTCCTGTTGCCCTGCAACTGAAAATTACAGCCAAAAGCTGCACAATGTGGCATCGTCTAAGTTTTTTTGAGTTGTTGTGGTAAAAATAGCTACAGGTAGCGCCAGTTTGCTCACTGAGTGCAACCATTTGACGTCATCGACTGCACACCTAAACAAAACGGAGCCCCCCTTTGTCCAAAATATATATAAAACAATGTGGATTTTTTAAATAACATAGATCTTTAATGGGTTTTCTACTACATATTTCAGTAAGAGACATCATTCAGTCTTAACACCAGGGGTTCCCTTTAATAGTGTTGAGTGTCTAACCACCAATAGAAACCTAATTTATCTAATTTAAGACATTTGTTCTGTGGGATTTCACTGGATTGAAATAAATACTGCAGTGCAGACATAGTAAAATATTATTTTATTATTCTAGTTTCTTTCTTCCTGTGTTTTGTTTTTTGTTTTGTTTTTTCTTCTCTAGTCAAGTCCCAGTCTTTATTTTGCTCTAGTTCTCCCGGGTCTTATTTTGTGTTCTCTCTAGGTTTTGATATTGTTTCTATCTAGTCTTTTATTTATTTTGCTCTTGTTTCTGTTTGTTATCTCTTGTTGTCTTGTCTCGTGTGTTGTCTTCTGTTAATAAACATCACTCCCATGCTCATTCTGCATCTAGCCTCCCGCATCTCTGAATCCTGACATATTTATATGCTCTAGACATGTAACTGTTCATTTCTTCTTCAGGTTTTATCGGTGTTGGTAAAAATGGAATATCAGCGTTTGTGACGGAGGGAGATTCAGTCACTATACACACTGGTGTTGAAACAAATCAACATGAGAGGATGGAATGGTATTTTAAAGACGCTCTCATCGCTCAAATCAATAGAGATAAGAGTCAGATCTGTACAGATGTTCAGTGTAATGAAGGTAATGAGAGATTCAGAGACAGACTGAAGCTGGATAATCAGACTGGATCTCTGACCATCACAAACACCATAAACACAGACACTGGACTTTATCATCTGACGATGTTCTACAGCAGCAGCAGCAGAGGTACAAGGTTCTTCAGTGTCGCTGTTCATGGTGAGTCGTGTTAAAAGCAAGTCTTTTAAATCATATCATTAATGTGTAATTGCTAATTTTGCAGTGACATTAAGAGGTCTTTTTGCTATTTAGTTGCACACAGTATACAGTATCTCACAAAAGGGAGTAAACCCCTAAGCGAAAATGTCCAAATTGGGCCCAAAGTTTCCAGCACTGCCTTAACCCTGTTGGGCATGGAGTTCACCAGAGCTTCACAGGTTGCCACTGGAGTCCTCTTCATCTCCTCCATGACGACATCACGGAGCTGGTGGATGTTAGAGACCTTGCGCTCCTCCACCTACTGTTTGAGGATGCCCCATAGATGCTCAATAGGGTTTAGGTGCTTGGCCAGTCCATCACATTTACCCTCAGCTTCTTTAGCAAGGCAGTGGTTCTTGGAGGTGTGTTTAGGGTCGTTATCATGTTGGAATACTGCCCTGTGGCCCAGTTTCCAAAGGGAGGGGATCATGCTCTGCTTCAGTTCCCTCAATGAACTGTAGCTCCCCAGGGCCGGCAGCACTCATGCAGCCCCAGACCCTGACACTCCCACCACCATGCTTGACTGTAGGCAAGACACATTTGTCTTTGTACTCCTCACCTGGTTGCCGCCACACACACCACACACACCATCTGAACCAAGTAAGTTTATCTTGGTCTCATCAGACCACAGGACATGATTCCAGTAATCCATGTCCTTAGTCTGCTTGTCTTCAGCAAACTGTTTGCGGGCTTTCTTGTGCATCATCTTTAGAAGAGGCTTCCTTCTGGGACGACAGCCATGCAGACCAATTTGATGTGCGGCGTATGGTCTGAGCACTGACAGGCTGACCCCCCACCTCTTCAACCTCTGCAGCAATGCTGGCAGCACTCATACGTCTATTTTGCAAAGCCAACCTCTGGATATGATGCTGAGCATGTGCACTCAACTTCTTTGGTTGACCATGGCGAGGCCTGTTCTGAGTGGAACCTGTCCTGTTAAACCGCTGTATGGTCTTGGCCACCGTGCTGCAGCTCAGTTTCAGGGTGTTGGCAATCTTCTCAAAGCCTAGGCCATCTTTATGTAGAGCAACAATTATTTTTTTCAGATCCTCAGAGAGTTCTTTGCCATGAGATGCCAAGTTGAACTTCCAGTGACCAGTATGAGACAGTGTGAGAGCGATAACACCAAACTTAACACACCTGCTCCCCATTCACACCTGAGACCTTGCAACACTAACGAGGGAAATGGCTAATTGGGCCCAATTTGGACATTTTCACATGTTCACACTGCCCGATTTTAGCTCTGATTTTTGACTCGCCGCCAGGTTTTGCGAACAAATGCCTGAAATCATAGGCAAATCGGTGCTCGTGCATGTGAGTGACAATCCCAGTGTGAATTATCAAAGAAGCGATCAGAAAGAAGCGATTCAAACTCCTGCTGCGTGAAATGAGTTCTGACTGAAAATGACATCTGCGATGACCTACAGCCAATGAGAGAGCAAGATACAGGGCATCAGGAAGTTTTGGGAGGAGTTATAGACCAGAATATCAGTATTTTAATATATATATTTACAATTATATAAAACAGAAACAAAGCACAAACAAAGCCACAGAAGTAGCCCATTGCAAAATGATTTATTTACATCCAACTCTCTTTGCAGAACACAATCCTTGCTCCCTATGTCTCCCCAACCATTTCCTCCGCCGTAATCTTTTCTCTTTTTCTCCTTTTCGCTGCAAATCAGCGCACAGACAATTTGGATCGCAAGCTTTCTGCAGTTTATAATTTTTAATAACCATTCCAGTCTCGCGCGAGAACGGTCTGTCATCTCGCGTTGTTTCCTTGTCACTTCTTGCGTGTGTTTGCTTGTGAAACGTAGTTTGCGCACCGGAGAGAGTTGTCTGCGATTCTTCCTATTGTAAAGTCATGCAGTGTGAAACCTCCTGTCGCCATCCTGTCATGCAGTGTGAACACAGCAGTGATCTAATGAGTTAGAAAATTGTGCAGTCTGAACTCGGCATTAGGGGTGTACTCACTTCTGTTGCCAGCGGTTTAGACATTAATGGCTGTGTGTTGAGTTATTGTGAGGGGACAGCAGATTTACATTATACAAGCTGTACACTCCCTACTTTACATTGTAGCAAAGTGTAATATCTTCAGTGTTGTCCCATGAAAAGAGATAATAAAATATTTACAAAAATGTGAGGGGTGTACACTTTTGTGAGATACTGTATAATTTCTTCAAAAAATTAATTTACTAGATTTAAAATGGAGTTTGTAGCTTTATCTACAAATTTAGTTCAGTGTGATTTAAAACATTTAGTTTTAACCAACAAGTGTAGTCGTCTTTAGGTCTTTTTACAGTGCAAAACCAGCTTTACAGTGATAACAGGAACATAGTTTTGGCTGTACAGCAGCTCTAGAAGAAAATAGTGTCAGGAGAAAACAGTGATGTCATCGTCCAGCTCAATTCAGTTCTCATACAATGGTGTCAATGCAGTCGGATCAGTAATGTTGAATATACTCTAACATTACGTTTCACTAGCATAACATTTTGTTCTGGTGAAGATGATCATTTCTCATCATAACATCTCTGATCGCTGCCCTTTTCTCATCATCTATGCAGAGGATGTGATGTAAAAATGTGTCTATAATCACTAAAAAAGTGTTGCTTTTCCGACAGAAAGTGGGGAAAAAAGCATGAAAATCACTTCTATATCCACAGTTCTCTCATGTTGTCAGCAAAAGATCCTCCATCATCTGTCGGTTTGTGTTTCAGGTGTTTCTGCTGATGAACGAGATGATGTGAAGAGAAAGTCAGTGAAGGAGGGAGAATCTGTCACTTTAGATCCTGGTGTAACAAAAAACCTAAATGATTCAATGACGTGGTATTTTAATGAGACTCTCATCGCTGAAATCACTGGAGATCAGAGTCAGATCTGTACAGATGATCAGTGTAAAGAGAGATTCAGAGACAGACTGAAGCTGGATCATCAGACTGGATCTCTGACCATCACAAACACCACAAACACAGACTCTGGAGATTATACAGTGAAGATCATCATCAACAAGAGATTCAGATTGAGTATGAAAGTGAGAAGCATCAGCATCATCAGGAGCTTCAGTGTTACTGTCACTGGTGAGTGTCATTTAATCCTTCAGAGCGTTTTCCCTTTGTTTGAAATGTTTAAATGAACCCAGTAAATGTTTTCATTGTGCCCTGTTGAAAAAGTGAGCTTTTATTCAATATTGAAATATAATTCATTTCTAGATCATTTCTATCATCTTCACATCAAGTTACATTCAGTTGTCACCACAAACACATGCTGTTCACAAGACTAATGTTATTAACTTGTAAAATGCATAAAATAATTTTTCTGGTGAACGCTGATGTTTCCTGTTGAGCTCACAGTGCTGTGATGCTGTTTTAGCTGCGTTGCCTTACAAAAACACTATATTTCAGATCATACAAATCATGACCAAAGTAGAAAGGTGTAAATGCCAGCCAGAATTTGTAGATTTAACTACAAATGTAGTTCAGCATGATTTAAACTGTGTTTTTCTGTTAGTGAGTTTTAGTGTTTTACACTTTGTTTTATTGATGGTTTATGAGATTTATTTATTGCACAATAATATAAATGTACATGAAAGTAGACTTGTGTTATTTATGCGGGAGATTCCAACAGTAGCTCCACAGATAATATGTTTTAGAAAAAAAAACTAAATGGTAGAAAATAGCACCACTTTCTGAAGTGTTATTATGTGTGATATTCATCTATGTCATATTCAAAGGTTGTATAATGTTCATTAAGTTGATCCTTCATGAGACTCGTGTGTGTTTGTCTGATGAGTGAATGTGTAAATCAATGATGTTCTTCTGCTGTTTGTTTGCACGTGTTACATTATGGATACACATATTTCTCTACTCACAATCTTTATGATCTGTAGAAAAACATTTTCACTGCACTTTCCTGTGTATTTGATATATTTATTCTGCATATCGTCACCTTCCTAAAATAAAAAATCCTAAAAGTTTTTGACAAAAATGATTTTTTTGCATAAGTCATCTCATGATGCTGGCCACCTCTGGTAAAATCACCCACATCCTCAGTTGAACAGATCATGCAGTTCTACCCCTGTTGTATAATGGCCTATATCAAGAGTGTGATTTAGGCCGCTTTATTTTGCCTAAGTCAAAAGACAATGAGACTTTGGCATTTTTACAAGCTTTTCAAGATGGCAGCTGCATCAAGAAGAACGACAATCTACTCAGCCTCAGCCTTTTTTGTGTTTTCTGAGAAACCTGAAAAAAATGACTTGGGCAATTATTTTAGGAAGGTGACGATATTTAAAACTAAGCGTTTATTTCTTCTCTAGGTTTTCCCTGGCTTAATAAAGATGGAGTGCCAGTGTTTGAAGGATGAAGAAAAGAATGTCACATACGCCTAGGATGGCTTGAGGGTGAGTAAATCATGGGGTAATTTTCATTTTTGGGTGAACTATTCCTTTAACTCACAGCACATGCAGTGATGATGAAGCTTGTTTACTGTGAACAGAGCCGCTTTGAGACGTGAATCATGAGCTTGCGTGAACATGCTTCGCTCTGAAACCCGCCGCAGTCTGTTTAATTAGATCACAGCCTTTGCCATGTGATAAGTGCACTAAGCTACATCACGATTTTGTTTTCTGTTTGATTGACAGATGCTTTGCCAAAACAATGGTGTTAGTGATCTTTTAGGTTCACTACAAAACTGTAGCAGGACAGATTAAACTATTGCGGGTCATCATTGTAATTAAATCAGACAGACATTTGATATTGAATGCAATAAAGGATAATTAATCAGTTTAAAAAGGCTATTATTCACCTGTATGTGCTTGAAGTCTTCGACATGAAATATCAACTCACTCCTGTACATCCTTTAGCCTACATAATCATCAGGCGATCCTTCTCAGTGAACTGTAAAGCCGCAAGATGCGTGAAATAACATAGATGTTTCTTGTCACCTAAGCAAAACTTCAAACAAATGACTTCCAAATAAACTAAATTACAAATAAAAAACGAAAAGTGCATCTTTATTAGAAGAGCAAGTTTAGTACCAATAATATCTTATTTACTTATGTATCCGTTAGTCGTCTTATCATTATTATTATTATTATTATTATTATTAGGGACCAAGCCAAACTTAATGAGGTCGACCCACAATTGGTTCCGAGGCTGTATCTCGGCCAAACTTTGATCAATTGAAACGAAAATTGGTACGCTTAATCAGAACTACGATCTGAGGGTCTATGCCAAATTTGGGAACAGTGCCACCTACAGGTCATGAGATCTGAAAAAATGGCTATTTTCATAACTTTTGAACAGTTTTTCTGAAAAAGGGAGAAAAAGAGGGAAGGGAGAGGAGGAAGAATGTGTGGCGGAAAGTGCATCTTTATGCTTTTTCCCTTGCACGTGTGGGATGTGTGAAAGCTTATTTACGCCATGGAATAGAAAATAAAAAGGTAGTTGAGACTTTTTATCTCACAATTACTCTTTCTTTAAAAATTGCATACAATTTCGGCTACAGCTATGATTCAATTTCTCTAAACTCTACACACAAAACCGCAAAACATCACACATCTTTTGCAAAAGCAAACACTTCATTCAAAACTATTTTTTTCTTCTAAAAATGCTGTTTTTGCATAGTAGCTCTACCCAAACATCAAATGATTAGCCATATACACGGATATGACACATGTAAAACACTATCTTGTGCTTGTTCAGTGTGCAGTGGAGCACGTGTCACGTGTTCATGTATGTGAACAAATACACTGTATATACAGTATGTGTGCACAATTGATGATGAAATTTACTGAACTGAGTCTACAGATGCAGGTGCAGATTAACAAATATGAATGTTTACGGTCATGTGTGATTTTTATTTGTCCAAATTCATCCTGAAGTTTGTGATTTGTTTTAATAATAATGATCATTTTAATCAGGCAATATGACATGCAAATATTAATTTAGTACAAAAGATGGCAGTTTAATGTAGTTTATCAAAGAAACATCCCTTATTTAATATTTCAAATATTGTAAAATACACACATTCCTCAAATGTAATGAGAAAACACAATTCCATGTCTAGTGTTTTTATGTTTGTGTAACTGAATCCTCAGAGCTGTTTGTTTCTTTTACCTTCTGTGACTGTTTTTTCTTACAGGAGAGTCATGTAGACGACTCGTCCCCTAATGAGACTGAAACAAACTGAACAACACTACTGTTTGTTATTTTGAGACTTTCATTAAAAGGAAAGGTATTACTGGTATTAATCATCTGAATGTTTGTTAACATTTTTGTAAATGTTATCAGAAAATTATATATTTTTTTGTTTGTTTTCTTTAACGTTGCATCAGCCAAAGTGCCTTACAGTTAAGCAATAATGGAAATAAACGTGAAAGATGTTTGTATGTTCATGTGACAAGTGTGATTAAAAACTGTCTTGATAATCTCATAATGGCTGGAATCTGATTTTTTTTTTTTGCAGTAAGATGGACACAGTATCTAATCAACTGTAATTTTAAAAGCATTTTTATTTTATATATATACACCGATCAGGCATAACATTATGACCTAATATTGTGTTGGTCCCCCTTTTGCTGCCAAAACAGCATGGGCTCCACTAGACCCCTGAAGGTGTGCTGTGGTATCTGGCAACTAAGATGTTAGCAGCAGATCCTTTAAGTCCTGTAAGTTGCGAGCTAGGGCCTCCATGGATCGGACTTGTTTGTTCAGCACATCCCACAGATGCTCGATTGGATTGAGCACCTCAAACTCGTTGTGCTCCTCAACCCATTCCTGAACCATTTTTGCTCTGTGGTAGGGTGCATTATCCTGCTGAAAGAGGCCACAGACACCAGGGAATACCGTTCCCATGAAAGGGTGTACATGGTCTGCAACAATGCTTAGGTAGGTGGTACGTGTCAAAGTAACATCCACATTGATGGCAGGACCCAAGGTTTCCCAGCAAAGCATCACACTGCCTGCACCGGCTTGCTTTCTTCCCATAGTGCATCCTGGTGCCATGTCTTCCCTACGCACACGCACCCGGCCATGTAAAAGTGTAAAAGAAAATGTGGTTCATCAGACCAGGCCACCGTCTTCCATTGCTCCGTGGTCCAGTTCTGATGCTCACGTGCCCACTGTTGGCGCTTCGCTCCCTTACGTGCATCAATGAGCCTTGGCCGCCCATGACCCTGTCGCCGGTTCACCACTGTTCCTTCCTTGGACCACTTTTGATAGATGACCACTGCAGACTGGGAACACCCCACAAAAGCTGCAGTTTCAGAGATGCTCTGACCCAGTCGTCTAGCCATCACAATTTGGCCCTTGTCAAACTCGTTCAAATCCTTACGCTTGCCCATTTTTCCTGCTTCTAACACATCAACTTTGAGGACAAAATGTTCACTTGCTGCCTAATATATCCCACCCACTAACAGGTGCTGTGATGAAGAAGAGATAATCAGTGGTATTCACTTCACCTCTCAGTGGTCGTAATGCTATGCCTGATCGGTGTATAGGGCTATACAGCCATCTAGTGGTTATTACAGATGATAAATGGTTCATAATTTAGAGGTAAATATTTAGTACTGTAAAATCCCCTTATATAGCCAGTACTTATTTCTGTTTCCCTCTATTAAAAATCCAGCAGAGATTGAGTCGCCTCACTCTAATAGCCATTATTTGTGATATTTTATCACTAATATTTATGATGATTATTAGTGATACAACATACGAGTCATGCGCATATGAGTCATATTTCGAAAACTTGGTGGGGCAGCATTATTTTGTAGTGTTGGTTGTCTCACTTGATTTTATTTATGAGACATATGTTTATACACTTTATACACTGATGTTAAAACAAACCAAAAGAAAGGTATTAAATGGACAATCTGGGGATCTCCGTTATATCTGTACAGATGTCCACTGTGAGGATGGAGATGAGAGCTTCAGAGACAGAGACAAGCTGGATGTACATTTAAATCACATCATGTGTATAGTGATTTTTTTGCAGTGACATTCAGAGGTGGTTTTCTCTATACCTGTGCTTAACATTCACATGCACATCAAGTCACACACAACAAATATATGCTGTCAACAAGTTCAATGTTATTAACATAAAATTAATGCATAAAATGAATTAGATTTTCTCTGCTGCTGTTTTTAAGCTCACAGTGCTGTGGTGCTGATTTAGCTGATGTTCTTCTAAAACCCACCAGATGGCACCATTTATCAGTTAATATAATGCACTGGTGATAAAGTTGAAAATAACTATCATTTATCCCTCCATCCATCCATTCTCCAAAACACTTTTTGTGTGAGTGAGTGGAGGCGGGATCAATTAGCATATTCATGAATCTGCATATACTAAATGAAGCAAGGGCTTAGAGTTACATTCAAGCTATTTTAAAGCATGATTTTTTTTTTTTCACAGGGAAAACACTTTAAATATGTAATTTTGGTGATCAAAGATGAGTTTTAACGGATAAAATTATTGATGACAGGGGGACTTAAAGTTGTCAAATAGTCTGCACTGCATAAATTAAATAAGTCCAAAAGTCCTTCACCATTAAAAAACTAAAAAAAAAACTAAAAGGAAATATGTTTTTCGTAATCAGATTGTAATGATTGTGCTTAAGTTGTACTGAATATTCAAGTATATTTGAAGGACAGGACAAATGTTGCTCTACTCACCATAGACAGAAACACTGAATGTTTTTGATGACAGTTCAGCTCCAGTTATCTCTAGTTGATAAACTCCATCATGTTCAGTTGTGATGTTTGTGATGGTCAGAGATCCAGTTTGATCGTCCAGCTTCAGTCTGAATCTCTCATCAGGAACATTACATAAGGGGAAGATTTGCTTCTTTATCTTTATTTTAGCTGTGAGAAACTTTTCAGCTCCATATTACTGTATGTGAAGAATGTTACTGAACTTAAGACAATATATAAATTTACGACTTACCAGTCAGACGCCAGAAAACAGATTTACAGTCAAATAAAATACTGTATCCATTAAGAAATGGTCAAATCTGAGTCAAAAGGTTAAATAATACACCAGACTTAAACATTTCCTCCACTGTAAAATCTAATTAGTTAGACTTACTTAAAAAAAGCATGTAAACCGATTGAAATGAATAGGAAATAGGAATAGTATTTTGTGCTAACAAATGCTTAGTTAGTATAATTCACTTACACAAGAGTTCTAGTAACTAAAAAAGAACTGTAGAGAGTACTTGAGCTTTTACTTTAGATTTACTCTTGACTTAGCTATCATTGTTGTGTTTTGCATGCTGAATGTTGAAGTCCGTGTCTGACTCAAGCATGGTCAACTGCAAGATATTGTTACAAATATAGAGGGATTATATCAAGCCAATTAAACGTTTCACAGGTGTTAATGACGTAAGTGCTAGCAATAAAATTGATCATTATACGACATAAAAGGGAAATATTACATAGGTTAATTTTAAAAGGTGACCTAATTTCAGACTAACTATAGTTAATTATTCAGTCAGAAGCTAGGTCAACTTTTAAAAGCAACCTATTTATTACTTCTCTTCCTTTGAAACCAAATACCTGTGATTTCTTGTTGCATCGCTGCATCAATAGGAAAAGAGTTATAATAATACGAATGTTCCAACCAAAGGGAACACTGATCACCATAATGGTGAGTTGTTTTTTTTTTTTTTTCCTTGACAAAAGGGCACTCAAACCAATCACCTAATCTTAATTTGGGTTTTCTGAGTAAACAAGGAATAGTATGTGAATAGTACAGATTACTAGATTTTTACAATTAAGTTAAGACATTAAGTAAAGTTAACTAAAAAGTGCTAGTTAGAATCACTGTTGGATTTTACAGTGTGGCTGATAGCTGTAAGCAGTTACAGATAGAGAGAGAGACAATGTTGGTCTTCTGTGTTGTCTTTTAATAAAACATTGCATTCAAATCCAAAGACAGTATTAATAATTAGGTTGAAAAACATGCTTATAATGACAATGACTGAATTAATATAACAAGCATAAACGTACACAAATGCTTGGTCCAAAGTCTTGCACAGCTTTCAGTGGCTGTCATATCTTCTTCTGAATCAGTTGTTTCGCTGTTCACTGAAGTAGCTCTCTCTGTTTTAGATCCTACCTTTCTCCCCCAACTCACAAACGATTCAACTGACAAAATGACAGCTGTTGGAACCAGGAACACTTCCCACAACACCCAATGTACTTGCTACATTGTAAGAAGAATAACATACACTAATATTAGTCTGTCTGTCTCCTCCTTATCCTGGATCTGGTCCGTATCCATATCATATGGTGGACCTGCACCTAGACATAACGCAGCCCTGAATGTCAGCAGAGATGGTTTCAACTAGACGATCCCATGTGAAGGCCTCATTGACACGTCAGCCATTGGAACAGATCCTCAGCAAAGACCATAAGAACCAGACCTCTGCACAGACTCCAGCTTTGTCTCCATACTGGCATAATGAATCCGATCTTCAGGTAGAAGGAATGGAATGAAATATTTTGAATGCTACCGATCCACAATCTGACTTTTGACTTGTTGATGCAGCCTGAATCATAATCATGCAGTGTTTGTTTGTTGGCCAGAGGAGAACTGAAGAATCCAAAATAATCCAATGGAATTAAATCATTGAATATTCTTTCTGTTGCTGTTCTTCTTTTTGGTTACATACGTTTGAGCATACCTGGTAAAGTGGTCAACTACAACCTCAAAGACACCTTTAGTTTACTTCATTCCAAGTGAATATAATCTATCTATGGAAACAAGTTCAAGGGACAAAGCAGTTGTTATGCTTCAGAATGCAGTCACTAGGTTCGCTCAACGCTCAATTACACTATTATTATTCTGAAAAATTACAGCAGTCTGCCTTACTCTCTGCATTTCCAGGGTTCTCAGAAGCAAACAAAAAGTTCACTATCGCTCTCCTTCCGTAGGAGGCTCCCAGTTGAATTTACTTTCACTTTAAACCTGGGAACAGCGCCGCAATTAAAGGAAAAGAATGAAGCTCTTTAATGTTCACGTAGTGGTTTTGTTTTTACTCGACTACGGTAAGACAAGACCTTTTCCGTGTGTAAGATCTCTTTCCCGGTGTTAAGTCGATTTATGTGGCCTATAGGCTCTGTGGTGATGCTTGGATTAGAGTTATTGTTGTGATTGTGATAATGTCAGGTTGAGAACAGAGCTTAACACTGTCACAGAAATCGATGGTCGATGAAACACATTTTAACGATAAAAAACGACGCTAATGCAGCTGAAACGAGATAAAATTGTTCTTTCAAATTGGTCACGTGACTACGTGTAAACAATAACAAGTCAAAGTTGACATTTCAGTGCATAGCATACACGGATCCAATGTAGCTTGATGTAATATGTGAGTTGCTTTGGTTTAAAGCTTCTGCCAGATTCATCAAATGTAGGCCTAAATGTTGTCTAAACACGTTATTTACGCGAGTTGTTTAGGACTAAAATTTATCAAATGTAGAAAACACGGCACTGTATTATCTGTCTTAATGCGGTGGAAAATAATTATATTCTAAGTATTTTATGGTTACTATTCACTTATGTAATGTTTATTATGAGTTTTATCATGTTTGATTATATGAATGTGTAAATATCTAGGCCTATGTGGCGGTAAAACATAAACCAGGATGTGTTTTAAGCCTATAAGATCGTTCACTAGACTAGACTCGTGTATGTTTGTCTGATGAGTGAATGTGTAAATTAATGATGTTCTTCTGCTGTATGTTTTCATGTGTTACATTATGAATACGCATATTTCTCTACTCACGTATTATGGGAAGACGTTTAGACTTTTATTCATTCCCAGGATATGAATTGTTGATATCAACAATTCAATTTTCACTAGTTAAAATGCTAATTCTTGATATCAGGAATTAGATTTCTAGTAACAATGACAATTATTAATATTAGGAATTACATTTCCACTAGTAAAAATGTGAATTATTGATATCAACAATGATGTCATCACTTGTAGAAACACAAATTCTTGATATCAATTCAATTTTCACTAGTTAAAATTTTTGTGAAATCAGGAATTAGATTTCCACTAGTAAAATTGTTCATTCTTGATATCTGTAATTGTATTTTCACTAGTGAAATGTCACCATAGGCTCCCATTCAAATTCAATTGTTGATATCAAAAATGTATTTCTTACTAGTTGAAATTCCAATTTCACATATCAGAAATACAATTCTTACTAGATATCAATAATTACACTGTTACTAGTAAAAATGTGAATTCCTGATATCAAGAATTCAGTTGTCACTTGTTGAAATGTTAATTCTTGATATCTGTAAATCTATTTCAACCTGTTAAATTTGTTATTTCTGATATCTGAAGTTGTTTTTCTGATATCAATAAATAAGAGTAATTTCAGATATCTAAAATACAATTCTTACTAGTAACAATCACATTCATGATATCAGATATTACCATTGTCACGAGTGACAATCAAATTATTGATATCAAAAATGAACATTTTTACTAGTAGCAATTCAACTGTTGATATCAAGAATAGTATTTTTACTAGATTAATAGATCTAGTATTTTTTTTTTTACTAGTAACAGTGTATTTATTGATATCAAAAATAAAGGTTTTTACCAGTGATAATTGTGTTTCTGATTTGTGAAATTAGAATTTCAACTAGTAAGAAATACATTTTTTGATATCAACAATTTAATTTGAATGGGAGCCTATGGTGACATTTCACTAGTGAAAATACAATTACAGATATCAAGAATTAACATTTTTACTAGTGGAAATCTAATTCCTGATATCAAAAAATTAGCATTTTAACTAGTGAAAATTGAATTGTTGATATCAAGAATTCATATCCTGGGAATGAATAAAAGTCAAAACGGCTTGCCATACATGTTTATGATCTGTACATTTTCACTCCACTTCACTGTTGTATATTTTGCTTAGGTGCGTCAGGTGTTGGTTCAGATGGAGTGTCAGTGATGGAGGGAGATTCAGTCACTTTATACACTGATGTTAAAACAAGCCAACAAGAAGATATTAAATGGTATTTCAACAGGGTTCGCATCGCTCAAATCAGTGGAGACCTCGCTTATATCTGTACAGACGTTCAGTGTAATGAAGGTACTGAGAGATTCAGAGACAGACTGAAGCTGGATCATCAGACTGGATCTCTGACCATCACAAACATCAACACCACAGACTCTGGAGATTATAAACTGAAGATCATCAGCATCAGCGACAGTGAAAAGATCTTCAGTGTAACTGTCATTGGTGAGTCATTAATGAATGTTTAAATGCAGTTTATATGTGTTTAGAGCACATTGTTAATGTTTCTTGAATTTTTTTTTTTTTTTTTTTTACAATGATATTCAGTTCTTTTCTTTTCTTTTTTTAATTCATGTACAGTATACACTCAGTCACAGTTCTTTCATGTTGTGTAGGGTTTTTTTTTTTAACCACAAAAACATCCTCCAGCATCTGTTGGTTTGTGTTTCAGGTGTTTCTGCTGCTGAACGAGATGAAATGAAGAGAAAGTCAGTGATGGAGGGAGAATCTTTTACTTTTGATCCTGGTGTAATGAAAAACCCAAATGATGTGATGATGTGGTATTTTAATGACATTCTCATCGCTGAAATCACTGGAGATCAGAGTCAGATCTGTACAGATGATCAGTGTAAAGAGAGATTCAGAGACAGACTGAAGCTGGATCATCAGACTGGATCTCTGACCATCACAAACACCAGAAACACAGACTCTGGAGATTATAAACTACAGATCAACAGCAGCAGATTCAGCATCACCAGAGGGAAGAGATTTAATGTTAGTGTCACAGGTGAGTATATAATTGAGTCATTTCCTTTGAGGAATTTGAAAATAATTTCAATATTTTAAATCAACCCAATAAATGTTGAGTTATGGACTGTTTAAAAAAGTAAGTTTTGAGTCAGTGACACTTTGGCTCATGTTATTAACATGCAAAATGCATAATATCATCCAGTTCCTGTGAGCGCTGCTGCTTCCAGTTGACCATTTATCAGTTTAAACAATGTCACCAGATAACCAAAGTATAAAGGTGTAAATATGAGTCAAAGATATTGTTAAGTACTGGACGGATTATCATTCACTTTCTAGTAATAATGACTGTGTGTCTTTATCTGTTCCAGATTTAGGTCTGTCTTCAGGTGCTGTAGCAGGAATATGCGCTGCTGTTGTTCTGCTGGTGTTTGCAGCTGCGGTTGGTGTGTTGTACTGTCACCGCATGAGTCATACAGCAGTACCACAGAATGTAAGTACAGCTGATTTACCTAGATATGAGATTTACTGTGTGCAAAAACCTTTTAAAGAACAGTGGTTTGAATACATATAACACAAATAACTCCTAAATAAAAATAAAAACATAAAGTGCAACTTTTGTCACAGAGCAAATGTCTTATTAGAAAATGCCAATACATCAGTTCAAGTATTCTAGATGTGGTATTGAAATAACAATACTTCAAGTTTATATTAAAGAAGATGTCAGTTTAATGCAGTTTAAGACACCATGTTAAATATTTAGGGAAAGAAAACCTCTTTACAAACAGGAAGAAGAAATAAAAACAAACTCAGCAAAAAAGAAACGTCCTTCCTTCCACTTTCAGCTGCTTCTTTTCCAGCACATTTCTTATTATGTGTAAATATTTGTATCAACATAAAAAGTAGGGGTGTAACAATACATCGTAGTGCTGGGCAGTAAACCGGTTCCAATTTTTCGCGACTGATATGAATTTTTCCGAAATTCATATATGAAATACCGGTGCGTTGCTGAAACAGCTGCTGTATCTATTAAGTGGCCTTGAAGAGCGCTATGAGTGTATTGAGAGCTGACCTCTGTTAACTGGATGTCCTTCTTACATTAATGGTAATAACACAACAACAAATAACTTGCAGAACTAACTCTCTTTAATACTGCAGATACCACTTACAGCCATATGATTTTTGCGATGCGGAAAACACGGATGAAATCACAGAATCCAGTCATAAATGGAGCTTGCTCTATAAAGCAAAGCGAAGGTCACAGAATTTGGCAATTTTTGGATGAATAGATCAAAAGTATGGCTGTACAATGTATCAGATATCGATACGGACTAGTGTCTGTGAATATTGTTGTATTTTATATACCGCTGTAACTTTCTAAAAACTTCCTATACCTTTCCCCCCAAAACCTATTACAAGAATAAGTTGATCTCACCTGCAGGAAAGAAAGGTCATATGTTGTTCCAGTATTCCCCGGCGGTGTCCTAAAACCAGCTCAATCCCGAATTCGAATGCACTGAGCAGGAATGCTAATATTTTCTTATAGGTATACTAAGTTGAACTTCCCTTTTTCCTTATCTTCTTAACGCCTTTAAACCCAGACAGGCCCCCCTCTTCATATAACATGTTAGTAAAAGAAATAGACTTGTTCAGCAAGTCATGTTGAATACAATAACACTTCCAGATAGAAAGAAAGAAAAAAAAACCCACTTCTTCATTTAAGGTAAAACAAGAAGAAAAGATACAAAACAGAAAATTATGCATAACTTTTTTGCAAGGCAAGTTCGGATGTTTTTATGTGTCAAGAGATCCAAACTTCCCTCGCAGCTTATACATTTCACAACTAGAGCATTCAAATTCACTCTCCAACATAAGATTTCTAATGGCACTCATCAATCGTTTATTTGATTTCTCCATTTGAGTTTGATCATTTGTTTTCCTCTCCAGGTCAGTCCTCCAATTGGAGAGACTTTCCTTTCTTGCTGCCTTGAAGGCCCTTTTCTCTTTCTTCTCCCCTTTCTGGAGCTGTCTGTCATGCTCTCTCTTATGTCGCTCCGCTAGAAGATCATCCATAAATAATTAATTTGTATTTTGCAATTTTAATACACCCATTTGAGTTACGAGAGAACGTGTTACCGGGGATTCAAAGGAATTCATAAATATTTGTTGTCCATTCATGGCCAATTTATCAATATTAAAGCTAAAAAAGACTGATATTGAATGTTCTGCCGTGTCTGTGAACACTCGCCATGATTTCATGCTGTCTCACTATACCAGGGTGCATGAACTTCATCTGTAGAGTCACAGTCACTTAATGAACATTTCACCGTTTAATTTGATAAAACTATCGACATTTGTCGTTTCATATACACACAGAAAATCAAAGGTCTTCACAACAACCCGTCAAAATAAAAGTTTGGTATAACATGAAAGAACAAATATATTACTATTGTACATTAGAGTGTACTTCAATTAATAAATAAATAAGTAAATAAATGAATACATAAATATACCGTTTGTTAAAACACACAAACTCAAAGGTCTTCATTCCAAGCCGGCAAAATAAAAATAAATGTATAGATTTACCCATTTAAACTTGTTTTTAATTATTCAGTTTGGGTGAATATGGATGCTTGTTTCCGCCACATAATAAAAAATAAATAAGGTTATTGCGACGTTTTATCTCACAATTCTTTTCTTGCATAGCAAGTCTCGACTTTTTTTCTTGCAATTTCGAGTTTACATCTCAGAATTGTGTGATATAAAGTCGCAATTCTGACTTCTTTTCTCAGAATTATGAGATATAAACTTGCAGTTGTGAGATGAAAAGTCGCAGTTATCTCTTAAATTGTTTTATTCCATGGCGGAAACAGGCTTCCATAGGGTGAAAGTATGGTATATTATAAAAATTTTAAAAAAGTAAACTAACCAGAAAATATGATATACAAACTTTCTTTTAGTTTATTATGTAATACACATACAGACAATAGCATTACCCAAATCAAACCTGAGTTTGAGCTTTAATTAAACTGGAGTAGAGGTACTTTTAGAACAAATCATATACTGATATTCACCATATTCAATAACATCAAATCCATCAAAAATATCAAATCGCTGCTGATTTTCTCTCAGAGACAGATGCACTCTTTATTTGTGTAACCTATATTGAACTTTTTTTTAATGGTCTATATCTGCCGCCTTAATTATTGTAAAATTCGTTTAAAGCTTTTTGGATTCAACCCACTTTATTTTTAATAATTTGTTTGAGATGAAATTATTTTACATATTGTAGCCTATTTATAAAATTATTTTATAAACAAGTGTCATGTTTAGGATATTAGGATTTGGAAATGACCATAATTGTAGTATTGTGTTTTGTTAATTCATGACTTCAGCTCCACTTACATTTCAAAGTGTGACAATTGCAGCTGTTTTGCAAAATGTCCCTTTGCGCCACCTGGCGGTCATTTCGCGAACGACTGTGGTAATAGGCATTCTGGTTGACTAACTGTAGATTTTACACATTGCACATTTTAGCACAGAAGCCTGAAAGACTTTCTTCACTGTTGTCATAAGCTGTCATCAGATTATTGATCTGGTTTGTGACTTAATTTTTTCCCATTATTTATTTTTCTTTATTATTTAAAAAGCTAAGTGTGTTTTTGTTGTTGTGGATGTCGGGGTACAGGATGTGCGATTTTCAGAGAAATGTTTGTGTTACATATTTTAGTTGCATTTGTGAGTTAATAAAAATGTAACTGGCTGTGTAAAATCGGCACATAATATCTAGTCTCAGCCTCAGACGTCACGCCCACGGACCGTTGGCTGAACGTCTAATGCATATGGGACACTTTTCTGGAAACACTTCAGGAGTTTCGAAGTCGTCATCTGATTGAATTCTACAGGATGTTGCGAGAGGTGTGTGTAGCGTTCTTTAACGGTCTTTTCTGGATTTTCAGAAGTGTGTGAAGTTCGTGGCTTCATTGTTGCAGTAAACTTGCACAACGTTCTTGAATGAATAATTTATAGATGCACGCCGGTCTGTTATTACAGGGACATCGACTTTACATTTCCACACCCCTTAACATGAAGCAGAACAAAATGAACTGTGATTGGTTGCGTTACATGTCAGTCAAACGTCTGTACGTTTCTTACAGGAGGATGATAACTTGAGATAACTCGCCACCTAATTCAAAAGCAGTTCCTTTGAGGAAGAGGACACCTTCGTAAATCAGGCCAAGGCTGCCAGTCAGGGCCGGCCCTAGCATTTTGGGGACCCTAAGAAGATTTCAAAATGGGGGCCCCCATACTCCAGCTGAATTAAACCTAGGGGTGATTCTAGGATTTCAATGAGGGTATGATTTAAAATGTTTATATATATATATATTTTTTTTATATAGTAGGTTCTACACTATCAAGTCAATCCCTGAATATTACATTAATTTCTAATCATTTTAAATTGCTTCATTTAGTATACGCAGATTCATGAATATGCTAATTAGCCCCGCCTCCACTCACTCACACAAACTCAGAGATCCACTCGCTCAATTTACTGAGGTAAACACTGTACAATGCTATCGCTCTTTACAACATCGGACACATAATGGTAATTTAATATGATTAGGCTTTTGCTTGACTATATTATCAAACAGCTAATAATGTGTTGCTTATGTTAAAAAATTACCGGGATAACCTGGCTTCTCTTGAGACTCCACTGCTTCAGAGCGGTCATAGTTAAGTTAATGATATGTTAAAGCCTGCCGTCAAGTTGACGTGATTGGTTACAATGTGACGTCAGATTTCACAATCTCAATGGGCATTTTTGAGACTTGCTATGTTCGTATAACGTCCACTATGGTTTCGGACACAATTACAAATGGCTGTCCCCTCAAATAGTGCCCTTTTTAAGAGTATAGGGGGCTTTAGATCACTGCAGTTTCAAAGAGAAAATACTCAGCAATAGTGTTGACTTATGCATTTGCACATAGTTTGTCTTAAAGCATATTAAAAACACCACATAGAGATATAAACCACATTAAAATCTTAATTTTCACCACAGGGGACTTTACATTTTGAAGCCTTGCCACCAAAATGAAAGCCTGTTAACAAAGACTGCATTATTGTATAGTTCAGTTTTAATGTGTTTCAATAGGGATATTCCTGTTTTCTAAAGCCCTATATGTAACTATTTTGTGTGTATAGTGTAAAATAGATTTATTAAAGGAAATGAGGATGAAATAGTAACATTTTCGATAAAATGTATACAGTTGTGGTTAACACAGGCAGAATGGTCAAAAAAGTGTAAAAGACTTTAAGATGCACAAGGGTATAAGTATTGTTCAGTTACCTGTTACTGAGAGAAGGAACATGCTATCAGTATGTTTTGGGAAAGTTTCTGGTCAGAACTAGAGTTCAGACAATTCCAACTTTAAAGAACTGTGTATCTGTGTATGTACGCAGAGCGGCCTACAACCTCCTGACTGCTAAACCTGATGAAACTGCAAACTATTGTTCACTAACATTTTGCGGAGTCTTTATTATGCCTAAAAAAATGTGTAAATGATACTGACTGTGTTAAATGATGTTACTCTAGCATTAAACCTGAAAAATACTCGATGTGATGTTTGTCTGTGAGAATGTTACAGCGAAATTTCTCCATTTGTACACTTACTATAATAACTATAAAATGGACTGTTTAAAGATATTTCATCTTCCTCGAACAAAACATCTGTGACATTTTTGTTTGGTTTGTGAAAAATTACACAATAGTTCTTCATTTCGTGTTTTTTCAGTTCTGCTTTGATTGTCAAGTATGAGTTTTTGTTTTAATGATTGTATCTTGTTGATGTATTTGTCTTGTTGAATATTATCACTGTTTGATGGAGATGATTGCCTTCACTTAAATTCTCTGTTCAGCCAGTCACGCCTTTAGCTTTAGACTTTTTGGTTCATTCTTTTGGCAGCGTTCTTGTTTCTTTCTTCCTATTTTTGGATTTGTCTTTCATCTGGTGCTAATTTTCTGTTAACTTTACATCATTCAAGGGAAAAAGTGCCTTGAAGTAAAGCCCACAACACTATCTTTTCTGAAACATGGAAAGGAACTTGAAAGATCTTTGTATGTGTATGTGATTAATGTTATTAAAAACATGATCCACTCTGTTAATTAACCATTAATAACATTTATTTTCCTTATAGGATTAATATTTATATGCCTTTGAATTCTAAATGACCCCAACATTTGGGCCACAGTTAGTGTGTGTTTAATAAGAGGAAACAAAACTAGACAGCTGTCTGAAAACATAAATATATAAACCTCATGACTTGAACAACAAGCTGAAGTAATCAAGAAAAAAAAATGTTTTTACCTAGTAACAGAGGGTTTGCTGAATTACACACAAAAAAATATGAAATGGATCATGTCACCACATGTAACATGTATATTTTCTGAATATTTTATTGAATCAGTCTGCCTTTTTGAAACTATGATCGCTTGATTCAGTTTCCACATGGCATTAAACAACAGTTGTGTATGCAATAGCACATCTGTCAGTGGTTTCCATAACCTCAGCTGTCCTCCTAGCAACAAGTCACAAAATCTTTAATAATTTACTCTTTTCTGCATAAGATCAATAAAATCAGTTCTTGCATTAAGGTGCATGTTTCAGTGGTGTTTGCTTAATTAATTTATGTATTACCTTAATAAATATCTACTTTGGGTTTTATTTAATTTGCATGTGGCCTCCCTGTTTATGTGACTCTGCCCTGGACCATGGAGTTTGTAACTGTACTTAACTTTACTTAACTCCTCTCCAAGTGAAGATAGAAACGAGTTCAAGGGGTAAAGTAGTCGTAATGCTTCTCATTGGAAACCTCTCATGGGTTACTTTTTTTTCTTCTTTTTGCGTTCATCTTTGGGTAACAGGACCTATTGACCAACAACAACTTGTCTCTGTCATTTACTGGGACCTGTAACATTTTAATTTTTTATTTATTGCATTTTTATTTATTTTTATGTACTTTTGATTTTGATTTTTTTTTTTTTTATACATTTGGTGTGACGAATTTCTGAAGTCCTTACACCATCACGCCATTTATTGGCTAGTAGCGCTTAGCACCGCCCCGAGAAATAAGTCACGTATGCTTCATACAGTGGGGAGAACAAGTATTTGATACACTGCCGATTTTGCAGTTTTGTCCACTTACAAAGCATGTAGAAGTCTGTAATTTTTATCATAGCTACTCTTCAACTGTAAGTGACGGAATCTAAAACAAAAATCCAGAAAATCACATCGTATGATTTTTAAATAATTAATTTGCATTTTATTGCATGACATAAGTATTTGATACATCAGAAAAGCAGAACTTAATATTTGGTACAGAAACCTTTGTTTGCAATTACAGAGATCATACGTTTCCTGTAGTTCTTGACCAGATTTGCACACACTGCAGCAGGGATTTTGGCCCACTCCTCCATACAGACCTTCTCCAGATCCTTCAGGTTTCGGGGCTGTCGCTGGGCAATACGGACTTTCAGCTCCCTCCAAAGATTTTCTATTGGGTTCAGGTCTGGAGACTGGCTAGGCCACTCCAGGACCTTGAGATGTTTCTTACGGAGCCACTCCTTAGTTGCCCTGGCTGTGTGTTTCGGGTCGTTGCCATGCTGGAAGACCCAGCCACGACCCATCTTCAATGCTCTTACTGAGGGAAGGAGATTGTTGGCCAAGATCTCGCGATACATGGCCCCATCCATCCTCCCCTCAATACGGTGCAGTCGTCCTGTCCCCTTTGCAGAAAAGCATCTCCAAAGAATGATGTTTCCACCTCCATGCTTCACGGTTGGGATGGTGTTCTTGGGGTTGTACTCATCCTTCTTCCTCCAAACACGGCGAGTGGAGTTTAGACCAAAAAGCTCTATTTTTTCTCTCATCAGACCACATGACCTTCTCCCATTCCTCCTCTGGAACATCCAGATGGTCATTGGCAAACTTCAGATGGGCCTGGACATGCGCTGGCTTGAGCAGGGGGACCTTGCGTGCGCTGCAGGATTTTAATCCATGACGGCGTAGTGTGTTACTAATGGTTTTCTTTGAGACTGTGGTCCCAGCTCTCTTCAGGTCATTGACCAGGTCCTGCCGTGTAGTTCTGGGCTGATCCCTCACCTTCCTCATGATCATTGATGCCCCACGAGGTGAGATCTTGCATGGTGCCCCAGACCGAGGGAGATTGACCGTCATCTTGAACTTCTTCCATTTTCTAATAATTGCGCCAACAGTTGTTGCCTTTGCACCAAGCTGCTTGCCTATTGTCCTGTAGCCCATCCCAGCCTTGTGCAGGTCTACAATTTTATCCCTGATGTCCTTACACAGCTCTCTGGTCTTGACCATTGTGGAGAGGTTGGAGTCTGTTTGATTGAGTGTGTGGACAGGTGTCTTTTATACAGGTAACGAGTTCAAACAGGTGCAGTTAATACAGGTAATGAGTGGAGAACAGGAGGGCTTCTTAAAGAAAAACTAACAGGTCTGTGAGAGCCGGAATTCTTACTGGTTGGTAGGTGATCAAATACTTATGTCATGCAATAAAATGCAAATTAATTATTTAAAAATCATACAATGTGATTTTCTGGATTTTTGTTTTAGATTCCGTCTCTCACAGTTGAAGAGTACCTATGATAAAAATTACAGACCTCTACATGCTTTGTAAGTAGGAAAACCTGCAAAATCGGCAGTGTATCAAATACTTGTTCTCCCCACTGTATATCAGCATGTTATTTCATCAGATTTCATTTTTTCTTCAGGAAGAGAATTTTCTGTTGCCCGTCGGAAAGTGATTCTTGCATTCTAAGCCAACTATTTTAAAGCAGTGTATTACTCCTCTCAGGTGGACATGATGATTTTTCGACAGTGTATGGATACATTGCGGCAGGTTCATCACGGGCTCATGATGACAGGTGAGTGGCACTTATAGAGGGCTACTGCGGAGATGACAAGTCATGTCGACTTCATCTCTACAGCCGAAAATACAGAAAACATTAGTTTATCGATACATTATTAAAATGTTAAGGTAGTTTCCTTGCTGTTTCCCCCCGACACATTCATAACCATGGCTTCTGCTCAGTGGCGTGCACAAGGGGGGGGCCGGGGGGGGCTTGAGCCCCTGCCCCTTTGAAAGTGAAAGTGCCCTTTTCATCCCCCACGAACACGATTTCTACCGAGGGGGACCCCGCCCGTAATGCGATTCTTACCAACACAAGAAACTCCAAACGACCCAATACCCCCCCCACCCCCCCATGTCTTTGTTTCTTCAGTTGAAAAGAAAGTTTTTTGAGGAAAACATTCCAGGATTTTTCTCCACATAATGGACTTCAATGGCAACCAACGGGTTGAAGGTCCAAATCAATGCAGTTTCAAAGGAAGGGCTTCAGAGGCTCTGCACGATCCCAGACGAGGAATAGGGTCTTATCTAGCGAAACGATTGGTCATTTTCTTAAAAAAATACAAATGTATAAACTCGACTTTGGTGTTCTGCCTTTGCACGACGTATGACGCCATCACGTCGGAAAGGTCATAGCCGAGTCAAGCATTGGTGGTTAAAAAGTATATACTTTTTTTTTTTTTTAAGAAAATGACCAATCGTTTAAAAAAGACCTTATTGCTCGGATCGTGCAGAGCTCTTCGAAGCCCTTTGAAACTGCATTGATTTGGACCTTCAACCCGTTGGTTGCCATTGAAGTCCATTATGTGGAGAAAAATCCTGGAATGTTTTCCTCAAAAAACTTAATTTCTTTTCAACTGAAGAAAGAAATACATGAACATCTTGGATGAGATGGGGGTGAGTAAATTAACAGGACATTTTCATTTTGAAGTTAACTAATCCTTTAAATACACTATAATGGTGTGTGCACACCAAAAGCGAAGCGAATATTCGCATAGCGTTACTCGCTCTAGATTACTCGCGGGATAACTTGTTTTTCGCGTCACTCGCGCGATGAGGAGTGTTTTCACGCACGTACATCATCAACAACATTTCTTTCTGCCATTGTTTCCGTCTTCAAACATGTTGGAGATAAATTCAGAAACTGGTGCCATTATTTTTTTTCAACCAAACCTATATATAACCTATATATATAATCCACTGCCTGGAAATAAGAAAATCAGAATAACCTATCAAAAGAAAAATAAACAACAAAATTCTTTACATTTCTTATCTCATTACATTGAATTTACTTTAGCACAGTAGATAACACACTACATAATGCACCATAAACTAAAGAAAGTATCAATATGAGGGTAAAATCAAAATTGCCGCTTTACACGGTCAGAATATACATGTACAGCAACGCGTGCCAAATTGGCTCCTTAACAAGGTCAAAATGTGCGCATCTACACGAACTAAAGAAACATAGTCAAAATGTGCGTATCTACACGTAATAAGGAATGGCGTTCAAAAATTGCCGCCTTAACGCGGTCAAACTGTGCGTGTTGACATGGTCAAATTTAAAGTATAAAGACTTTTGGCCCCAACCGCGTTCCATAAATTTGTTGTGTGGAACTACGGAAGAACTTATGATGGCACTGTTTAATGTTTGGTTGACCAATCAGCGCAAAGGAGTGTTTCATTCCTGCCCACATATTGAATATTAATGTTATTAATTTTCTGCCCCTGAACGTAAAAAACAAAACATCAAGCTATTGATTTCAATAATAAATTAAACAATGAATGATCTAAATACTCTGATTACTGTTCACCACTATGCATTGAGATCCAGTTTTCTGTTTATTTAAACAGGAGTAGACTAAGATAGCAGTGAAGGGTGGGATCAATATTTAATAAAGTTAGTAAATTTCTATGTGTCAAGCTAAATATAGAACATTAAGTTGAGTTTCTGGATACTATGCCATTTGTGAACCACTTAAACAGAAAAACATTTCAGACATAACAGTAGGCTTTTTATGAGAGTGCATGTGCTAAAGAAAAAAAAACAGATGAAAGTAAAAGATGCAATACAAAGAACGAAAACAAAAGTACTGCCGACAGAAGTAAAACAACTTGGTAGAGAATAAATAGGGGCTTTCGCACCAGAGGAACCTTTTCATAGTTCCTATATTGGCAGAAGCACCCGGATTTTGCTGTGTTCGCACCACAAGAACTAGGAACGATTTTAGTTCACGGATCTCCTTTTGGTGGAACTAAATTAGCTCCTATTTCAGAGTAGAGTCTAACTCAACACAATAGCAACTACCAGTGACGTAAGTGTACGCTGATTGGCCGAACGCATGTGAAACACCAGCACCCGCCAAGCTGTCTACACACACAGATTATAGCCTTTATATTTACTCCACAAACTAACTCTATGAACATGGAAAACAGTGATAGATGGACCTCTCAACCTTTACACTAAAGAGAAAATCCAATGCAACTTTGAGGGTATGAAGCAAAACATGATTATGTATTTCTGCTCAGCTAGTCACATTAGACATCAACCACACAGCAAACGCTAATACTTTTTCATACACTGTCTACTTTCTTTGTATAATAAATGCCACAACAACAAGCGTGGCTTACGTCACTTCAGAGTTCCTTCTGGTGGTACGAATGCAACCAGGAAAATGATCCTAGGGGAACTTTAAGTTCTCGAGGAACCACCCTGGTGGCTAGTTCCTAGAACTACCTGATGCGAAAACCCCTAAATGTGAACTAGAGGTGTAAGTCAGGGCCTGTGAGCTTGAACATTTATTCCAGTAGATACAGTATTTGATTGCTGTATTGGGAAGATATTTTCATACACAGCCTCCTCCTTTGATTTCTGCAAGGAAACACAAACTCAGTCAGAACCTGCTGACCATGTGACAGTTTAAAAACAATAGAAATGTAAAAAATAATAGAATTTTGCTTCAAATTCACTAATTTGAGTCAAGACCTTTTTAAAGTTAAATCATTTCTTTGACTGGTCATAGTTTTAAAATTAAAAATGTGTCGTCTACTTAATGTGTATATTTTTATCTGGAGGATAGTCTATATGTACAGTAACTGTATCAGGCAGTGGATCACTGTTTGCAGCCCGTATATATCGCCAATCGTTCACAAAAGTTGATCTCTTGGCACTGGCCAATCCAACAGCCACTGTCTCTTGTATCGGTTGAAGTCATCAGCTTGTTCAAATGATGGACCTGTCCCAATATCCCAGGTGTCTAAACCACTGGAGGGCGACTGTCTTGCAGAGTTTAGCTCCAACTTGCCTCAACACACCTGCCTGGACGTTTCGAGTATGCCTAGTGAGACCTTGATCAGCTGCTTCAGGTGTGTTTAATTGGGGTTAGAGCTAAACTTTGCAGGACATTAGCCCTCTGGGAGCAGGATTGGACAGCCCTGCTGTCCTACACTATACTGTGAATAGCAGAGCTCCACCCACTGTTGCCAACTGCTTTCAAAGGAAAGTAGCTAAAACTGGTCGCTTAATGTCACTAGATGACATCATACTAGCGAGTCCACTATACACTCACCTAAAGGATTATTAGGAACACCATACTAATACTGTGTTTGACCCCCTTTCGCCTTCAGAACTGCCTTAATTCTACGTGGCATTGATTCAACAAGGTGCTGAAAGCATTCTTTAGAAATGTTGGCCCATATTGATAGGATAGCATCTTGCAGTTGATGGAGATTTGTGGGATGCACATCCAGGGTACGAAGCTCCCGTTCCACCACATCCCAAAGATGCTCTATTGGGTTGAGATCTGGTGACTGTGGGGGCCATTTTAGTACAGTGAACTCATTGTCATATTCAAGAAACCAATTTGAAATGATTCGAGCTTTGTGACATGGTGCATTATCCTGCTGGAAGTAGCCATCAGAGGATGGGTACATGGTGGTCATAAAGGGATGGACATGGTCAGAAACAATGCTCAGGTAGGCCGTGGCATTTAAACGATGCCCAATTGGCACTAAGGGGCCTAAAGTGTGCCAAGAAAACATCCCCCACACCATTACACCACCACCACCAGCCTGCACAGTGGTAACAAGGCATGATGGATCCATGTTCTCATTCTGTTTACGCCAAATTCTGACTCTACCATCTGAATGTCTCAACAGAAATCGAGACTCATCAGACCAGGCAACATTTTTCCAGTCTTCAACTGTCCAATTTTGGTGAGCTTGTGCAAATTGTAGCCTCTTTTTCCTATTTGTAGTGGAGATGAGTGGTACCCGGTGGGGTCTTCTGCTGTTGTAGCCCATCCGCCTCAAGGTTGTGCGTGTTGTGGCTTCACAAATGCTTTGCTGCATACCTTGGTTGTAACAAGTGGTTATTTCAGTCAAAGTTGCTCTTCTATCAGCTTGAATCAGTCGGCCCATTCTCCTCTGACCTCTAGCATCAACAAGGCATTTTCGCCCACAGGACTGCCGCATACTGGATGTTTTTCCCTTTTCACACCATTCTTTGTAAACTCTAGAAATGGTTGTGCGTGAAAATCCCAGTAACTGAGCAGATTGTGAAATACTCAGACCGGCCCGTCTGGCACCAACAACCATGCCACGCTCAAAATTGCTTAAATCACCTTTCTTTCCCATTCTGACATTCAGTTTGGAGTTCAGGAGATTGTCTTGACCAGGACCACACCCCTAAATGCATTGAAGCAACTGCCATGTGATTGGTTGATTAGATAATTGCATTAATGAGAAATTGAACAGGTGTTCCTAATAATCCTTTAGGTGAGTGTATATCAATCTGTCTATCCCTCCATTTAACCCTCCATCGATCTGTCTCTCTCTCTCTCTCGCTCTCTCTCTCTCTCAAGCAAAGCCTAGCAACAGGCTAGACATCCTACAATGTGTTTTAAATTTTTTAGCAATTAAATCTTGCTATCAACATGTTAATCATGCTAGCAGCATACTTTCAATGTGCCAAATCATGCTAGCTACATGTTAATCATGCAACATGCTAGCAATGTTTTAAACCTGGCTAAGAATGTGGTAAGTCATGCTAGCAACATGCTAGCAATGTGTTAAATCATTCTAGCAACAGGTTAAACAGGCAGATATATGCGTTTTTGGTGGTTAAAGGTATAGTTCGTCAAAAAAACTAAAATTCTGACATTAATTGCTCACCCTCATTCTACATTTCCTGCAGATGCAGAAGATCCCAATGACTGCAGCTACAATCAGCAGAGATCCAGCAGCAGAAGCAGAGATCAACACTATCAGAGAGACTGGAGGAGGAGAAGGAGACTGTGTGTCCAGTTCTGTAATGATAAAGAAAGAAGTGACTGCATCAGTCTGATCTACAACAGAAGACAGAGATCAGGTCAGTCAATAAACACATATATCATCTGCCGTACCTGCACATGTGTGACAGAGTTGAGTGATGTTGGGATGTCTGGTCTGGTTGCTGATGGGATTGTTCAGCACACAGCTGTAGGTGTTTTTATCCTGATATTCCACCTCCAGAGGTAGAGAGAGACTGATGCTGAGATCAGACACACTGATGCTGGACAATAAACTGTTTCCTTTGTACCAGGAGAGAGTCACATGACCCACATTCAACACTGAACACACCAGTGAACATGATGATGATGATGATGAAGAACATTGTGAAGAGTTTCTGCTGATGACAGGAACAGGCAGACGAGCTGGAAAACATGAGAGAATAAACAGAAACCTGGGTAAATCTAGTCAAAAATCTTATTTTCGGTGTAGTGCATTGACGGTCAGTGAGTTTTTCTGTCATCTCAAACTACAAAATGTTAAAAAAAAATTGTAAAGTGTAAAAAATACACTAAAACATTTTATCCAATTTTATAACTTTGTTTCCATGACATTGTAACTCCTTTAAACAGTTCAGTTTATAGCTCAAATAATACACAAGGTTTAATAGAAGAATTTGTGTAAGTGCCTTGACAGAATTATAGGCTTCACATTTCTGCTTTTAAAAATTCCACTGATGCAAGGTTACATACCATAACCTTGTGTTTTTTTTTTAAATACAGGAAATATTTAAATTTGATAATGACCATTATGTCACAAATGCTGTTGATGGAGCTTAACTCAAACTAAATATTCCTTTAATGAAAAAAAGAATATGTGAATGTTTGAACAAATTATCTCTCTATACTCACCATAGACAGAAACTCTGAATGTTTTTGATATCAGTTTTACTCCTCTCTAGTTTATAATCTCCAGCATGTTCAGTTGTGATGTTTGTGATGGTCAGAGATCCAGTTTGATCGTCCAGCTTCAGTCTGTCTCTGAATCTCCCATCAGGACCATCATATGTGGAGAAGATTTGCTTCTTTTTCTTCATTTTAGCTATCAGAGAGTGTTCAGCTCCGTATTTCCACAGTATGTCGTCGTCTTCATGTATTTCAGTAAGATCAGTGTGTAAAGTAACAGAATCTCCCTCCATCACTGACACTGAATCACCAAACACACCTGAAATCAGCTGTAAATATATATATATATACTTATAACTTACCAAACAGATGCCACCAGTGCAAACAGAACAGAACAAAGATGTAAAACATCATCTTCATTTGTTCAGTGCAAGTATGATCTAATAATAAGTCTGTCCGCTGGCGTGCGAATCCTCCCACAACAGAGTTTGACCCTCCTACTGGGTGAAATGCACAGGCACTTTATGAATGATATATGGTTACATGCTTGTCTGGCTAAGAAACATTCTTCATTGTATCATTCAGCACTGATAATTTTTCAAAAGTAGTTGCCTTACTGTGTTAAATATGTAAAATTAGAAGATAAATCAATTGTCTGTTATTGTGTATGTAAAAAAAGTTTACCATCTGCCATGTCACTCTAGCAGCTCATCTTCTGAGTCAAGCTGAAACCTGCTGCATTCAGTGCTATTCAGAGATGCGGTTTGACAAACATCTTGTAGGTGTGAGTGACTATTTAGTGCATCTATGTTTAGTCTGTAGAGTTTATTCCTGCTCTGCTTTTTATGAACCTCACAGTTGATGCCCTCACAGAATGTGAAAGTGACGTGACATGTAGCCAAGTATTGTGTCCCATACTTGGAATTTGTGCTCTGCATTTCACCCACACACAGCAGTGAGTATTGAACACACACACACACACACACACACACACATATAATAAAAACTTGATGCAACAGTACCAGTATTGGTAGTGCACAAGGTACTGAATCAAGTCTGTAAGGACGCTGTTATAATTTTGCAGACCATTTTCTTTTGCAAGTAGTTGCAAGTTTCATCTCATAAATTTTTTGCAGATACATGCCTTAAAGGCAAGAATGAACTTCATTGGTTCTTGCTGAAGCTTAAACGTGCTGCGTAACACAAGAATGAACCTCACTGGTTCTTGTTGAAGCTCAAATGTACTGTGTAACACAAGAATGAACCTCATTGGTTCTTGAGGAAGCTCAAACGTGCTGCGTAACACAAGAATGAACCTCATTGGTTCTTGAGGAAGCTCAAACGTGCTGCGTAACACAAGAATGAACCTCATTGGTTCTTGAGGAAGCTCAAACGTGCTGCGTAACACGAGAATGAACCTCATTTGTTCTTGTGGAAGCTCAAACGTGCTGCGTAACATGAGAATGAACCTCATTGGTTCTTGAGGAAGCTCAAATGTGCTGCGTAACACGAGAATGAACCTCATTGGTTCTTGAGGAAGCTCAAACGTGCTGCGTAACACGAGAATGAACCTCATTGGTTCTTGAGGAAGCTCAAATGTGCTGCGTAACACGAGAATGAACCTCATTGGTTCTTGCGGAAGCTCAAATGTGCTGCGTAACATGAGAATGAACCTCATTGGTTCTTGAGGAAGCTCAAATGTGCTGCGTAACACGAGAATGAACCTCATTTGTTCTTGTGGAAGCTCAAACGTGCTGCGTAACATGAGAATGAACCTCATTGGTTCTTGAGGAAGCTCAAACGTGCTGCGTAACATGAGAATGAACCTCATTTGTTCTTGTTGAAGCTCAAACGTGCTGCGTAACACGAGAATGAACCTCATTTGTTCTTGTGGAAGCTCAAACGTGCTGCGTAACATGAGAATGAACCTCATTGGTTCTTGAGGAAGCTCAAACGTGCTGCGTAACATGAGAATGAACCTCATTTGTTCTTGAGGAAGCTCAAACGTGCTGCGTAACACAAGAATGAACCTCATTTGTTCTTGTGGAAGCTCAAACGTGCTGCGTAACATGAGAATGAACCTCATTGGTTCTTGAGGAAGCTCAAACGTGCTGCGTAACATGAGAATGAACCTCATTTGTTCTTGTTGAAGCTCAAACGTGCTGCGTAACATGAGAATGAACCTCACTGGTTCTTGTGGAAGCTCAAATGTGCTGCGTAACACGAGAATGAACCTCATTGGTTCTTGAGGAAGCTCAAATGTGCTGCGTAACACGAGAATGAACCTCATTGGTTCTTGCGGAAGCTCAAATGTGCTGCGTAACATGAGAATGAACCTCATTGGTTCTTGAGGAAGCTCAAATGTGCTGCGTAACACGAGAATGAACCTCATTTGTTCTTGTGGAAGCTCAAACGTGCTGCGTAACATGAGAATGAACCTCATTGGTTCTTGAGGAAGCTCAAACGTGCTGTGTAACATGAGAATGAACCTCATTTGTTCTTGTGGAAGCTCAAACGTGCTGCGTAACATGAGAATGAACCTCATTGGTTCTTGAGGAAGCTCAAACGTGCTGTGTAACATGAGAATGAACCTCATTTGTTCTTGTTGAAGCTCAAACGTGCTGCGTAACATGAGAATGAACCTCACTGGTTCTTGTGGAAGCTCAAACGTGCTGCGTAACACGAGAATGAACCTCATTGGTTCTTGAGGAAACTCAAACGTGCTGTGTAACACGAGAATGAACCTCATTGGTTCTTGAGGAAGCTCAAACGTGCTGCGTAACATGAGAATGAACCTCATTTGTTCTTGAGGAAACTCAAACGTGCTGCGTAACATGAGAATGAACCTCATTTGTTCTTGTTGAAGCTCAAACGTGCTGCGTAACACGAGAATGAACCTCACTGGTTCTTGTTGAAGCTCAAACGTGTAACACAAGAATGTCAAGGAAGCATGCTTGAGCTTCCCATATGTGATTGGTGCGTTGATTAATATTTATATGTGAATAAAAGTCTAAATTCAATCTGTTCATCATATAAAGCATTAGACTCTCTTCAGAAAAGTTATTTTAAAAAGTTAGTTTACCACTTTATTAATCCCATAAGGGGCAATTACAATAGGATGAGAGCAACATTTCAAACTTACTAAGAAAACATAAAAACACAAAATTAAATCACAAAAGAAACATTAAAACAGACTCAAACAAACATTTGTTTGGCAGGTGGCCTTTGAAGGGAATAATCTGTGTGCGAGCACTAGGGGGCGCTCTAAGAGTTCGGGTTGAGTGGGTAAAAATGAATGGAATAAAAAGAGTTAAATGATTCATTAAGGAAATGTATTGTTGTTATTTAAGGTCTACAATTAAACCGCAATAACAGAACAATTAAGTATGTTAATATGAACAATATTACAAACAGTAGGCTACAGCAGAATAATTATGCAAAAATACAAGAAAAATTTAAACATATTGAAAACCTGTAGCCTACCTTTTAAAAAATAAAACTGTGATTTAAAAAAAGCTACATATTAAATCCAACAGACCTTTTCTGCTGCATTAGCAAAGACACAAGCTGAGATAAATACTAATATGGAAAGTGCAAACAGTGCCATACACGCAAACACAAAACACCATTATGTTAACACACAATGACAAAAATAATGCAATAAACATTCCACATGAAACATTTCAGTTTCCATATATGGTAAAGGAGCATTCCAATTGTTAACCAATTAACAGGTTTTTCCTGTCTTTAACAGAGTCAAAATTACAGTTACTTTAATGTACTGTGAATGATACTATGTATAACTTTATGCACTTAAAGGCCAGTTGTTTGATTATATAGCAACAGGACAACCTTTGTACTGGCATGTTTTCTTTGACACCCTCCTGTAAGAAGAAAACAGATTGACAGAAGTTAGAAGAAATTAACACCAGTTACACACAGATACAACTACTCTTCAATCAAATGAATCTGATAAACTCAATGAAATTGTAATTTTCTATACTACAGTACTACATTAATGCAACATGTATGAATTCCATGCTATTCTGATGATATTCAGGACTATTCAGAAGAAGAATTTGGGCATGTCTATAAAATGGCTGAAAAGAACCAAACAGCTTCATGTGACTTTGAGAGTAAAACATCCAATTTTCCAGTTAAAGGGGTCATGACATGAGAAATCAAATTTGTCTGGATCTTTTGATATACAGGAGGCCTTTGTACCATTAAAACATCCTCATTATAAACAAAGCATTTATTTAATCAAGCTCCAAAAAAGGCTCCTTTGAATATTGGGTGACCTGTGACATCACATGGACAAATACATTTGCATAGGACCGGCTCCAGAGCAAGACATTGACCAATAGTTATGCATCATTACATCATAGGCCCGCCCACTGGCGTTCAGTCACTTAACGACTGACATTTGCCTACACTGGATCTGAGAGTCACGTCAAAAGTAAATAGAAGCAGTGGCGCGGTCTACAGTGGATACAGTATACAGATGATACAGCATTCGGTTTCTGACATACTCCATGCACTTGAGTCTGCCAACAACAGGACAAATGAAGAGTGAAAAACCGTTGGCTTTGATGCATCTAGTTTAAACAGCTGGTTTGCATCTCTGAACAGACTTCAGAAGGATCCCAGCATCAGAAACACATGAATGGTTTATTTTAATGGTGTCCCAGATCGCGTTAGAGGATTTTATGTTTGTTCTGAGCATTTGACTGCAGATTGTTTTGTAAGAAAGGCATAGTGCAATTGAAGAGTGCAGCTGCTTCACAAACAGAAAGTACATGATTTCAAAATGCTTTGTCTGTAAATGACAATTTTATATCAATGTTTTCAAAACACTTATTCGCATGCATTAGCGAGCGGCCGTTTTTTTCTATGCAATGGCGTTAACCAATCATGCGACCGCCATAGTGACTACAACCACCTCTGCCACCTCCTTCCAGGCTTGGTCCCACCCACCGGTACTTATATAAAGTAGATCCCTGCCTCAAATCTAGGCCTTAGCCCGGCCCTGGCCCGAGACGCTGAGGCCCTAGCCCGGCCCGTGTCCGACAGCTTATCAAAAATCTCGGCCTGAGTCCGACTGGAGCCCGTGTTTTTTTTTTTTTATCCTCCCTATTACACACTGTTGCAGCCATTAAAATTGTTCAGTTTTGTTTTTAATGTCAAAGTAGTTTTATTTCGTTTCGTTTCTTTATTAAGTTAATTTAGAAAAATGTTTGGAGCATTTTTTTGTTTGTGAAATTAAAGTTTTTGTTTTTTAAAGTGACGACCAAGTGAGTTAACCACGTTTGATCAATTTAGCCTCTCAAATCAACACTTGACTTGTCTTGCTTATAATAAAATCCATAGATATAAAACACTTCAAGCATCACAATGTTAGTTTAAACGTTTAGCCTTCTATCACCACCACCACCACCACCACAGTAAAAAGGCATTTTTGACATGTTGAGGCAGGCTGATGCTGCTCGTAACTGCGCTCGCAAACGAAACGGGCTACACAATCTAAACTAATAAACAAAATAAAAATAAAAAACATGCAGGTTGTCTTACCTTACACCTCTCCGCAAAATGAATATAAATCCGATCTTCAATTCCCGCGCTATATGCACATTTAACGGAGTTCACGTCAACGAAAGCAACAGATATGAGCTGCATTTTATTCATTAGCTCATTTCAAGATCAAAGACTGCAATAGGAGAAAGAGCGAGCTAAGCACTGGTAAGGTCATTTAGTCTCATTAGTTCTAATGAAGATGATTGTGTTTTTGAGCATCTGAGACTTACTTTCAGTTTCACTTGCGGTAGTTTGCGTGTTGGCTTGCTTTACTCATTTGCGGCGATGTGTGTTGCAGTAGCGCCGTCATATCTGACTACAACATGTCATATATAGCCTATAACATGCTCTCACACGTTTATTTTTTAACAATTTGCCTGGAGTAAAATTTACATATGTGGTTTAAATAACCAGATGCATTCACACTTGTCCAGTTTCGCCTGAAATGCGTCCCAGACCACCTTCTGAATTGGTTTGTTTGAGTGATCGGATTTAATTCCGTCTCGAAAGAATTTAGGAAGGCATTTACTCCTGGTCTTTTCACAGTCAGATAGATATCTGGTCAGAGAAAACGAATAAAGGAACCAGTTCTAAAAAGGCCATAACTCTTGTAGCTGCGCTGAAGGAATGCTCGCTGATGCTGCTGGCGCGGCCGCGGACTCTAAACACTGCGAGCCAGTCTTGCCAGTCGCGGTATCATGGTCTCATGTTGTTTCCACCAGCGCAGCACATCTCATTGTTTATTTTAATTAATGAATGTCTAAAATATAAAACGCAGGAGAAGCCTAAAAAAGGTCCGAAGCCCAGCCCGCGTTAGAGGTATGACGTGAAAACTGGCCCGAAGCCCGGTCCTAGGGGCGTAAAAAAGTCGGGGCCCGTCGAGCTCGGGCAGAAATGCAGGGCTCTAATATAAAGACTGATCATAAAGAACAAGGTAATTACCTACTTCAATTATAAACTTTTCCTCCATTCTGATATTCCTTTATTTTATGGTGTTTCATGAACGTTTGCGCTAGGGTATTTGCATAATGCGATCTGATGCCTGCATTGGTGCTTGAAAAGATTAAACATTTTCAACGCAACGTACCCACAATTCAGTTCGGCAACGCATGACGTCACCATTCAAAGTAAATGAGAAGCGTTAATGCCGACGCCCCATGTGAATGTACCGTAACATTGGCTGTTTACTGACAAGAATTAAAGGAGCCACCCAATTAAAAACGGATCCTTTCAGACAGAGGGTCAGAATGAGGGTTGTTACAAAACAAATAATGTTTTTTCTGCATGAACTTTGTGAACATAAGTGAACCTGAAGGATAACGATAACTGATTGAAACCACACACACACAGAAAACACAAAACCAGAAATTCTCACCAGTTACACCTGCAACCACCAGCAGAACACAAACAAATGCTCCTCCTCCAGCAAGCACATACACAATCCAACCTGTAAAGAAAAAGACAGAGAGGCACTTTTATATATCAACAATTCATTTTTAGATATCTTTTGACTGATATTTACACCCTTCCACCTTCATCAGTTATGATAATGAGTAAACAGAAATGGCGCCATCTGGTGTCTACACAAAAGGCATTACAGTGCTAATGGGTAAATTAACTGATATTATGCATTATGATAATAACCTTAGACCTGTGAATGACATGAGTTTTTTGTGACACTTGACATGCATGTCATTGTGTTAGAGATCAGTTTATGTTAATAACTTAAGACCTGTGAACAACATGCATTTTTTAGTGGACACTGGACAGGACAGTTGAGATTGACGGGATGGGGCGAAGAGTGGGGTGGGGAACTGGATCAGCAAAGGACCTGGAGTCGGGAACTTGGGTGGCCGGAGGTGCAGTTGCACAGCTGCCACAGTGAAAACATAAATACACTGGGAAAATAAAATGAATGGCTCACTATGGATCTTTTCACTGATAATTCTGATGTTGTGCTGATGGCGGATACTGCTGCTGTTGGTGATGATGGTAAGATGATGGTCCAGAGTCTGTGTTTGTGGTGTTTGTGATGGTCAGAGATCCAGTCTGATGATCTGACTCTGATCTCCAGTGATTTCAATGATGAGAACGTCATTAAAATACCACGTCATCACATCATTTGGGTTTTTCATTACACCAGGATCTAAAGTGACAGATTCTCCCTCCATCACTGACTTTCTCTTCATGGCATCTCGCTTAGCAGCAGAAACACCTGAAACACAAATAAACATCTGCTGCTTTTTTGCTGTTAATAAAACAGCAACAACATGGAACAAGGAAAAACACAAAGCATGATGAAATAGATTAAAATGAAAGATGATGTTTGAAATTAAACTATGGAAATATGAAAAAGATGGATAACTATAACAAAAAATATAGATATTAAATAAACCAACAAAAACATCAGCAACAACATCCCAACCCAAGTTCCACTTTAAATTTTCATTTCAAAACAAAAACAAAGTTTTACTCTAGCCTCGCATGGTCTGGAGTCCATAGCAGCTTTTATTGGCCAAGGGCCGCTCAGAGGCCATTTGACTGACATGTAAAGCAGGCAGTGTCATGTTTAGGGGCATGAAAATGTGAAACTGATAAACCTACAATAACAGACCGGAGCATACAACTCTTGGTCTATGTTGTGAACTTTACATACTTCACATCCAGTGTTTAGATAATCTTGATAAGTGCTCATTGTCACAGTTTTAAACTCGACGGCGTTCTTCTTCCATGAGGGGGTTTGGCATCTCGACGACTTTGTTCGACCGTTAAAGACCGTAACACGCACGTCTCCTGAAAATCCTGTAGAATTCAACCAATCAGACTTTTGAAAGCATTTCCAATTTTATGCGCCATATGTCTGTGGGCATGACATCTGAGGATGAGACTGTGATAAGGCAGGCAATGAAATGGAGATGTGAATCTATTTACAGCGACAGACGTTTATTTACAACATAAAGATAATGGTAAGAACATGGATGGATTGTAGGAGAATAAGAACTCTGAACTTTGCACAACTTATAAAGACAATATTGGATACTGAACTGCAGGGAACTGAGGGCAACTATACACAAGAAAAACTGAAACTGAAACCAAACATTACACTGAAAGTCCCTACTGTAAAAATAAACACACGGTGACTAAACATGTATAATCTTAGTCTTTAATCATTCATTAATGACTCACCATAAACAGTCACACCAAAGATCTTCTCACTGATGCTGCTTCTGGTGATGATCTGTAGTTTATATTCTCCAGAGTCTGTGTTTCTGGTGTTTGTGATGGTCAGAGATCCAGTCTGATGATCCAGCTTCAGTCTGTCTCTGAATCTCTCAGTACCTTCATTACACTGAACATCTCTACAGATCTTACTGAGATATTCACTGATTTGAGAGATGTGAGTGTCATTAAAATACCATTTAATCTTTTCTTGTTGGTTTGTTTTAACATCAGTGTGAGTGACTGCATCTCCCTCCATCACTGACACTGACACTGACACTCTGTCTGTATAAACAGCCAATGCACCTGGAACAGACAGTTCCTTATAAAGCACTTTTTTTAAAAAAGTATGACGTACAAGCACAGTGATTTTTTTTGTTGTTTTTTTTGCTTGATTATGAGATACTACATCATATAGGGGAGCACTGGGCACAACCTAACACACATGGTTTCAAACTTTCCACACATGCCAGGATGACGAAACTTAGTGTATTTACTAGTTGCCATATCAACATTATGAGAAACATTTGCGCCAAAATTAAAAAATCTTTGGAAGATATCACTGAGAATTATAATTTATTTATTTATTATTTTTAACTCATTGTAATTTTTGTTCTATTTGTCCTTATAATTTGGTTGTTTGTATACTAGAGCATTAGTCCACACTCCAGATCAGTGGGTGGCGGTAATGCACCCGAAAGTTATTTAAAAGCAATAGAAGAAGAAGAGCCATGTAGAGAAAGGCCGTTGCTGCCTCCCAGTTCGCCTACTTGTACTACGACCTAAAAGTATGTACTCTTTTTGTGAAGAAAAAGTACATACTTTTGAGTGTGTAGCAGAAGAGTATGCAAGCTTTGGGACATACTACTTCGTCATCTTTAACGGACTCTGTCGCTTAGTTACGTGCATCCCGTCATCGTTTAAACTGCCCTGTCAATCATCGTCACAGTTAAAATCCTCCACATTCAGCTTCATTTCCTACCGTATCGGAGAGAAATGCAGTAGCACGTTGATCTGCCATTCGTGGGTCTTTAATGCAGAGACTCTCCTCATGTGGTTGCAGTTTAAATATGATGCATTTAAAAGTTAATGGCCAAACGTATAAGTTCACAATGCTGCTGCAGGTGAAATATAATGTGGATAACACTGAATAAATATCTTTTCGTCAGGTTAAATACTGATAATTGATCACTCAAACCCTATTATCTAAACCCCTCTACTTAACCGTCGGACTCGCACATCCGTCATGTTTGTAGTTTAACACTTTTTATCCGCGTTTGTAGTTCTAATCGAATCCTCGTCCAACTCGCAATGGTTTGTGGCCAATATCAGCCGTCAGAGTGTGCGTCGAGCTGTACTTCGAATTCTGACCGGAAATAGTAGACCATCCGGGTATCTTTGGAATACTCTTTTCAACATACTATACGATTTGGGACATACTAATTCTATTTTCGAATACTATTTAGAATGGATTAGTGGAATCCCAAAGCTGCCAATATTAAAAATAAATAAATACATAAATAAATATACAAAGAAATGTAAAAAAGCAAAAATAAATATATAAATAAATATACACAGAAAAGCAAAAAAACAAAAAGAAATAATTATTTATACACTTATTTATGTATATATTTATTTTTTTCCACATTTATTCATTTCTACATTTATTTATTTATACATTTATTTATTTTTACATTTATGTATTTATACATTTATTTATTTTTACATGTATGTGTCCGTAGGGTAATGAGGAAGGCATGGTTTACCTCAGACATAGCAATCGAGCTCAGAGTAGGAGAGGGCGACGCGTTGAGGCCACAGTGACACCTTGTGGTGTGGCTGAAATACATTAAGTATAGCCTACTGACGTTGATACTGTCTGTGATGAATGACTTGGATAGGTCAAAATCTTATATCACGGGTTAAGTCATATCACCCTAACTGTACTGTGTGACATGGATAGGCTACTCTTTATTCCGGACATGGCCGTAGAACATCGTCTGGTCAGGATTTGTAAAAATGTCCTGGGCTAACAAACATGAACAGCAACATCTTCAACAGATCTGATAACAGGGACTCTGAAATGGAAGCGCTTGATATTTCCATTACCGGTCAGAACACACGGAAAGGAAGCAGCGCACATATAGGCTACAGTGAAGTCGACGCAAGCATATTGATCAATGCATTTGAAACGAGACCACAAATTCACTTCACATTCATATTTCCTATTTGTACATGCACAACATGTGACAAACGCTTAAAATACAACGCATCTTTCAAAGATCCAGAATAGAACGAGCCGTCGGTTACAGTAGAACATTTTGTTGCGTCGCGTCACTTCACGTGTGGACAGTCACAGCATCACTGAGTATAATGGGGGTTTCTCGGTGTGGTCTTATTAATGGAAAATTGGTATAATGTGAAAGCTGTCATGCGAACCTGGGAAAAATCATTTTGTTTACTTCATTAATTTGCTCACTCATCGAGTTATGTTTTGTAAATATGCTTTTGAATAGTTGAATATACTTATGGAAAGAATTTGCCATTGGTCATTGATACACTTTATTTTGCATTTGATCCCCTTTAATTTGACTGCCAGTGAAGGACACAGGTGTAGAGTCAAATCAAATCAATACATTTATTTTTATTTATTTCAATGGTGATCAGGCGTTATGCCTATTATGACCTGCAGATGGCAACAGTGTATAATACACAAGAAAGTGAAAGTGAAAGTGACGTGACGTGTAGCCGAGTAGTGTCCCATACTCGGAATTTGTGCCGGTAAAAACCGGTACCTATTTTTGGCTGAACTACCCCTTTAACAAAATAGGCATTCATAAAGAAATATTCTGAATAATAACATGAAATAGTTTTGAGAACCAATGTGGTGTAAAATAGCAGTAAATTAATTTCAGCCCTTCAGAGGTTTAATAGTTAATAGGGACATGAAAATATGATGATCAATTATGTTTTTATGCTGTTTGTTTTGCATGTGTTACATTAGAATCCAAACATATTTCTCTACTCACAATCTTTATGATCTGTAGGGAAAAATATGTTCACAGCTCCTGTTGTTTGTTTTTGTCCCACTATCCCAGCAGTGATTTATAACTATTTAAAGCTACAGTGTGCAATTTTCAGAGAGGCTAGCAATAGAGTGATGCAGGTATGACATCACTTTGTAGGCCAAAACGCGCATTTTAGCACTTCCGGTTCCCTTGTCCCGAAGTCAATGTTTTTTTTTTTTAATGGGATTTTGGTTAAATGGCTGAAATAAGGTCTGTGATAAACACAAGCTCAAGACAGCTTTTTTGAAGCTGTTGTGTCTTGAAAAAGGCGGTTGCTAACAAGTGGCTAAATGGACTACAGAGGCTGTCGAGGAGATAAAACGTCCTCACGCCAAACAGGTAAACTCAGTCCGCTTTTACAGCCTCATTATGCTTAAATTTGTGCTCTTATGAACTAGTTTAACTGAAAAGTTCTGGGAAAATGTTTTGAGATAAACACTGAAAGAGTTTTTGGAAGCTTAGTGATGGTGACGTTGAAGTCGAGCGACCGTGGTGTAGTCCATTTATAGCCTACCTTTAGCTTTTTACTTCTTGCGACTGCATTTAGGCTTCAACATTCAAAGTTCTGTGAAAGTTATCTTGATGGACAAACCGTGCAAGTATCGTAAACTTTTGTTGATCAAAGAGCTTGTTTATTGTGATAAACCAAATGGGAAAATCCTATTGGGTTTTTCTCGAGGGAACCAGTGCGATGCGAACTGCCGGTTGGCCTACAAAGTGACATCATACTTGCATCACTCTATAGCAAGCTAGCTTTGAAAGCATGAGATCCCACCCTCCAGAGCATCCCCAAAGCCACGCCTCCTACAAAACACATGAACACACACATTGGCTGCGTCCGAAATTGCGTACTCTCTTTAGTAGGTACATATTTTAAATAATTACTTCACGACCGCTAAAAAAGTATGTTCTATATGAGTGTGTGTAGTATGAATGTAATCCGGACGTACTACGATCATCAGGTTGTCCTTGTCATGTGATCTTACCAGCGTCAGTTGCATCGCTTCACTGTCATTCATAAATCCTCTTCACACTTCAGAATCTCACCGGAAGTAGTAGGTCATCCAGGTACTTTATACCTGCTCTTTTATGAGTACTGTGAATTCAGACATACTTCTTTTGTCACATACTGTTTTCCGCCTACTATATAGTAGGGAAGTGTGACGATTTTTTTTTCCGTGTAGCTATGGCAACAATACTCCTGCCTTTATGATGTTTCCTCGAGGGACTACCACGACTGAGTGAAAAAAGATAAATGCTGGTGAACGATAGTGGATTCACTTTAGCAAACCGGTGAGTACTGGCATTAGTATTAAGCTAATATACCACTTAGGTTTGTTTGTGTTATCATTTCCAAAAGTCAGTTGCTAACTCCGCCTTCTCTATAACATCAGGCACTTCATTAAAGACGGCAAGCGATGATTGGTCAGGATAAAACTTGTAGTCTGACATGTTTCTTGTCCATGTGAAATGACATGAATTTAGGAGTCAAAAATGCATACTCTGACACAGATAAAAAATATTGTGTAGTCAGAACCCAGCATTAGATGTCAGGGATGTCCGGTGCCACCCTGGACACCCCACAGTTCTTACCTCTATTCCTTTTTTTTCTGCTACTGGGTCATTCGTGAGATTCAGTAACATTTCAACTTGGATTTTTGCTTTTTTTAAACTACATATAATTAATTTTCTAAATACCCCACATCATTAGGAACATATCAAACTTCCAAAAAAATCATATTTTCCCACCTCATGCCCTCCAAAATGAAAATTATCCCATAATTTAGTCACCCTCAAGCCATCCTAGGTGTATATGACATTCTTCTTTCAGACGAATACAATCGGAGTAACCCGTCCTCTTCACTGTAATCACACTGCACTATTGGCTTTCATTCATAATTGCTTTTAAGCAGTTGATCAAATCAGGTGAGAGGTCACAGTTTAACTGACTGTCTGAAGTTCTTCTGAGCTGGAATAAGAACAGGCCTTGTCTGAGCGTTCAGATTGAGGCTACAGTACTGGCAGATGAAGAAATGATCAAATTAATAATCTCTCTGCGATCTTCACATGAGGGAGAGAAATCCTGTGTTTCGCAGGATGATTATGTGAGCAGTTTTCCTATCAAGCTTTTCAATCTGTAAATACGTTCTGTGTGAGACAGGGACATCTCATTTACTTTCATTTCTGTCCCTGAAGCATTTCCAGTGGCAAAAACTTGATTGTGTGATTTAAGGAGGTGGTCTCTTTGGCCTTCTGTGATGATTCAACATGAGTTAAACTGGTACTACAAACACGACATCGCATTAAATCATAATCTGATCAGATTTCCCTGATTGACATTCCATGGTGGGAATCATGTGAATCGGGCATTTTCTCTCTTATCTCTGTTTATAAGTGAGCTGGCATACAAAGGTACTGTAGTTTTCTCCACGTCATTACTGGTAAATGCATATATTACGTTTGACATGCAGACACATGTAACATGCAGCACATGTAACTACAAACCCGATTCCAAAAAAGTTGGGACACTGTACAAATTGTGAATAAAAAAGGAATGCAATAATTTACAAATCTCATAAACTTATATTTTATTCACAATAGAATATAGATAACATATCAAATGTTGAAAGTGAGACATTTTGAAATGTCATGCCAAATATTGGCTCATTTTGGATTTCATGAGAGCTACACATTCCAAAAAAGTTGGGACAGGTAGTAATAAGAGGCCGGAAAAGTTAAATGTACATATAAGGAACAGCTGGAGGACCAATTTGCAACTTATTAGGTCAATTGGCAACATGATTGGGTATAAAAAGAGCCTCTCAGAGTGGCAGTGTCTCTCAGAAGTCAAGATGGGCAGAGGATCACCAATTCCCCCAATGCTGCGGCGAAAAATAGTGGAGCAATATCAGAAAGGAGTTTCTCAGAGAAAAATTGCAAAGAGTTTGAAGTTATCATCATCTACAGTGCATAATATCATCCAAAGATTCAGAGAATCTGGAACAATCTCTGTGCGTAAGGGTCAAGGCCGGAAAACCATACTGGATGCCCGTGATCTTCGGGCCCTTAGACGGCACTGCATCACATACAGGAATGCTACTGTAATGGAAATCACAACATGGGCTCAGGAATACTTCCAGAAAACATTGTCGGTGAACACAATCCACCGTGCCATTCGCCGTTGCCGGCTAAAACTCTATAGGTCAAAACAGAAGCCATATCTAAACATGATCCAGAAGCCCAGGCGTTTTCTCTGGGCCAAGGCTCATTTAAAATGGACTGTGGCAAAGTGGAAAACTGTTCTGTGGTCAGACGAATCAAAATTTGAAGTTCTTTTTGGAAAACTGGGACGCCATGTCATCCGGACTAAAGAGGACAAGGACAACCCAAGTTGTTATCAGCGCTCAGTTCAGAAGCCTGCATCTCCTCTGGTATGGGGTTGCATGAGTGCGTGTGGCATGGGCAGCTTACACATCTGGAAAGGCACCATCAATGCTGAAAGGTATATCCAAGTTCTAGAACAACATATGCTCCCATCCAGACATCGTCTCTTTCAGGGAAGACCTTGCATTTTCCAACATGACAATGCCAGACCACATACTGCATCAATTACAACATCATGGCTGCGTAGAAGAAGGATCCGGGTACTGAAATGGCCAGCCTGCAGTCCAGATCTTTCACTCATAGAAAACATTTAGCGCATCATAAAGAGGAAGATGCGACAAAGAAGACCTAAGACAGTTGAGCAACTAGAAGCCTGTATTAGACAAGAATGGGACAACATTCCTATTCCTAAACTTGAGCAACTTGTCTCCTCAGTCCCCAGACGTTTGCAGACTGTTATAAAAAGAAGAGGGGATGCCACACAGTGGTAAACATGGCCTTGTCCCAACTTTTTTGAGATGTGTTGATGCCATGAAATTTAAAATCAACTTATTTTTCCCTTAAAATGATACATTTTCTCAGTTTAAACATTTGATATGTCATCTATGTTGTATTCTGAATAAAATATTGAAATTTGAAACTTCCACATCATTGCATTCTGTTTTTAATTCACAATTTGTACAGTGTCCCAACTTTTTTGGAATCGGGTTTGTACTATTTCTGCATGCCATGCTTGGATGATTTCCATTAAAATAGGACTGTGCACATTCCCTGTCTGTGTGTTTAACAGGTAAGGTAAACTATCAAACACAAACAAGCATGCTGACTGCTCAGACTAAACTGTTTCTCAAATATTCCCATTGGCTTCATTCCACTGCAGTCAGACACAAAGATAAAGTGAACAGAGGTAAGCAGGACCTCCAGACTGAAAATCTTCTTCTTTAGTTGTTTTTTAAAGTGTAAATGAGAAGTACATAGTCATGCCAGTACCTAGATATTTAGTTTCTTTTTCATGTCCACACACTGAGACCAAAAAAATAATATGTGACCCTGGACCACAAAATCAGTCATAAGGGTAATTTTTTTGAAATTGAGATTTATACATAATCTATACAACATGAAAGCTGAATAAATAATCTTTCCATTGATGTATGGTTTGTTAGGATAAGACAATATTTGGCTGATATACAACTCTTTGAAAATCTGGAATCTGAGGGTGCAAAAAAATCTAAATATTGAGAAAATCACCTTTAAAGTTGTCCAAATGAAGTCCTTAGCAATGCATATTACTACTAATAATACATTTTTTATATTTTTACGGTAGGAAATTTACAAAATATCTTCATGAAACATGATCTTTACTTAATATCCTAATGATGTTTGGCATAAAAGAAAAATCGGCTGATTTTGATGCATACAGTGTATTGTTGACTATTGCCATAAATACAGTTGCAAGAAAAAGTATGTGAACAGCTTGCAGAATCTGTGAAAATGAGAATAATTTTAACAAAATAAAAGAGATCGTACAAAATGTTATTTTTTTATTTAGTGCTGTCCTGAATAAGATATTTTACATAAAACATAAAACATTTTTTACATATACACTCACCTAAAGGATTATTAGGAACACCATACTAATACTGTGTTTGACCCCCTTTCGCCTTCAGAACTGCCTTAATTCTACGTGGCATTGATTCAACAAGGTGCTGAAAGCATTCTTTAGAAATGTTGGCCCATATTGATAGGATAGCATCTTGCAGTTGATGGAGATTTGTGGGATGCACATCCAGGGCACGAAGCTCCCGTTCCACCACATCCCAAAGATGCTCTATTGGGTTGAGATCTGGTGACTGTGGGGGCCATTTTAGTACAGTGAACTCATTGTCATGTTCAAGAAACCAATTTGAAATGATTCGAGCTTTGTGACATGGTGCATTATCCTGCTGGAAGTAGCCATCAGAGGATGGGTACATGGTGGTCATAAAGGGATGGACATGGTCAGAAACAATGCTCAGGTAGGCCGTGGCATTTAAACGATGCCCAATTGGCACTAAGGGGCCTAAAGTGTGCCAAAAAAACATCCCCCACACCATTACACCACCACCACCAGCCTGCACAGTGGTAACAAGGCATGATGGATCCATGTTCTCATTCTGTTTACGCCAAATTCTGACTCTACCATCTGAATGTCTCAACAGAAATCGAGACTCATCAGACCAGGCAACATTTTTCCAGGCAACACACACACAGCCGTAGATCATCCAGGGAACGACACAGTATTAAGAATCAATGGTTCATAAACTTTCGAATGGGGTCATTTTAATAAATTCAGCTTCTTTTTTTTTTGTCTTGTGGACTATATGTAAACATTTTTTATGTAAAATATCTTATTCAGGACAGTACTAAATAAAAAAATAACATGTATTTTGTATGATCTCTCTTATTTAGTTAAAATTATTCACATTTTCACAGATTCTGCAACCGGTTCACATACTTTTTCTTGCAACTGTATCCCTGTGCGACTTATGATTGTTTTTGTTGTCCAGGGTCACATGTTTGATAATCCAACATTTATGAACAGAAGATAATCACACATTTTTGGGTATTTAGAGCAAGTGGTTCTCAAACTGTGGAGCGCCCTCAAATGGCACATATGGTAAATGGAAAATCTTTTTATTGTCTACGTCTCATTTCTAATCTACAGTTTTATTATAGCTTTGTGTGTCGAGACTCGTAAGACCTTACCCACGCTCTTATATTAAACGGTGAGAATAGATGATTCACATGTTAGTGACACTTCAATGTGATCATATGAGCTACTTGATCTGACAAACACTGATTTAGAGTAAAACAATCAGATCAACAGTGTGCATCACGACAGGATAGTTTACATCAGGGGTTCTCAAACTTTTTGGGAACAGGGACCCCTTACAATGCAGAAAATTTTCCAAGGACCCCCTCATAACAATGACAGTGATTAATATGCTTAAAACTATTTGTACATTTAAATGACATTCCTTTTCACCCTAAAAACTAAGAACAGAAACACATTTCAGTTTAAATCATGTTAATACCACTTACATACTTGCAAACAGATTATCTGGATAAAGGAGCTCAGCTGTGAAACTGGACTTTGAAACACCATTAATGCTTTCCTTTTTGAATATTTTCAAATAACAAATAAGGGTGATGAAATTCCCGTAAACTGAATTAACTGGCCAAGGTCATGTTTGCAGAGTCCAGTGTTTAAAGCTCACGTTAGTTTTGCAATAAAAACTCCAGCGATACTGACAGACAACAGTGAAGTTTAAGATCGTGTTTGGAGCAAGTTTCATCAATAGTTTCTAGGGTTTGTTCATTATCGTGCTGTTGATACTGTAAATCCTTCAGGCAAAAGAAGACAACTAACAAAATATTCATTTACCCAGAACAACAAGGTAAGAACTTTAGAACTTTACTCAGCTGGGATAAAGTAACCCAACATACATGTAAAGTAAAAACAAATGAAGGGTCCAATCATTTATTGTTTTAAGTATGTTCTTAATGAATCACAACTAAACTGCTTTATTAAGGGAAATGTCAGTAAAGGTGTTTTTATGTGTGTTTTGTTCATCAGGTCATGGAGATTCATCAGTCTGCTGTGATTCTGCTGCTGGTCTTGAGTGTGTCATTCTCCACTCATGCTCAACCACCACATATAAAGCCCCGTTATCAAAAATTCCTCAATCAGCATTTCGGTCCTCGTATGAATGTGCAGAATTGTGACAGTGAAATCAGCAAGAGAGGCATTACTGGTGATGGAAATGGCTGCAAAGCTGTCAACACCTTCATACAAGCAAACTCAAATCAGATTAAAGCAGTTTGTGGCAGAGGAGGAACTCCACAGGGCGGTGACCTGGTTGGGAGCAACCAGCCTTTTCCTGTGATAATTTGTAAATTAAAAAGTGCTGGGAAGACACCCCCAGACTGTGAATACAGAGGGGTCAGGTCCACTCGTTATATTGTGTTGGGGTGTGCAGACGGCTGGCCAACACATTATGATGAAGACATAATTAATGTAGGCTGAATAGAGCCTCACAGAGCTTTACAATATTTTGATAATCATTTGTTTAACGTCTCCTTTTTTCGTCTTTCTTTGTTTTTCAAGTGCAAAAAAAAACAATAAAAAAACAATCAATGTCTATCAATGAAGCACAGCTGTGAACATGAAAACTACAGATTTACACATGTACTTAATTATATTTGAGCAAAATCAGGAAAAAAAAGGGTTTTATTTCCTTTTGAAGAACAGCATACAAGTTCACCTTAAGTTAAAAGAAAATGTACCCCTCTGTCTCTCATAATTGACCTTAAATGAGTATAATGTTAAAAATATCTTTACATCATTTCTTTCAGTTAATGGTATATTCTGCACTTTTTCATGCATGTCTCTGTGTGTAATCATGCTTATTGTGTGCAAGATTCAATGAACTTTTAATAATGTGAGTAGTGAATGAGTAAAAACAGATGTTTTTTCCACCTGTCTGTAATCCTCAATAAAACCTCTCTATACCCTTAAACTCGCCTGCTTGATTGTCTTGCATCTCAACAACTATTGTAGTTGACACTTTTGGGTCCAACGATACCTTAACTGACTCGCAAAAGGTTCATTACTTGTCTGCCATATTGGAAACTGTTTCTTCTCAACTTGTGGTCTAAAATTGTGTTTGGAGCAAGTTTCATCAGTATTTTCTGGGGTTTGTTCATTACCGTGCTGTTGACACTGTAAATCCTTCTGTTACTATTGTAACCTCAGAACAAGACATGGTGTCCCTCCTGCCACAACACTGAACTGTCTTCTGAAATGGCCAGGACATGCTCTCGGCTCCTCAACACAAACTTGAATGAGTGGATGCACGCCAGCTCCTTTTATACCCATGGTATGCAAATTCCACTTACCAATTCTCAAAGATGTTTAGGGCTCCCAATTGAGACCCCTAGTGTCAGTCATCGACATCACATCTCGTTCCCTCAATCAGGGATTGGAGATTACAATAGTAACTGAGATGCTCACTTCAAGAGTAAACGGAGACACACATTGCGCACAAAACATTTTGAAACATTCAGACACACAGAGACATCAAGAACCAGCATATGAATCTCAACAATGGTGACATTAAAAGTTTAATGTCGCAATGCATGCTGGGTACCAGCACAGGACAAAACTCATCCATGACTCCCAGCATACATTGCAGCATGAATAATTTTATCACCATTGTTGAGATTCATATGCTGATTCTTGATGATTGTGGCAGTATCACAATTGTGGTAAAGTTCGACTGCGCCAATAAATCAATGATGACAGAATTTTCATTTTTTGGTGAACTATGCCTTTAATGTTAATACATTTATTATTGATATCTTGTTACAGGTCCATCTGATCTGTTCATTTAATGTCATTATTTAAGAATTTAATGTAATATTGTCAGTAATGTATATTTACATTTATTTTTTAAGATGTTTATCTTAAGTTATTTTATTTGTAGTTGACTGTTCTGCACTTTTGCACGTTGCTATTTTTTTTTAATCAAAAGCAATTAAAGTGGCTGACTTGTTTACAGTAAATGTATAGTCTGCTGGTTTATTTAGCTACTTTTCAGTACACCACATTAAGTACGCCACTTAGTACTGTAAGACTTTGAATATTAAAGTGCAAATTAACACCTGGCTAAGCTGTTCGCTAATTAATTATTGCGTTAAATTGATGGGGTTTTTTTTTATTCGGTTCGCTTTAAGAATTTTTCTTAGACGATTGAAATGAAGTTCACAGTATTAATATGCTCACATTATTAGCACAATATATTAGTTTATAAAATTAAGAAATGTATACAATTTAAGGCAGTCAGTTTCAGCAAATGAAATGAATTAACCTGAGTTTTCGTTCAGGACAGGCGTCTTAACAGATTGCACCACTGGGTTGATGCTGATTCACCAGGGTGCTGAGAAGAGCCTTCAGTGTGAGAATGAGCTCACAAAAGCATGTTAACCAAATTAGCATGCTAAGATAACTTGATGCTAATAAAGCTTATACTTAACCTGATAGCTGAAGAGCCACATTAGAAAGAATGGCAACTGGTTAGCATGCTATCCAAGTAACATGCTAAGCTAACTAGCATAAAGACACAAACACAGGCAGAGTCATCTTCAGAGATGTATTTCTCAGGAATGGTAGCGAATATCAAAAATCCATTCATTAATTTCTGTTCGGCTCAGTCCAAAGATCATCTGAGCCGATAAAATCGGACAACATTTGTAGGAGTGGTGAAAAAAACAGGTTTTAATTTGATTCAATATGGCGGACGGTCACATTGTTGGAAAATGACAAATGCGGTATCGTTGGAATCGGCGTAAACCAAGAAACCAAAATACAATTTTGAACAATGTTTTCAAAAGTTATAAGCATTTTTGCAAAAAAACGTATATCTCTGGAACACTAGGTGGCGCTGTGTTCAAACTTCCCAGGTACCTTCAGGACATGCTGTCGATGATCCCTATCACATTTTGTGAAGATATGTCAAATCGTTTAAAAGATATTGCAATTTATGACAAAATTCAAAAAGGCGGCCACATGGTTTATCCGATCCTGGCAAAATCTGTATACAATTGTATACAATGTATACAATTTAAGGCAGTCAGTTTCAGCAAATGAAATGAATTAACCTGAGTTTTCATTTAGTGCAACTGTGCTGCCAGCCTTTTACAGATACATTACTGGACAATTTTTACAGTAAAAAACTGTGAAAACAACAGTACTTTGCAGGTGAAGCTGCTGCCAGTTAATTACTGAAAAAAATGTACACTGAAAAGTTTTACTGTGTATCATTGCAGTTCTGACTACATTGAATTTGTCTGTTTGAAATTTGATTAAAAAAATAAAGATTTTCCTTGTTCCTTCACCGTTGAGTTTGTGAGCAAAGATGTGATCGAGAGACGCTCTGTTTAATTAAACCAGCTGCACCTATACCCTTGCTTACACTTATTTCCTTGAGCAACCCATGACAAATATTGACATATTATCGGAGTGTGTCTTTATCTGTAAGGGAATGTACACAGGTGCTTCTTTTCTCCTGTCTTCTACTTCTTTTCTTGGTTAGGGATGTAAAATATGCTCATGCAGAATAAGGCATTAATATGTGCTCTATACGTATTAATAAACAGCCAATATCTGAGTAATATGCATGCTAAGCAACTAATAATGAGAACTGGACCCTATATTAAATGATATTTTCAATATTAACATATAGAGAATTTTGTTAATTTCTATTCAGTTATATTTTTAATGTTAAATTAAACAGAACTAAAGTAAGCAGACTAAATTTCTTCCTTATACTCTATTTCATCTCTGTACAATATTTAATTACTATATGCCCTGAAGAAAAATCTCTTTTGTCTTTTGCTAAAAATCATAGCCATAATCTTAGAGTAGAGACAATGTATCAGGACTAAGTTGGGCTTCACCAAACCAATTCTACAGGCTGTAAGGGTCTAGCCTGACATAAACAACAATAAAAAAAAGATATCCAATCAAAAGAACTCACACAAGGATGGGTTTAGGCTGGTCATCAGCTGCAAAAGACTTTTATTTTGTCATCATCAGCTCAAAAAAACCCATTAAACAAGAATCTCTGGAGGTTTCTAGAACACCTCAGCATTCTTACAATGATGATAGCGATAGCAGATGCTTGTTGTGGAGGTACTACAAACCAGGGGGAAAAAAACTTTTTTACTGTTACTAAACAAATTGACATTGAGATCATTTGACCTTGGGAAGACATGTTTTATTCACCAAAACACAGAGACATGGCCTAAAAAATTTTTTTATTTTATTATAACCATCACCAAAGATGGATGAATGCATTATATGCAAGAAATCATATTTTGACAATTATATTATATAAGCTTTTATTACTGTATTCTATTATATTATATTATATAAGCTTTTAATTAACCCTTTATTTCTTTTAACCTTGCTGTGGGACAATATATTCACTTTCACAAAGTGACATATTTAGTTATTTTCTGTGATGCATATACAAAAGATTGCCTTCTTGTTCTTGTGAAAATGTTTAACGTCTTTGATAATCTCTGATCTAATCTCTTGTTCTTCAGTGATTGGCTGTTCACTGCAAACATCACACTTTTTGCTCACTGAGTATTAAAAGACTGTGGATCAAGACCTAAGTCAACTCTGATACCTGATCTTACCTGAACAGCATTTGTTTGTGACAGGACTGAAGGCTCTTTCTGCAAACTACAGACTGTAAGTACCTCTTTTTTTTTACTGATTGTGTTTCAGTGATGTCTACACTGCGGTTATTTTTAAGCAGCCAGTTTGGAAAGAGGTTGTGTATCAGTAACCGTATTGAGTAAACTGGTGTAGTGGGTCTCGAAAAGCAGTAAACCTACAGAAAACGGGTAACATTTCGGGTAACAAACATTCAGGACAGGCGTCTTAACAGATTGCACCACTGGGTTGATGCTGATTCACCAGGGTGCTGAGAAGAGCCTTCAGTGTGAGAATGAGCTCACAAAAGCATGTTAACCAAATTAGCATGCTAAGATAACTTGATGCTAATAAAGCTTATGCTTAACCTGATAGCTGAAGAGCCACATTAGAAAGAATGGCAACTGGTTAGCATGCTATCCAAGTAACATGCTAAGCTAACTAGCATAAAGACACAAACACAGGCAGAGTCATCTTCAGAGATGTATTTCTCAGGAATGGTAGCGAATATCAAAAATCCATTCATTAATTTCTGTTCGGCTCAGTCCAAAGATCATCTGAGCCGATAAAATCGGACAACATTTGTAGGAGTGGTGAAAAAAACAGGTTTTAATTTGATTCAATATGGCGGACGGTCACATTGTTGGAAAATGACAAATGCGGTATTGTTGGAATCGGCATAAACCAAGAAACCAAAATACAATTTTGAACAATGTTTTCAAAAGTTATAAGCATTTTTGCAAAAAAAACGTATATCTCTGGAACACTAGGTGGCGCTGTGTTCAAACTTCCCAGGTACCTTCAGGACATGCTGTCGATGATCCCTATCACATTTTGTGAAGATATGTCAAATCGTTTAAAAGATATTGCAATTTATGACAAAATTCAAAATGGCGGCCACATGGTTTATCCGATCCTATCAAAATCTGTATCCACGGATTCGACATGACACAGCGAATCCACAGATTTTCTGACAAACTGTTCAAAAGTTATTAGCAAAAATAGCTTATATCTATTTTTCACATCTCATGACCTGTAGGTGGCGCTGTTTCCAAATTTGGCATGGACCTTCAGATCATGGTTCCGATGAAGCGTACCAATTTTCATTTCGATTGATCAAAGTTTAGCCGAGATACGGCCTCTAAACCAATTTTGGGTTGACCTCGTTAAGTTCGGGACATCATAACTTATGAACAAAGATGAATAAAAAAAATGATGTTTACCCATGGCTATGCGGCTTGGTCCAAAGATCGTCTGATTACATTTTCGACAAAATTTAACAAAATTTGAAGGAGGAGTAGCGAGAATACAAAATACTGTACTTTTCAAAATGGCTGCTACTGTGGAGTCTTGATGTGAAGAGATGAATCAGGTGTACTATGTTTTAATATAAATCAAATGGTTCAAAAGTTATAACTGTTTCAATGCTGAATTTTTGAACTGGTGGTGGCTATAGGGTTTGTCCTGGACATCCCAAATTTGGTCAAATTACTTTACCATCACTACAAGTGTACCAAATGTAATAATTTTAAACTAATTTCAAAACTTAAAATAACTAACCCAGAAATCTTAATAAATTACCTAAAAATAAATAATCAGAAAAATAAATGAAATGAAACTTCCATTTCTCCTGTCGTATGGCACCCTCCCCATACGTTCCCCAGATCAAAAGAAATACTAAACAAACATACTTAACATAAGATATAAAAGTAATCAAACATATTGCAAAACTTCAGGGCCCGTATTCTTAAAGCTTCTAAGAATCCTCTCAGAAAGCTCCTAACTTAGCTTAAAAACTTCTACGTAGGAGTCTTATGCCAAGTTCAAACTGCCTGATTTTAGGCCTGATTTTGGCTCGCCGACTAACAATGCTTATTTATAATAATAATTTTGAATGATTTAGATATCATTTATGTAATTATTATACCCTTAATCAATTACACATGTATCATTTTAGTTAAGCAATTATTAATAGGCACTTTGTTAAAATTAATATAAATAGCCTATATAAAGCTCATACAAATAAGCTTTAAAATCAATAAATAAAGCTATAAAAAATATAAAAATAAAAAAGCTTACTGAGCTTAAATGTTCAATTCTCTCTATATATCAACTAAACTAACTTCATAACTTTTACTTGCATTGATTTTTCTTTAAGTTGTCCTCTTTCATAGACAGCTCTTTTCTTCTTGCTGTGTAAATTTGTTTAAATTCTTAAAATTTTTCAATCATGTAATATTCTGCAGAAGAGAGAAATGAATCTCAGTTTCACTGAAGCATGTGATTGGCTGTTCACTACTGATGTCACAGCTAAACTCCTAAACTCAGGATCAAAGCCTGAGTTGACAGAGAAAGCTGATGATCAGCATCATGGGAACAACAAAGCCTGAATAGATTGGTTTGGTTTTGTCAACTCGAAACTAATCCTGTAACCCTGAGTTTGTTAAACTACCATCATGGTACAGGCCCCAGGAGAAGGAATTCATCCTGGCAAAAGGAAGTCTCTCTCTCTTCTCAACAGATCCACTACTGCTTATATCCTTGCTCCTCCTCTTCATCCTCCAATCACATCAGGCATCATTAGACTGAATGCAGCTGGTCAGAGTACCTGTCATATGATGAAAGAGAGAAAGAGAAAGAGGGCAGAGAACAAAACCCAGATACACATACACAAATGCACACCGCAACTGTAAATAAACAGTAGTCAATGGGGCCGAGACCTGCTTACCAACATTCTTCAAAATATCTTTCATTGTGTTCAGCAGAACAAAGACATTTATACAGGTTTGGAACAATTTGAGTGAGTTTTGAGTGACAATTTGAGTGAACAATGACAGAATTTAAACTTTTTGGTGAACTATCCCTTTTAACGAGTTTGTTTGCCTATATAATCTTAAGATATTAGGTTAAACTTATTTGGCTTGCTGTCCACTGATGAGGGGCTCGATGAAGCAGCTTCAACTCGAGCTCTGATAACCCCCACAGTGACTGAATATAGGATATGATTATGTAGGACAAGGTACCTAAGATAAAGGTGGAGTTTGGGGAGGTGGTGGGATGCTGGAACAGCTGAGACTGAGGAGAGGTAAGCAGCTGCTTATATACTCTGGCTGTTGATTGGAAGATTAGATGGGCTCGCTCCTCCCTAAATTACGTTTAGGAACTTCACTAAGTCTATGTTGAAGCCAGGAGCAAGTTTCACTGGTATTAGTTGACGTTTTGATAATTTGCTTTTACAGCCTTGGGAGAAGAGAAGAAAACTCTTGGAACACTTGATATTGCTTTACTCAGAAAGAAAGGTATTTCAGCCCTTCATTTAATTTATGTTAATATTTAATGTTTTATCTAATCACAACTAAACTGCTTTAGTAAGTCAGCTGTCAGTAAATGAGTTTTGATGTATGTGTTCTTCATCAGGTCATGGAGATTCATCAGTCTGCTGTGATTCTGCTGCTGGTCTTGAGTGTGTCATTCTCCACTCATGCTCAACCACCACATATAAAGCCCCGTTATCAAAAATTCCTCAATCAGCATTTCGGTCCTCGTATGAATGAGCAGAAGTGTACCAGTGAAATCAGAAAGAGAGGCATTACTGGAACTGATGATGGCTGCAAACCTGTCAACACCTTCATACAAGCAAACTCAAAGGATATAAGAGCAGTTTGTGGCAAAGGAGGAACTCCACAGGGCGGTGACCTGGTTGGGAGCAACCAGCCTTTTCCTGTGATCATTTGTAAATTAAAAAGTGCTGGGAAGACACCCCCAGACTGTGAATACAGAGGGGACAGGTCCACTCGTTATATTGTGTTGGGGTGTGCAGACGGCTGGCCAACACATTATGATGAAGACATAATTAATGTAGGCTGAATAGAGCCTCACAGAGCTTTACAATATTTTGATAATCATTTGTTTAACGTCTCCTTTTTTCGTCTTTCTTTGTTTTTCAAGTGCAAAAAAAAACAATAAAAAAACAATCAATGTCTATCAATGAAGCACAGCTGTGAACATGAAAACTACAGATTTACACATGTACTTAATTATATTTGAGCAAAATCAGGGAAAAAAAGGGTTTTATTTCCTTTTGAAGAACAGCATACAAGTTCACCTTGAGTTAAAAGAAAATGTACCCCTCTGTCTCTCATAATTGACCTTAAATGAGTATAATGTTAAAAATATCTTTACATCATTTCTTTCAGTTAATGGTATATTCTGCACTTTTTCATGCATGTCTCTGTGTGTAATCATGCTTATTGTGTGCAAGATTCAATGAACTTTTAATAATGTGAGTAGTGAATGAGTAAAAACAGATGTTTTTTCCACCTGTCTGTAATCCTCAATAAAACCTCTCTATACCCTTAAACTCGCCTGCTTGATTGTCTTGCATCTCAACAACTATTGTAGTTGACACTTTTGGGTCCAACGATACCTTAACTGACTCGCAAAAGGTTCATTACTTGTCTGCCATATTGGAAACTGTTTCTTCTCAACTTGTGAAGTCTAAAATTGTGTTTGGAGCAAGTTTCATCAGTATTTTCTGGGGTTTGTTCATTACCGTGCTGTTGACACTGTAAATCCTTCTGTTACTATTGTAACCTCAGAACAAGACATGGTGTCCCTCCTGCCACAACACTGAACTGTCTTCTGAAATGGCCAGGACATGCTCTCGGCTCCTCAACACAAACTTGAATGAGTGGATGCACGCCAGCTCCTTTTATACCCATGGTATGCAAATTCCACTTACCAATTCTCAAAGTCTCAGAGGTGTTTAGGGCTCCCAATTGAGACCCCTAGTGTCAGTCATCGACATCACATCTCGTTCCCTCAATCAGGGATTGGAGATTACAATAGTAACTGAGATGCTCACTTCAAGAGTAAACGGAGACACACATTGCGCACAAAACATTTTGAAACATTCAGACACACAGAGACATCAAGAACCAGCATATGAATCTCAACAATGGTGACATTAAAAGTTTAATGTCGCAATGCATGCTGGGTACCAGCACAGGACAAAACTCATCCATGACTCCCAGCATACATTGCAGCATGAATAATTTTATCACCATTGTTGAGATTCATATGCTGATTCTTGATGATTGTGGCAGTATCACAATTGTGGTAAAGTTCGACTGCGCCAATAAATCAATGATGATAGAATTTTCATTTGTTGGTGAACTATGCCTTTAATGTTAATACATTTATTATTGATATCTTGTTACAGGTCCATCTGATCTGTTCATTTAATGTTATTATTTAAGAATTGAATGTAATATTGTCAGTAATGTATATTTACATTTTTTTTTATGTAAGTAGGTGTTTATCTTAAGTTATTTTATTTGTAGTTGACTGTTCTGCACTTTTGCACGTTGCTATTTTTTTTTAATCAAAAGCAATTAAAGTGGCTGACTTGTTTACAGTAAATGTATAGTCTGCTGGTTTATTTAGCTACTTTTCAGTACACCACATTAAGTATGCCACTTAGTACTGTAAGACTTTGAATATTAAAGTGCAAATTAACACCTGGCCACTCTTGTGGGTTTGCTACTGTTACAATTAAAAACGTATAAGGGTAAAATCATGCCAGGTAGACATTGGTATAATGTAAGCAACACTTGATGATGGGTGTGTTAGATTTATAGTGTGCGAATAATCAAGCATTGACAATAGTCAATCGTATTGGCGGCACCGAGAAGCCCCCAAATAAAATTCTGCTTAGGGCCACATAAAGGCTTGGGCTGGCTCTGTTTTACACACACACACACACACACACACACACACACACACACACACACACACACACACACACACACACACACACACACACACACACACACACACACACACACACACACACACACACACACACACACACACACACACACACACACACACACACACACACACACACACATAAGGGTGACATAAGGGAGAGTTTTATGAGGTTGCCGTTGTGCTGAAGAGTAGAGCTTTTGCTTCAGTCCAGCAGAAGACCAAGAAATGTTGCTTTCTTTAAAAGCAGTAACTGTAATTGCTGATGCAGCGATAAGCTGTTCGCTAATTAATTATTGCGTTAAATTGATGGGGGTTTTTTTATTCGGTTCGCTTTAAGAATTTTTCTTAGACGATTGAAATGAAGTTCACAGTATTAATATGCTCACATTATTAGCACAATATATTAGTTTATAAAATTAAGAAATGTATACAATTTAAGGCAGTCAGTTTCAGCAAATGAAATGAATTAACCTGAGTTTTCGTTCAGGACAGGCGTCTTAACAGATTGCACCACTGGGTTGATGCTGATTCACCAGGGTGCTGAGAAGAGCCTTCAGTGTGAGAATGAGCTCACAAAAGCATGTTAACCAAATTAGCATGCTAAGATAACTTGATGCTAATAAAGCTTATGCTTAACCTGATAGCTGAAGAGCCACATTAGAAAGAATGGCAACTGGTTAGCATGCTATCCAAGTAACATGCTAAGCTAACTAGCATAAAGACACAAACACAGGCAGAGTCATCTTCAGAGATGTATTTCTCAGGAATGGTAGCGAATATCAAAAATCCATTCATTAATTTCTGTTCGGCTCAGTCCAAAGATCATCTGAGCCGATAAAATCGGACAACATTTGTAGGAGTGGTGAAAAAAACAGGTTTTAATTTGATTCAATATGGCGGACGGTCACATTGTTGGAAAATGACAAATGCGGTATCGTTGGAATCGGCGTAAACCAAGAAACCAAAATACAATTTTGAACAATGTTTTCAAAAGTTATAAGCATTTTTGCAAAAAAACGTATATCTCTGGAACACTAGGTGGCGCTGTGTTCAAACTTCCCAGGTACCTTCAGGACATGCTGTCGATGATCCCTATCACATTTTGTGAAGATATGTCAAATCGTTTAAAAGATATTGCAATTTATGACAAAATTCAAAAAGGCGGCCACATGGTTTATCCGATCCTGGCAAAATCTGTATACAATTGTATACAATGTATACAATTTAAGGCAGTCAGTTTCAGCAAATGAAATGAATTAACCTGAGTTTTCATTTAGTGCAACTGTGCTGCCAGCCTTTTACAGATACATTACTGGACAATTTTTACAGTAAAAAACTGTGAAAACAACAGTACTTTGCAGGTGAAGCTGCTGCCAGTTAATTACTGAAAAAAATGTACACTGAAAAGTTTTACTGTGTATCATTGCAGTTCTGACTACATTGAATTTGTCTGTTTGAAATTTGATTAAAAAAATAAAGATTTTCCTTGTTCCTTCACCGTTGAGTTTGTGAGCAAAGATGTGATCGAGAGACGCTCTGTTTAATTAAACCAGCTGCACCTATACCCTTGCTTACACTTATTTCCTTGAGCAACCCATGACAAATATTGACATATTATCGGAGTGTGTCTTTATCTGTAAGGGAATGTACACAGGTGCTTCTTTTCTCCTGTCTTCTACTTCTTTTCTTGGTTAGGGATGTAAAATATGCTCATGCAGAATAAGGCATTAATATGTGCTCTATACGTATTAATAAACAGCCAATATCTGAGTAATATGCATGCTAAGCAACTAATAATGAGAACTGGACCCTATATTAAATGATATTTTCAATATTAACATATAGAGAATTTTGTTAATTTCTATTCAGTTATATTTTTAATGTTAAATTAAACAGAACTAAAGTAAGCAGACTAAATTTCTTCCTTATACTCTATTTCATCTCTGTACAATATTTAATTACTATATGCCCTGAAGAAAAATCTCTTTTGTCTTTTGCTAAAAATCATAGCCATAATCTTAGAGTAGAGACAATGTATCAGGACTAAGTTGGGCTTCACCAAACCAATTCTACAGGCTGTAAGGGTCTAGCCTGACATAAACAACAATAAAAAAAGATATCCAATCAAAAGAACTCACACAAGGATGGGTTTAGGCTGGTCATCAGCTGCAAAAGACTTTTATTTTGTCATCATCAGCTCAAAAAAACCCATTAAACAAGAATCTCTGGAGGTTTCTAGAACACCTCAGCATTCTTACAATGATGATAGCGATAGCAGATGCTTGTTGTGGAGGTACTACAAACCAGGGGGAAAAAAACTTTTTTACTGTTACTAAACAAATTGACATTGAGATCATTTGACCTTGGGAAGACATGTTTTATTCACTAAAACACAGAGACATGGCCTAAAAATGTATTTTATTTTATTATAACCATCACCAAAGATGGATGAATGCATTATATGCAAGAAATCATATTTTGACAATTATATTATATAAGCTTTTATTACTGTATTCTATTATATTATATTATATAAGCTTTTAATTAACCCTTTATTTCTTTTAACCTTGCTGTGGGACAATATATTCACTTTCACAAAGTGACATATTTAGTTATTTTCTGTGATGCATATACAAAAGATTGCCTTCTTGTTCTTGTGAAAATGTTTAACGTCTTTGATAATCTCTGATCTAATCTCTTGTTCTTCAGTGATTGGCTGTTCACTGCAAACATCACACTTTTATTTGCTCACTGAGTATTAAAAGACTGTGGATCAAGACCTAAGTCAACTCTGATACCTGATCTTACCTGAACAGCGTTTGTTTGTGACAGGACTGAAGGCTCTTTCTGCAAACTACAGACTGTAAGTACCTCTTTTTTTTACTGATTGTGTTTCAGTGATGTCTACACTGCAGTTATTTTTAAGCAGCCAATTTGGAAAGAGGTTGTGTATCAGTAATCGTATTGAGTGAACAGGTGTAGTGGGTCTCGAAAAGCAGTAAACCTACAGAAAACAGGTAACAAACATTCAGGACAGGCGTCTTAACAGATTGCACCACTGGGTTGATGCTGATTCACCAGGGTGCTGAGAAGAGCCTTCAGTGTGAGAATGAGCTCACAAAAGCATGTTAACCAACTTAGCATGCTAAGATAACTTGATGCTAATAAAGCTTATGCTTAACCTGATAGCTGAAGAGCCACATTAGAAAGAATGGCAACTGGTTAGCATGCTATCCAAGTAACATGCTAAGCTAACTAGCATAAAGACACAAACACAGGCAGAGTCATCTTCAGAGATGTATTTCTCAGGAATGGTAGCGAATATCAAAAATCCATTCATTAATTTCTGTTCGGCTCAGTCCAAAGATCATCTGAGCCGATAAAATCGGACAACATTTGTAGGAGTGGTGAAAAAAACAGGTTTTAATTTGATTCAATATGGCGGACGGTCACATTGTTGGAAAATGACAAATGCGGTATCGTTGGAATCGGCATAAACCAAGAAACCAAAATACAATTTTGAACAATGTTTTCAAAAGTTATAAGCATTTTTGCAAAAAAACGTATATCTCTGGAACACTAGGTGGCGCTGTGTTCAAACTTCCCAGGTACCTTCAGGACATGCTGTCGATGATCCCTATCACATTTTGTGAAGATATGTCAAATCGTTTAAAAGATATTGCAATTTATGGCAAAATTCAAAATGGCGGCCACATGGTTTATCCGATCCTGGCAAAATCTGTATCCACGGATTCGACATGACACAGCGAATCCACAGATTTTCTGACAAACTGTTCAAAAGTTATTAGCAAAAATAGCTTATATCTATTTTTCACATCTCATGACCTGTAGGTGGCGCTGTTTCCAAATTTGGCATGGACCTTCAGATCATGGTTCCGATGAAGCGTACCAATTTTCATTTCGATTGATCAAAGTTTAGCCGAGATACGGCCTCTAAACCAATTTTGGGTTGACCTCGTTAAGTTCGGGACATCATAACTTATGAACAAAGATGAATAAAAAAAATGATGTTTACCCATGGCTATGCGGCTCGGTCCAAAGATCGTCTGATTACATTTTCGACAAAATTTAACAAAATTTGAAGGAGGAGTAGCGAGAATACAAAATACTGTACTTTTCAAAATGGCTGCTACTGTGGAGTCTTGATGTGAAGAGATGAATCAGGTGTACTATGTTTTAAAATAAATCAAATGGTTCAAAAGTTATAACTGTTTCAATGCTGAATTTTTGAACTGGTGGTGGTACAACTGTAAATAAACAGTAGTCAATGGGGCCGAGACCTGCTTACCAACATTCTTCAAAATATCTTTCATTGTGTTCAGCAGAGCAAAGACATTTATACAGGTTTGGAACAATTTGAGTGAGTTTTGAGTGACAATTTGAGTGAACAATGACAGAATTTAAACTTTTTGGTGAACTATCCCTTTTAACGAGTTTGTTTGCCTATATAATCTTAAGATATTAGGTTAAACTTATTTGGCTTGCTGTCCACTGATGAGGGGCTCGATGAAGCAGCTTCAACTCGAGCTCTGATAACCCCCACAGTGACTAAATATAGGATATGATTATGTAGGGCAAGGTACCTAAGATAAAGGTGGAGTTTGGGGAGGTGGTGGGATGCTGGAACAGCTGAGACTGAGGAGAGGTAAGCAGCTGCTTATATACTCTGGCTGTTGATTGGAAGATTAGATGGGCTCGCTCCTCCCTAAATTACGTTTAGGAACTTCACTAAGTCTATGTTGAAGCCAGGAGCAAGTTTCACTGGTATTAGTTGATGTTTTGATAATTTGCTTTTACAGCCTTGGGAGAAGAGAAGAAAACTCTTGGAACACTTGATATTGCTTTACTCAGAAAGAAAGGTATTTCAGCCCTTCATTTAATTTATGTTAATATTTAATATTTTATCTAATCACAACTAAACTGCTTTAGTAAGTCAGCTGTCAGTAAATGAGTTTTGATGTATGTGTTCTTCATCAGGTCATGGAGATTCATCAGTCTGCTGTGATTCTGCTGCTGGTCTTGAGTGTGCCATTCTCCACTCATGCTCAACCAGAAGGTTATGAGCATTTCCTCAGGCAGCATGTGTTCGGCGACATGACTGTGCAGAGATGTGACAGTGAGATCCACATGAGGAAAATCATTCGCCCCCAAACCGCCAACGGCTGCAAAGAAATCAACACCTTCATACTAGCAAATAAAAAAGATGTTAGAACAGTTTGTGGTAAAGCAGGAACTCCACAGGGTGGTAACCTGTTTAAGAGTAACAATCCGTTCGCTGTGGTCATTTGCAAATTAGACAGTGGGGAAAGACACCCAAAGTGTAAATACACAGGGGAAAGGTCCACTCGTAAGATTGTGTTGGGGTGTGTAGACGGCTGGCCTGTACATTATGCTGAAGGCATAATCAATGTAGGCTAAATACAGGATGAAAAGAGCCTCACAGAGCTTCATAATATTTTGCTAATCATTTGTTCACTTCTCCTTTTCTGTCTTCTTTTGTTTTTCAAGTGCAAAAAATAACAACAACAAACAAACAATCAGAATCAATCATGAATGCAAAAATAAAATTGATGAATATACTTGACCTCAGAGGTTAACATGCAGTGGTTTTTAAGCAGTTCTTCACATGTTCTGTAAACATGACAAACACAGTTTGAGAGCAAAGTCTATCAATGAAGCCCAGCTGTGAACATGAACACTACAGATTTACACATGTACTTAATTATATTTTCTTTTCTTTTGAAGAACAGCACAAGTTCATCTCGAGTTAAAAGAAAATGTACCCCTCTGTCTTTATGAGACTCTGATATGAACAAGATCTTCACTGTCTCTCATCATTTACCTTAAAAAATTGTATATTCTGCACTTCTTCACGCATATATCTGTGTGTAATTGTGTCTATGTGCAAGATTCAACTAGTCTAATGTCTAATAGTCCAATAGTCTAACTTGCAGTTAAGTCTTTCAATTACCTAATGCACTTAAGAGATAAGGGATTGTAAAAATAATAAATAATCTATTGACGCAGAAACATGAGGTCTTTTACAGACCTTAAAAACTATAAAAGCAATACATTTTAGTTTCAACAGATGCATCTCTGCCTTGCTCTGTGACCAGTAATCTCATCTTAATCTCCACCATGATACAGGGCCGATGGCGCTGGTTACAGAGAACATTACACTGAATGGACGGTTGTGACATCTAAATTCAGAGTATAATCTCAACATTGTTATGTTGCTGTTTTGAAGATGTTTCAAACGAATTTTAGTGATTAAATACTGCTGTCATTAACCTGTTTCCATGTTTTAACACTATTAGGCAGTCCCAATGGCTCTTGAATGCACCTTCCCTAAGCTCCAGAAAACACCTGATTCTGCTGAAGAAAACTGTTGAAGATTTCGTAAAGGAAAAGAGCGGTTACCAGTGTGTATGAGGTAATTTCTCAATGATGGGTAAGATCCTCTTTTGGCCAAATGGAGGACAACTTAAGGCAGGGGGTTACTGCTGCCCTTGAAGGGAGGTGTGATATGTAAGATGTGTATGAGAGTTAAGCGGATGCTTGTTTGGCCAAAAGCTGCATTGAGGGGAGAGCTATGAGAAGTTACAGCAGTCTGCCCCAAAAATGTGAGCTCCTCGATACCCGATCACCAGCAACCGCATTCCTCGGATGCCTTGTTTTGCATTGTGACAAGTGTCCACAACTTGATGCAACTATACCAGGGTACGAAACCCTGAGGAAAAGGAGATTATTTATAGAGAGCTAATGGGAATGGGCTTTCAAGAACCAGCTGAGACCATGAGGTGATTATCCTTAATTCCTGTGGAGACCATAACAAAACTTCTTAATATATATCAGGAACATGATGTTGGTTGCCTTACGGGCACAAACTGTTTTGGATTCCTACTTTGAATCCCTGAAGATGTGCTGATATTGAACTAATATACTCTATATTGCCAAAAGTTTTGGGACGCCTGCCTTTACATACACATGAACTTTAATGACATCCCATTCTTAATCCGTAGGGTTTAATATGGTGTTGGCCCAGCCTTTGCAGCTATAACAGCTTTAACTCTTTTGGGAAAGCTTTCCACAAGGAGTGTGTTTATGGGAATCTGTAACCATTCTTCTAGAAGCACATTTGTGAGGTCAGGCACTGATGTTGGACGAGAAGGCCTGGCTCGCAGTCTCCGCTCTAATTCATCCCAAAGGTGTTCTATCGGGTTGAGGTCAGGACTCTGTGCAGGCCAGTCAAGTTCCTCCACACCAAACTCGCTCATCCATGTCTTTATGGACCTTGCTTTGTGCACTGGTGTGAGTCATGTTGGAACAGGAAGTGGCAATCCCCAAACTCTTCCCACAAAGTTGGGAGCATGAAATTGTCCAAAATGTCTTGATATCCTGAAGCATTAAGAGTTCTTTTCACTGGAACTAAGGGCCCAAGCCCAACCCCTGAAAAACAACCCCACACCATAATCCCCCCTCCACCAAACTTTACACTTGGCACAATGCAGTCAGGCAAGTCCCGTTCTCCTGGCAACCGCCAAACCCAGACTCGTCCATCAGATTGCCAGACAGAGAAGCGTGATTGGTCACTCCAGAGAACACGTCTCCACTGCTCTAGAGTCCAGTGGCGGCGTGCTTTACACCACTGCATCCCACGCTTTGCATTGCACTTGGTGATGTAAGGCTTGGATGAGCTGCTCGGCCATGGAAACCCATTCCATGAAGCTCTCTACACACTGTTCTTGAGCTAATCTGAAGGCCACACAAAGTTTAGAGGTCTGTAGCTATTTTGCAGAAAGTTGGTGACTTCTGCGCACTGTGCGCCTCAGCATGCGCTGACCCCACTCTGTGATTTTACATGGCCTACCACTTCATGGCTGAGTTGCTGTTGTTCCCAATTGCTTCCACTTTGTTATAATACCACTAACAATTGACCGTGGAATATTTAGTAGTGAGGAAATTTCACGAATGTACTTATTGCACAGGTGACACCCTATCACGTTACCACGCTTGAGTTCACTGAGCTCCTGAGAGCGACCCATTCTTTCACAAATGTTTGTAGAAGCGTCTGCATGCCTAGTGCTTGATTTTATACACCTGTGGCCATGGAAGTGATTGGAACACCTGAATTCAATGATTTGGAAGGGGTGTCCCAGTACTTCTGGCAATATAGTGTATTTAGTTTATATATAATATGTAATGACGCATTTTGTTATTTTCTTCCAGCAGTTCTCTGAACCTTTCACTGCAGCAATAGTGTTGACTGTTGCTGATATAATGTGTTTAAATTATTTCTACCATTTGGTTATTATCTCTTAAAATATATTACTCTACAACTCTTCATGTGTCACATGATTGGCTGCTTGTGTGCACAAGAATTTATAGACTGAGGATCAAAGCCTGAGTGGACCGTGACATTTTAAAGCCAGGGTCGTAGTGTTAATATTTTCTTATTTCTCTTAGGCTCCACCTTTGACAACTCTTGCATAAGACTGCCCTTGTGTAACTTATTTTCGTTATGTTATGTGCACATCATGGACTAGGCCTTGGACACACTTATACACTTGCACGCAAACAGGAACTCAAGAGACGCACATACATTTGAACATTTAACTACTCGTTATTATATTTCTTAATATGCTATATATGGTAGGGGTTGATCTTTGAGTACTTTGATTGGATGGCCTTGACATCGTGGATGATTCTGCTTCATCTTGTGTATAAATATGACTCTTCTTCCTTAATAAACTTGAGAGTGTTATTACACTGTCTCTGTGTCTGCTTGATCATTCTCCCGAGATCTTGTGCTGACACACATCCCAGATTGAGGCGCCTGTTTCCAACTGATATCTGCAGATAGTCTACCTGAAAATGAATCTACAGTAACACCAAGATTAAGCCTGACTGCATTCGCTTGGTCTTTGTGAAGGAGCATCATAATACAGGCCAAGGGTTTACTATCCCAGACTATAGACTGCAACCTGTGAGTATCAGTTCACTCAGGCTCATTTTAGATTTTTATAACATGTACGTTGCTGCTCTTTTTAAGTGGAAATTCTTTTTGGAAAAAAAGTTGGTCTATCAATAATCTTGAGTTATAAGTATACAAAAGCAACATACTTGAGAATATGTTTATCTGGGGTGGTTTTCTGGGGTTTGTGATTTACCTTTGAAATGTTAAGAACTTTACTCAGCAAGTCTAAAATATACAAGAAATCTGTCGTGGTGCAGATGGAAACAAAGTAGTCAAAAACATTTTAGCACAAATACAGAAACACAGGATTGGAACGGTCTATGTACAAAATCATGAACAGCTGGGTTAAAGTAACTTAGATATGTGCAAGTAAAAATAAAGGAAGGGTCTCATCAGTAGTTCCTTAATTAATCATACCTAAACTGCTTAAACTGCTTTAGTAAGTCAGCTGTCAGTAAATGAGTTTTGATGTATGTGTTCTTCATCAGGTCATGGAGATTCATCAGTCTGCTGTGATTCTGCTGCTGGTCTTGAGTGTGTCATTCTCCACTCATGCTCAACCACCACATATAAAGCCCCGTTATCAAAAATTCCTCAATCAGCATTTCGGTCCTCGTATGAATGAGCAGAAGTGTACCAGTGAAATCAGAAAGAGAGGCATTACTGGAACTGATGATGGCTGCAAACCTGTCAACACCTTCATACAAGCAAACTCAAATGATATAAGAGTGGTTTGTGGCAGAGGAGGAACTCCACAGGGCGGTAACCTGTTTAAGAGCAACCAGCCTTTTCCTGTGATCACGTGTAAATTACAAAGTGGGGTGAGACCCCCAAAATGTGAATATGGTAAAGGGAAGAAGTCCACTCGTTATGTAGTGTTGGGGTGTGCAGAAGGCTGGCCTGTACATTATGAAGAAGGCATACCGGATGCAAAGAAGACAGGCTGAAAAAAAAAAACCTCACAGAGCTTTATTTGTTATCATTTGTTCACTTCTCATTTTCCATCTATCTTTGTTTTTCAAGTGCCAAAAAAAAAAAAAAAAAAATTCAGTGATTGCTGAGTTAGAGGTTAACGTGCAGTGGTTTTTAAGCAGTTCTTCACATGTGCTGTAAACATGACAAACAGTTTGAGAGCAAAGTATATCAATGAAGCCCAGCTGTGAACATGAACACTACAGATTTACACATGTACTTTAAAACATAGCATTGCTTGTTGTGTTTTAAAATGCTTACAATCTCTTATTATATTTGAGCAAAAGCAGAAAAAAGGTTTTTATTTCCTTTTGAAGAACAGCACAAGTTCAGCTTAAGTTAAAAGAAAATGTACCCCTCTGTCTTTATTAGACTCTGATATGAACAAGAATATCTTCATTGTCTCTCATCATTTACCTTAAATGAGCATAATGTTAAAAATAACTTTACATTATTTCTTTCAGATAATGGTATATTCTGCACTTCTTCATGCATGTCTCTGTGTGTAATCCAAGCCTGCCGCACTGTGTTTAAAACTGAAGCCGACGCGTCTCGATCGCCCCCAGGTGGCTGGTCCCAGTATAGCTCATAACCCCCGCCCCTCCGTGTATTATAATGGCCGCGAGACAAACTAAACAATGAAATTACACTTCAAATCATTTTTTCCCAAAATTGGTTTCTGTCATTTTAGGCAGTTTTTATCACGCTGATTTCATTTCAAGTGTTCGTTTTTTAAATACGTTTGGTTTTAGTTAGTTATTTGATGCTATAAAAAGGGGGGTGTGACATCATGATTGACAGCTGAGATTGACGGCTTCTCTGAGTGAAGTAGTCACTGAGGCACCAACAGACTTTTTTCGTGATTTTCATGAGGAGACTGGAGCTTTAGATTAAATTTCTAAATTTCCATAACTGTTTATTTCATACCGACATAATGAATTGTTCTGCATCTGCGAGAGTGTGGGCGGGCTTTTGATATCGCGGCTCTACTTCCTGCGCTCTACTGCGCAGACTCGGTCCCAAATCAGCACAAGATGTCAGCGCCATATTCGGACCTCCGGAGGCTTCACTTTTCTTCAGCGGAAGAGAATGAAGTCGCGTCGTCCATATTTTTTTTACGGTCTATGATATCGATATCATCACAAGATAGTTTAGATCATTTAAAAAACTGAATAAAATGAGCTCAGGTGTGGCAGAAACTGGACGTTGAAACACCATTGTTTTCCTTTTGGAAATTTGTAAATCTAACTATCTAACTAGTAATAAATTAATGTGATGAAATTGGTCACGGTCATGTTTGCACTGTCCAGTGTTTAAAGGTCACGTGAGGTTTGCATTAAAAACTCCAGTGATACAGACAGACAACAGTGAACGGAGACAATGTAATGATTATTCAACCACTAGATGGCGGTGTGCACCAGTAGTGTCACCTGTTCACTCTCAGAAAAAAAAGGTACAGTGGAAGTACAGTTTTGTTCCTTGGGGAACAAAACATATAATTGTACCTTTAAAAGGTACACAATTGTTCCTTAGGGTACAATTATACCATTGTTTTCCTCTACTTAGGAGGTACAAAAATGTACCCTTAAGGGTACCACCCCAGTGACGGCCACTTGTACCTTAAAAGGTACAATTTTGTACTCTTTTTTTTTTTTTTGAGCGTGTTCATGTCACATGACATTTAAACTTCCCGTGTGTTGTATTAGTGAAGGGATGGTTGGTGGGAACTGGATCTTAATCTAGACCCACATGCTTTTAAATAGTTAAAGATATATTTCATTAACTCGACTTCCAAGTATACAGAAACCTGTTTATAAGCAACAAGCCGTTCCCTGTGGTCATTTGTAAATTAGAAAAACTGGGGAGGCACAAACAAGATATGTGAATACATTTTGCACAGATGGCTGGCCAACACATGATCAAGAAAACATGATTGCATAGACCTTATGCTAAAATAGGCTATACTGTCTCTCAGTACCTTCATACTTGCTGTTGGTTTCATTCTTATTTTTTTGTCTTTTCTTATGCAGTTGTTTCAACTCGTTGGATGTTGTTTCAAGTGCACAAATTGATTTTAGAGGTTAATGTTACATTTTCTGTGTTGTAACAAAGTTTAACTAAGCTTCTTTGTAAGTTTGTAACTACATTTCTTTAATGTATTCTTTATAATGATATCTTTCAATGCTGTGCTCTTCTTCATGCAAGCCTCTGTTAGTGTGCTCACTGTATTTCATGTGAGACGTGCCTCAGTGTCTTAAATCCATCCCATGAGATCTGAGTGTTAAGAACATCTTACAGGACTTAAAGGATCTGCTGCTAACATCTTGGTGCCAGATACCACAGCACACCTTCAGGGGTCTAGTGGAGTCCATGCCCCGACGGGTCAGGGCTGTTTTGGCACAATATTAGGAAGGTGATCATAATGTTATGCCTGATGTATACAAACCCGATTCCAAAAAAGTTGGGACACTGTACAAATTGTGAATAAAAAAGGAATGCAATAATTTACAAATCTCATAAACTTATATTTTATTCACAATAGAATATAGATAACATATCAAATGTTGAAAGTGAGACATTTTGAAATGTCATGCCAAATATTGGCTCATTTTGGATGTCATGAGAGCTACACATTCCAAAAAAGTTGGGACAGGTAGCAATAAGAGGCCGGAAAAGTTAAATGTACATATAAGGAACAGCTGGAGGACCAATTTGCAACTTATTAGGTCAATTGGCAACATGATTGGGTATAAAAAGAGCCTCTCAGAGTGGCAGTGTCTCTCAGAAGTCAAGATGGGCAGAGGATCACCAATTCCCCCAATGCTGCGGCGAAAAATAGTGGAGCAATATCAGAAAGGAGTTTCTCAGAGAAAAATTGCAAAGAGTTTGAAGTTATCATCATCTACAGTGCATAATATCATCCAAAGATTCAGAGAATCTGGAACAATCTCTGTGCGTAAGGGTCAAGGCCGGAAAACCATACTGGATGCCCGTGATCTTCGGGCCCTTAGACGGCACTGCATCACATACAGGAATGCTACTGTAATGGAAATCACAACATGGGCTCAGGAATACTTCCAGAAAACATTGTCGGTGAACACAATCCACTGTGCCATTCGCCGTTGCCGGCTAAAACTCTATAGGTCAAAAAAGAAGCCATATCTAAACATGATCCAGAAGCGCAGGCGTTTTCTCTGGGCCAAGGCTCACTTAAAATGGACTGTGGCAAAGTGGAAAACTGTTCTGTGGTCAGACGAATCAAAATTTGAAGTTCTTTTTGGAAAACTGGGACGCCATGTCATCCGGACTAAAGAGGACAAGGACAACCCAAGTTGTTATCAGCGCTCAGTTCAGAAGCCTGCATCTCCTCTGGTATGGGGTTGCATGAGTGTGTGTGGCATGGGCAGCTTACACATCTGGAAAGGCACCATCAATGCTGAAAGGTATATCCAAGTTCTAGAACAACATATGCTCCCATCCAGACGTCGTCTCTTTCAGGGAAGACCTTGCATTTTCCAACATGACAATGCCAGACCACATACTGCATCAATTACAACATCATGGCTGTGTAGAAGAAGGATCCGGGTACTGAAATGGCCAGCCTGCAGTCCAGATCTTTCACCCATAGAAAACATCTGGCGCATCATAAAGAGGAAGATGCGATTAAAGAAGACCTAAGGCAGTTGAGCAACTAGAAGCCTGTATTAGACAAGAATGGGACAACATTCCTATTCCTAAACTTGAGCAACTTGTCTCCTCAGTCCCCAGACGTTTGCAGACTGTTATAAAAAGAAGAGGGGATGCCACACAGTGGTAAACGTGGCCTTGTTCCAACTTTCTTGAGATGTGTTGATGCCATGAAATTTAAAATCAACTTATTTTTCCCTTAAAATGATACATTTTCTCAGTTTAAACATTTGATATGTCATCTATGTTGTATTCTGAATAAAGTATTGAAATTTGAGACTTCCACATCATTGCATTCTGTTTTTATTCACAATTTGTACAGTGTCCCAACTTTTTTGGAATCGGGTTTGTATTTCAAGTATAAAAATGAATCATATATAAATAGTAAACTATCAGTATAACATGTTCACTTAAAGAAAACTTAAATTCACTTGCTGTATAAAATACTAGTAGTTTCCTGCGAGTATATAGTGTAGTTTCATAAATAAAAAAATGTGCTACAAGTATGACTAGTAAACTATTAGTACTTATAGTTTCAGTACAAATAAAAAAACTTGGTTGTAAACTAGTTGTGTACACAAAGTCTTCTGTTAAGTATAATTAATAAGTGGGACAATTTAGTCCCAAGTAGTATTGAAACAGTACATAAGTTTAGTAGCATGTTGATATTAGTACACTTACTTGCTACCAAAAGTATACTCAAAAATATACGTGAACTTCACTTAAGTATACTTATAGTTAATTTTTAGCAGGTCTCCCTTGTGCTCTTCTAATGCAAAGAAATAAAGAGGCAAAAATGTTTAATATCAAAAGATCATTAGTCTTTTCTAAAACTAAATTAAGTGTTATCTGAGATTAGCACGAGCTGTCAGCCTGAACATCTCTCACAGTTGACAGTTTCCTTCTTAGACTTTCCCTTTATTAATCTCACAACTGTGCGAGTGTTTCTCGTCTGGTGAACTAAGACTGTATTGTGTTTCTTATCATCTTGTCTGAGTATCTTCCATTAACAATGCAAAGTTCTCTTAATGAAATTTCCAACTGTGAAGTGTTCAGGTTGACTGAACATGCTAATCACACAAACCCTCAAAGGATGATACTATAATGTGTGTGTGTGTGTGTGTGTGTTATCTGTAAGGGAATGTCTAGTTTAGTGCTTCTTGCTTCTCTACAATTGAGACACATCCACTTTATTTAATTTTGGAAAAGTCTATCAAATAAATCTTTTTTTAATGTTAATGTAGAGGGTTTTTTTGTTAGATAGGTAACACTTTACAATAAGGTTTCATTTGTTAACATAGTTTATGTATTAGCTAACATGAGCAATACAGTTGTTACAGTATTTATTCATCTTAGATAACGTTAGTTAATAAAAAACAGTCGTTCATTGTTTGTTCATGTTAGCTCACAGTGCATTAACTAACGTTAATAAACACAACTTTTGATTTTAATATTGTATTAGTAAATGTTGAAATTAACATTAACTAAGATTAATAAATGCTGTAGAAGTATTGTTCATTCTTAGTTCATGCTAAAGTTAACTAATGTTAACTAATGAAACCTTATTTGTAAAATGTTACTGTTATATTAAACAGAACTAATAGTAAACAGGCTAAATTGCTTTCTTTTATGCAATTTCCTAACTGTACAATGTTTTATGTTGTGAGGGGAAGTCATAATATATTAGAAAATATAAACACAAGTAATTATCTCCAATAGCAAGACTACCAAACTCACACAATACTCAAGATATAATGTGACTTTCCAATAGAGAATAGTGCCATAAAAAGACGATCATGCATGACATCATGCCATAACATTACAGAAATTCACAAATACTGAAACAAGCCAAAGATTTTTTTTTAGAAAACAGCGACCTGCTAAATTAAAAAGCAGGATTTAGTGATTATATGGCTTAGATTGAGCCAACCTTGGATATTCTGTTCTATAAAAGGTAGACATTCATAATCATATAGACTACACACCAAACTTACTCAAGGGAAGATTATGTTCAGGATAACATGTTTTATACACTCACCTAAAGGATTATTAGGAACACCTGTTCAATTTCTCATTAATGCAATTATCTAATCAACCAATCACATGGCAGTTGCTTCAATGCATTTAGGGGTGTGGTCCTGGTCAAGACAATCTCCTGAACTCCAAACTGAATGTCAGAATGGGAAAGAAAGGTGATTTAAGCAATTTTGAGCGTGGCATGGTTGTTGGTGCCAGACGGGCCGGTCTGAGTATTTCACAATCTGCTCAGTTACTGGGATTTTCACGCACAACCATTTCTAGAGTTTACAAAGAATGGTGTGAAAAGGGAAAAACATCCAGTATGCGGCAGTCCTGTGGGCGAAAATGCCTTGTTGATGCTAGAGGTCAGAGGAGAATGGGCCGACTGATTCAAGCTGATAGAAGAGCAACTTTGACTGAAATAACCACTCGTTACAACCGAGGTATGCAGCAAAGCATTTGTGAAGCCACAACACGCACAACCTTGAGGCGGATGGGCTACAACAGCAGAAGACCCCACCGGGTACCACTCATCTCCACTAAAAATAGGAAAAAGAGGCTACAATTTGCACGAGCTCACCAAAATTGGACAGTTGAAGACTGGAAAAATGTTGCCTGGTCTGATGAGTCTCGATTTCTGTTGAGACATTCAGATGGTAGAGTCAGAATTTGGCGTAAACAGAATGAGAACATGGATCCATCATGCCTTGTTACCACTGTGCAGGCTGGTGGTGGTGGTGTAATGGTGTGGGGGATGTTTTCTTGGCACACTTTAGGCCCCTTAGTGCCAGTTGGGCATCGTTTAAATGCCACGGCCTACCTGAGCATTGTTTCTGACCATGTCCATCCCTTTATGACCACCATGTACCCATCCTCTGATGGCTACTTCCAGCAGGATAATGCACCATGTCACAAAGCTCCAATCATTTCAAATTGGTTTCTTGAACATGACAATGAGTTCACTGTACTAAAATGGCCCCCACAGTCACCAGATCTCAACCCAATAGAGCATCTTTGGGATGTGGTGGAACGGGAGCTTCATGCCCTGGATGTGCATCCCACAAATCTCCATCAACTGCAAGATGCTATCCTATCAATATGGGCCAACATTTCTAAAGAATGCTTTCAGCACCTTGTTGAATCAATGCCACGTAGAATTAAGGCAGTTCTGAAGGCGAAAGGGGGTCAAACACAGTATTAGTATGGTGTTCCTAATAATCCTTTAGGTGAGTGTAGATATTGGAAATATCAGCCGTGAGTAAAGTGACATAATCAAATTCAACTTCCCTAGTATCTCTAGTAGTACTTCACAGTCAAAACAGTTTTAGAGATAGTCACAAACCCCTGGCTGTCACTGTTGTTTATATATGCGAAAGTCATGGTTTATTATAGTCATATATAGTTTCATTTAATCCAGTTTTTCTCTTTTAACCTTGTTATGAGCCAATATCAATTCAATAATGCCACATTTTATTATTTTCTTCCAGAAGTTCTCTGAAGCTTTAATTTCTACCATTTGGTTATTAACTCTTCATCTTCAGCAGAGAAGATATATCTCTATATGAAACTCTTCACTCGTTACACGACTGGCTGTTCGGTGCAAACGTCACATTTTGATTTGCAAGTGCTCAAGAATTTATAGCCTGAGGATCAAAGCCTGAGTGACATTTTAAAGCCAGGGTTGTGATACCAAGATTAAGCCTGACTGCATTCGCTTGGTCTTTGTGAAGGAGCATCATAATACAGGCCAAGGGTTTACTATCCCAGACTATAGACTGCAACCTGTGAGTATCAGTTCACTCAGGCTCATTTTAGATTTTTATAACATGTACGTTGCTGCTCTTTTTAAGTGGAAATTGTTTTTGGAAAAAAAGTTGGTCTATCAATAATCTTGAGTTATAAGTATACAAAAGCAACATACTTGAGAATATGTTTATCTGGGGTAATTTGATTTTCTGGGGTTTGTGATTTACCTTTGAAATGTTAAGAACTTTACCCAGCAAGCCTAAAAGAATGGTCTATGTACAAAAAACAGCTGGGTTAAAGTAACTTAGATATGTGCAAGTAAAAATAAAGGAAGGGTATGGCAAGCCGTTTTGACTTTTATTCATTCACAGGATATGAATTCTTGATATCAATAATTCAATTTTCACTAGTGAAATGTCACCATAGGCTGCCATTAATATTCAATTGATGATATCAGGAATTGAATTCTTGATATCAACAATTGAATTGCTACTAGTGAAAATGTTCATTTTTGATATCAACAATTCAATTGCAACTAGTGATGATGTTAATTTCTGATATCATGAATGTGATTGTTACTAGTAAGAAAGCCATTTTAGATATCTGAAATTATATTGATATCAAGAATTTAATTATTAAGAATTCAACTCCTGATATCAAGAATTCAGTTTGAATGGCAGCCTATGGTGACATTTCACTAGTGAAAATACAATTACTGATATCAAGAATTAGAGTTTTTACTAGTTGAAATTCAATTGTTGATATCAAGAATTAGCATTTTAACTAGTGAAAATGAGTTTTGATGTATGTTTTGTTCACCAGGTCATGGAGATTCATCAGTCTGCTGTGATTCTGCTGCTGGTCTTGAGTGTGTCATTCTCCACTCATGCTCAACCAGAAAAGTATGCTGATTTCCTTAACAAGCATCTGGATGAACATCATGCTCTGAATGAGCAAGATTGCGACACCGTAATTAAAGATAGAAATATCACATACAATGGTAAATGCAAAAGAAACAACAGCTTCATACAAGCAGAGAGATCTAATATTGAAGCAGTTTGTAAAGGCAGTGGAGAGCATCATGATGAGAACCTGTTTAAGAGCCACCAACAATTCACTGTGGTCGCGTGTAGATTACAAAGTGGGGAAAAACCCCCAGACTGTAGATATGAAAAGTCCATAACCCAATGTTATATTGTGTTGGCGTGTGTAGACAATTTTCCTGTACATTATCACAGAGATATGGCTGAATAGAGCCTCACAGAGCTTCATAATATTTGTCTAATATTTTTTTCACTTCTCATTTTTCATCTTTCTTTGGTTTTCAAGTGCTAAATAAAATAAATATTTGACCTCAGAGGTTCATTTGCAGTGGTTTTTAGTTTTTTTTTTACAGTTTTTTTTACATTAAACATGGCAACCACAGTTTGAGAAAGAGCAAAGTCTATCAATGAAGCACAGAACACAACAGATCATGAATACTACAGATTTACACGTACTTTAAAACATAGCATTGCTTGTTATTTTAAATAGCTATTGTACAATCTCTAATTATATTTGAGAAAAAGCAGAAAAAATTATTTCCTTTTGAAAATTTACCTCGCTGTCTTTATGAGACTCTGATATGGATGAGAATATCTTCACTGTATCTCATCATTTACCTTAAATGAGTATAATGTTAAAAATATCTTTACATCATTTCTTTCAGTTAATGGTATATTCTGCACTTCTTCATGCATGTCTCTGTGTGTAATCATGCTTATCGTGTGCAAGATTCAATGAACTTTTAATCACTCTGTTAAACACTTTTTGAGCATTAAAAAACTTTTTAAATGGAAGTAGTGAATGAGCAAAAACAGATGAGGGAAGAAAGACACAGATGTTTTTTCCACCTGTCTGTAATCCTCAATAAAACTTCTCTACTACCCTTAAACTCGTCTGCTTGATTGTCTTGCATCTCAACTACATTGATATCAATCAGTGTCTATTTTACAGATACATGTAGGTTAGTACATTGAGGTGAGCACTGACCTGCCATTGTTTTGTCTTGTTTTTTGTTTTTTTTCTAAGGCACGTTTATAAAAGCTACTTAAATGTCCCAACTGAACCCAATCCCAATCCTGTCTGTGAAACCAGGCCATAGAAAACATGCATGTCTTGCTCAAGTCTGGGTTCATCAAAACTTCCTCCTCGTCCACAACCTCCTTCTCTTCTTTTAAATGTTTCACAGCCTACAGACAAAAGAAGACTGAGCTGGAACAGTGAGGTATGTCATCTCTAATATATTTTCACTTCATATTTGTGCGACTGATTGTGCGCAAACTGCTTTTTTAGGCCAAATATCAGACAGTGTTTTGATGTATTGTTCACCAGGTCATTGAGATCCATCAGTCTACTGTGATTCTGCTGCTGGTTATATGTGCATCATCGTCCACTTACAGTCAAACTTATGAGGCTTTCCAAAACAAACATGGCTCAAGGCATGCGTGCAGAGGATTGTCCTAAACAGAGGTCCTAAAGAGAGTCATCCATAAACAGGGCGATTGCAAACAAATAAACACCTTCAAGCCGATATTAAAAAAGTTCGTAAGACAGGAGAAAAAAAAGAGCTATAAGGGCAATGGCTTTGATGTGATTGAGTGTATTGCCAACAAGAGCCAAAATATAAATATACTGGTGAATTTCTAAGCAAAAGATAAATTACTTTTGTGACGTGAAAATAATTTGCAAGTACATTATGAAAAGACAGCAGGTTGAATACAGCATCACATAGCTTCAATTTATTTCCTACTCATTTGGTTCTTTTCTGTCTTTCTTTTCCAGTGGGTTAGTGCCAGTGTTGGGGGTAACTCATTACAAGTAACTTCAGTTACATAATCAGATTACTTTTTCAAGTAACTAGTAAAGTAACGCATTACTTTTAAAATTTACAACAAAATATCTGAGTTACTTTTTCAAATAAGTAACGCAAGTTACTTTGTTTTCCCATGTATTGACTAACAGCTCTCTTGTCCCAATGTTGAGACAAATCGTAAGTGCAGAGGCGTTGTGTTTCATTGAGGTTATTGTAGTTCTACACTAAATGTGAGCGTGCATTTACTAATCTCACTTGCACAAAAAATTCAGTATTCCTCAAAATGAATAAAATCAGTGAAATGCAAAATCAGAATACTATGCAAACCTCCAATAATTAAATGTTAAAGTAAAACAAACATTTTTATGCATTTAATCTCACTTTATTGACCAGTGTACTTGCTGCTGACCACCGATGATTTAGTTAAACCATGAGCAAAAATGACTTTAGATTTTTTGTTTTTATCTCCTGCATCCTATTCTTCCGTTATCCAGAATGGCAGCACAGCTGAAAGGTTTGTTTGAGTGGCGTCCTCTACTGTACACTCGTGAATTTGCATTTCCTTCAGCCTGAGGCTTATTATTTTCACTTTTGGTGTGAAAGGGTCTTTACATCTGCATGTAATGTAATTAATGTAACGCATTACTTTTCTTAAAAAGTAACTAAGTAACGCAATTAGTTACTTTTTAAGGGAGTAACGCAATATTGTAATGCATTACTTTTCAAAATAACTTTCCCCAACACTGGTTAGTGCCAACTTCTCTTCTCTTTGATTGATTTCAGTATAATTTATGAACCAAAAAAAAGACTACAAAGGTTCAGTGCTTCAGTGACTTTACTTTGAGTGTTTCAGCCAAAAATGTGGCAAAAAACGTGGAAGCTGTTAACACCTGATGAGCAAAGAAAAGTTACTTTGTTTTAGAGAGCATAGTGAATGTACAAAAACAGACAAGGGAAGCAAGATGAAGACCGAAGATGAGTAAAGAATGAAGTGAATGTTTTCCCACCTGTACTAAGACCCTCATTAAAATTTTCTTCTAGCGTCAAACTCGTCTCATATTGCCTTATATCTCAAGAACACCAAATTGAATATAAACAGGGATGTAGTAGAGAGTGAATACAGTTCACATAGGCCACCTTATGCAGAACATTGTATCATTATTTTAGCATTTACCAAACATACCAAAGTTCAAGTCTCTTCCTGGAGTTCAAGACTCCAGGAATGGAAATGATTGTTGTGTAGACTATGGTTGGTTATTTAAGTGCTACCCAGGCAAATCTGTCAAAATCTTAAACCCTTTGTGAGGTAATGCAAAGATACTGATAAATAGGTGTGGAGCATCTGTTATCGGACTTTATACAACACGTAGTTGGATAATTGACAACTTAACCCTCAAGCGCCCTTTGTATAGCATCCCTTAGTTGGTCCTTTGTGGACAAATTTGGGCACAAAGGTCTCAGGTGTGATCCCAATTTTTTTTTTTAAATAAATGTCATATCACTGTCTTCAATAAAATAAAATCTATCAATTTATGCCTTTTTTGTGATTTTTGGGGTATTTTTGAATTTATTTAGCCCTAAAAGTATCATATTTTTTATGTAAAATATGCATATTTTATGTTATATTTAATATTTCTTTTACTTCAGTAAAAAAAAAAAAATCATTCCAGTAAGTTCAAAAAGCCAAAACCTAAAAATGTGGTGACTTTGGTGACATCTGTTGACATATGATGGTATAGTAGGACTTTGATCTGACTTTGAAGTGTGTGTGTGTGTGTGAGAGAATGTTGTATACACTCACCCCTTCATTTATGTGAATGAATGATCTGCATTGTGTTTGATTTGTTGATTTTTATTTTTTTTTAAAAATGCTCTGAATTATAGTATTTCCCATTCATTTCCTATGGGTGCCCACTTTTGTCCACGAAGGACCAATTATAAAGTTTTTTTTTCCAACCACTTAACATTGTTGAATCGAGTCCAAATTTTGTAGTGTGTTCATCTGGTAAATTTAGGAAAAGTAGCAAAGCCTTGTACCATTCAGATTAAGTAATTATTTTAAAAAAAATCAAAACAAAATGATTTTGCCCACATTTGTCTTGAAGGCCCTTTTAGGGTTAAGGCAGACTCGTTTGCACTGAAGCGAAATATTTCACAAGGACATTCAATGAGGGAAGGAAGAAAAAAAACACCAAAAACGACAGGATATTGACAGGGAGTGGTGCTAAATTTGAAGAGCCTAATCCCATGTGTCCGGAGAAAAATCCCTCCTGACACAAAAGCAGCAGCACAGGAGGAGGTTTACTGCTAATAGCGTTTGGCTATTCCTTTGGATGTAAATCATTAAGCATTTTCCCTTCTATATAGTCTATATAAGAAAACAGCTTAATATTTTTTATGCTTAAGTATTTCCTGAGGTCGTGTCTCACAAAGCAAGTTTAGGTGGTCACCCAGGTTTGAGTTTAGATGAACAATAACTTGTTTGGCAATGCTGAAATCTGGAATTTGCAATCTCCCGTCACTTGAAAATATATTGCGCACATGACATTAACAACACATGATGGATGGAAGAGCCCCAAAGTGAAAATGTAAAAAAGTAGTGATGTCTGGTGCGGAGGCAGCAAAGCAAGTACCCATAGAGTTCTTGTGGATTTATGAATATGCAAAACAGTTGCATTATCACAAAGTAATCATCTATAGTCCTGTTGTTTAAAAAGAAAAATAACAAATGTCAATATTCAGGCCAGGGCGCCAAATCAAGACACTGTATATTAATCACACACACAGAAATATTTCTCTCAGCTGTATTTTAAAGGGATAAACTCTGCCATCATCTGCTCACACTCATGTCATTCTGAACCTGTAGTCTTTTTTTCTTCTGTGGAACACAAAAAGATATTTTAAAGGTAACTAAACTGTTTTTATTACTACAGACTTACATTGTATATGTTGAGAAATGTTATCTTCCACAGAATAAAGGGTCATATAGGTATGGAATGACATAAGTCTGAGTTAATGACAGAATTTTCATTTATTTGTGAATTCATTTATTAAAGGGGTTCATTCATTGGAAGCTTTTCAAATGGTGTTCTCTGTGGCCATCTGGTGTTTAGGACAATGAATAGCATGTACCAAACTACTGTGTCCCGCTGGCATCACATCTGATTCTGCAAGTGACTCTTCATGAATATTGTATATTATTTTATTTGAATTTAAAAGAATAAAAACAATTGTCTAGGTGATTATGTAATTGATTAGGTGTACTATAATAAGTCAAATAAATGAAACAAAATCTTAAATAAACTGTAATCTGTATTTTAACCAAGCCTCAGTCCTTCGAGTGCATAGTCAAGCTTCATGAGGGCATCATGTGTGAATTAGCAATAATGTGTAAAAGCAGATACCAGACCTCCAAGTCCATTCAAAAGTCACACAGCAAAATCCTTTAAATGTGTCTTCACTACATGATATTAAAGTAATACAGAACTGAAGCAGTGTTGGAGTTTAGATGTTGAGGTTTCATCATTATTTTGATCAGTGTTTGCTTAGTTGGGCTCTTGACTTTTTCATGTTTTCTTGTTTTTTCAAAAAAAAATTCTTTAATCAGGGACAATACACATTAATACAAACCCGATTCCAAAAAAGTTGGGACACTGTACAAATTGTGAATAAAAACAGAATGCAATGATGTGGAAGTTTCAAATTTCAATATTTTATTCAGAATACAACATAGATGACATATCAAATGTTTAAACTGAGAAAATGTATCATTTTAAGGGAAAAATAAGTTGATTTTAAATTTCATGGCATCAACACATCTCAAAAAAGTTGAGACAAGGCCATGTTTACCACTGTGTGGCATCCCCTCTTCTTTTTATAACAGTCTGCAAACGTCTGGGGACTGAGGAGACAAGTTGCTCAAGTTTAGGAATAGGAATGTTGTCCCATTCTTGTCTAATACAGGCTTCTAGTTGCTCAACTGTCTTAGGTCTTCTTTGTCGCATCTTCCTCTTTATGATGCGCCAAATGTTTTCTATGGGTGAAAGATCTGGACTGCAGGCTGGCCATTTCAGTACCCGGATCCTTCTTCTACGCAGCCATGATGTTGTAATTGATGCAGTATGTGGTCTGGCATTGTCATGTTGGAAAATGCAAGGTCTTCCCTGAAAGAGACGACGTCTGGATGGGAGCATATGTTGTTCTAGAACTTGGATATACCTTTCAGCATTGATGGTGCCTTTCCAGATGTGTAAGCTGCCCATGCCACACGCACTCATGCAACCCCATACCATCAGAGATGCAGGCTTCTGAACTGAGCGCTGATGACAACTTGGGTTGTCCTTGTCCTCTTTAGTCCGGATGACATGGCGTCCCAGTTTTCCAAAAAGAACTTCCAATTTTGATTCGTCTGACCACAGAACAGTTTTCCACTTTGCCACAGTCCATTTTAAATGAGCCTTGGCCCAGAGAAAACGCCTGCGCTTCTGGATCATGTTTAGATATGGCTTCTTTTTTGACCTATAGAGTTTTAGCCGGCAACGGCGAATGGCACGGTGGATTGTGTTCACCGACAATGTTTTCTGGAAGTATTCCTGAGCCCATGTTGTGATTTCCATTACAGTAGCATTCCTGTATGTGATGCAGTGCCGTCTAAGGGCCCGAAGATCACGGGCATCCAGTATGGTTTTCCGGCCTTGACCCTTACGCACAGAGATTGTTCCAGATTCTCTGAATCTTTGGATGATATTATGCACTGTAGATGATGATAACTTCAAACTCTTTGCAATTTTTCTCTGAGAAACTCCTTTCTGATATTGCTCCACTATTTTTCGCCGCAGCATTGGGGGAATTGGTGATCCTCTGCCCATCTTGACTTCTGAGAGACACTGCCACTCTGAGAGGCTCTTTTTATACCCAATCATGTTGCCAATTGACCTAATAAGTTGCAAATTGGTCCTCCAGCTGTTCCTTATGTGTACATTTAACTTTTCCGGCCTCTTATTGCTACCTGTCCCAACTTTATTGGAATGTGTAGCTCTCATGAAATCCAAAATGAGCCAATATTTGGCATGACATTTCAAAATGTCTCACTTTCAACATTTGATATGTTATCTATATTCTATTGTGAATAAAATATAAGTTTATGAGATTTGTAAATTATTGCATTCTTTTTTTATTCACAATGTGTACAATGTCCCAACTTTTTTTGGGTTTGTACATAAAAATATGTAAAAATGTGCCAGATTTAGCCAACACTGTCTAATTTTCATCCGTAGTCCCTTGGCAGGTTGATGTTAAGGACAGGGACAAGACAAAACAAAACAAAACAAAAGAAACGAAAATACTATACCAAAATGTCTATAAATGATCACAATTTTGATTTAACAGTAACCATTTTTTAAGGTTTTTTGAGAAACCACAATGACCTGTTATGCGTTTTAATTCTTTCAGCTCCGTTGGAAGTCTATTCCACTCATGTGTTCCTCTGAAAGCAAAAGATAACTGGCCAAAAGTAGTTCTTCTCAGTGGTACATTACAATCACCCCTAGTACCGGCTCGTGTATACCGTCCTGTTATCTGACCAGTGTAATCCTTAAAAACAGGTGGAGCAAAACCATTTAAAATCTTAAGTACTAAGTCAGCAAATTGTATCAAATGTTCCCAACTTAAAATGGAAAAACAATGATGAAAACTATTTGGCTTTTTATCTAGTACCTTAAGAGTTTGTTTATATATAATTTCAACCGGTTTAAGAAAAGACTTACATGTTTGTGTCCATACAGTACGTAATGTGCGGAATAATCATCGAGTTCATGAATAAAACTGCTGCTTCTTTAGTCAAACTATTTCTTATAAATCTAAAGTTCGCTAAATTAAATTTTTACTGTGCTTACCACTTTCTTCACATGTTTTTTTTAAAAGAGAGCTGAGAATCCATTATTATTCTTAGGTATTTAAATTCATGTACTACCTCAAGTTTCTGTCCCTTCTGCTTTCACATCATGATCTGGCCTTTTTGTAAAAAACATACAGACAGTTTTCTTAAAAGTCTTAAACTTTTCCCAAAATAAGTGTTGTAGTATAACTATCAGGACAGCAATGATGTGTGAACTGAATTTGGTGACAGTACAGTGTATTACAGTGAAGTTAATGACTGTTTTTGTAGTAACGCTTTTCAGGTTTTGCACTTTGCAGACGGTCCCTTCGGATCTGTCTCTCAGCGCCTGCTCATAGATATCAGTGTATTCTGTCCACTGCGGAGGAAAGCTCGTTTTGAGGAAAATAAAGTTGTAGCTGCTTGTCTACGTTACTACGATTGAAAAGAGCTGCTCTTTGTGTAGTAACAGTGCTGACGGAGCTAATCAATAGCGAATCAAGCTGTGGTGTGTTGTTTTTGACACAAAGTTATTTATGTTCGAGCTCTGCTTTCGCTTTCATTACTGTTGCAGTTGGTATGTGGACAAATATGGGGGAAAATGCGGCACAGGTTTATCAGTGGAAAAAGTGGTGAAAATGAAGGTTTTTGTTTTTCTCACTTGGTGTCTATTTTTCGTGCCAGGTAAGACCTTTGTTACAATCTCTCTTCCTATAAACGACAAGAAGGTGACCTATGTTTCATTTTGTATCAATTACTGTGGCAGAAATATAGTTATTGCTGTTTGAAGTAGCTGAGGTCTTAGAATGACATAGTGTTATAGTTTTGAATCTTTTTATAGTATGAATCATGATGTGGGTTGGATAAGAGACTGGTGTTCTTCAATGTTGTTCTTCTGCTCTTTGTGTTACAATATGAAAGTGAAAGTAACATGGTTCTGGCATATGCCAAAGGGGCCGGACCAAGGGAGGTATTTGTGTCAAACGCACTGACACAAATATCGATTTCGATCGATTGCTTCAGTATCAATTCATATGTATATAGCCGACTGTACATATAAGGGGAAAACAATTTGTTGAATGCAGTTTGCCTTTTTTAGCACTATTTTAAACTTTTCTTGGGTTAAATTCAGTATTTTCCTGCATTCATTAATATTCACTTGTGAAGTTACAGTGTAATAATTTGTATAATTATTGTATAATTATCTTGTATAATTTGATCCCACTATTCCAGAAATGATTTGTAATTATTTGTTCTTTTTTTTTCAGGTGCATATGATGTTGATTCAGATGAAGTGTCAGTGTTTGTGATGGAGGGAGATTCAGTCACTCTACACACTGGTGTTAAAACAATCCAGCAAGACAGAATGACGTGGTATTTTAATGACACCCGCATTGCTCAAATCACTGGAGAGCAGAGTAAGATCTGTACAGATGTTCAGTGTAAAGAGAGATTCAGAGACAGACTGAAGCTGGATCATCAGACTGGATCTCTGACCATTGCAAACATCAGAAACACAGACTCTGGAGAATATCAAATACAAACTATCAACAGAAGGATCATTCAAAAGATCTTCAATGTTGCTGTTCGTGGTGAGTCATATAACGTGTTAAATATGCCTAAATCACATAATTCATGTGTTTTTTTCTTTGTTGTTGTTTATCGTTTTGTATTTTTAGGTGTCCAAGCACCAAAAGTACTGGAACCCTGTTGTGTTTGTTCTGATTTTCTTTTCTTTTTCTTCTTCATCATTGTTATGCGCTAAAAGTGTATGGTCGTCAGATACTGTAAAACACAGAGATGGTCCCAAGTGTGCACTACTACTCGGGCATATGTCTGTTTTTGTACTGTAGTTGTTTTATTTCCAAAAAGATCCTACAATCATCTGTTCATTTGTCCTTCTGGTGCAGAGAAAAATAAATTGAAGATGAAGTCAGTGAAGGAGGGAGAATCTGTCACTTTAGATCCTGGTGTAATAAAAACCCCAAATGATGTGATGACGTGGTACTTCAATGACGTTCTCATCGCTGAAATCACTGGAGATCAGAGACAGATCTGTACAGATGATCAGTGTGAAGAGAGATTCAGAGACAGACTGAAGCTGGATCATCAGACTGGATCTCTGACCATCACAAACATCAACACCACAGACGCTGGAGTTTATCAACTACAGATCAACAGTAACATCGGCCGTCACCAGAGCATCATCAGCAATAGGAGATTCAGCATTACTGTCACTGGTGAGTGTAATTTAGTACATTTACTAATTTTTTTTAGAAAATGCAGTTCAATATTATGTATTTATTGTGGGCTGTTTGAAAAAGTGAGTTTTTATATTATATGATTGTAGGCTGTATTTTTTATAATAAAATATAATTAAGATAATCTATCACCTTTACAAGCATGTCAGAGTGATATAATTTTCACAAAAAAACATGCTGATCATAAATGTAATGTTATTAACATGAACAGTGCATAAAATGTCAACTTGTCTTCTATTTCTTAATCATTGTTTTAAATCAGTCTGAGAGTCAAAGTGCTGAGGAATGCATTTAATCCTTACGATCACACCGGTGTGATTAGAACATTCAGTGCATCACATTTTCAACTGCTAAATTAAACCATGTTTTTGTGCATTGGCTGGCGATGAGACAGAGACAGACACTCAGCGCTTGCCACATACAACAACTATTCAGTGTTTTCAACCGAATAATGTTTATTTTAAGTTTCAGACATTTAAATACATATAAGTACCCGCAAAACAATACATTTAGAGTTTGTAAAATATACACTGATGTCTATGGAAGTGGCAATAAAAATCCTTTCCATTATAATTAGACAAAAAGTTTTATTCATATCAGATACACATTGTGTAAGTAACTTTCTCACAGTTCACCGGCCACTTACTTTCATGTATTTCAGGAGAAGTGGATGAATTCACGTGTTGTAAATCCAATAGATCCGATTCTCTGAACTGCGGCACACACTAAAATGGCGGCGCCAATTGCACATTTCTCAACTAACACGATCGTTATAAAGCTGTTTAAACAACAAAACACACCCACTTGCCCATATTTGACAATCGGAATATCAGATATTTCATGCTATAGGCAACAAATCTGTAAATATTTTTAAAGAGTACATAACACACACAGAGATTAACATGAGATTAACATCTCATGTTAATCTTGAGTACCTGTAGAGTAGTATTGCATCCTTCATATCTCAGAAGAGTCTTTAGTTTTATCATATTTATAAAAGACAGATATGCTGTACCGATTCTTTCCGAAAACAGCCAAGCTCGTGCAGGAGTGCAGTGGGCGGAGCTAAAGAGTCATGAGCACACACACACACACACAATACATCATGGCATTATCCCTAGATAACTTTCGATTCATTATATGTTTGTGTTGTTTACATTATATGCACTTACGGGCCGATTGCCAACAAAACAGACATTTGATGCAGTTTCACTCACTGATTTTGTGGCCTAAAAACAAAATGACAGCACTGCCGAAGGCTTCCGTAACCCGAATGAAGCTTGTTGATGGACGCGCTCTTGCTCTTGCTCTGGTTGATGTGCGCACACACTCATCCGGGAGAAGTGCCCATACAAGGAATTCCACCCTTTATGACCTCATACAGGGCCATACTCAAAAAATTTTCCGAAACTTGTTTGAATCCTGAAGGAGTGTATTTGGCACAGAAATACTCATTTTTTTTAAATTTTGGCCATATTTAGCAAGAGAATCAAATTCTTTAAAAGTGTAAATAAATCAGAATGCATGAAATAGCATTAGACCCCCCCCCCCCCAAATAAAAAAGGAAAAATGAAATAAAAGCAGATCATCAGACAGCACTATTGTGACTGCTGTGTGTTACATGACAAGCAATGGCGCGTCACCATGGAAACAATAAGGGGATACGTTCTAAATAACGGTCACCTTGAAAAACTCACGCTGGTGGGTCAGCCAGAAAATGTTAGACTTATGTGTGAAAGGGTTAACATCTTTCAGCAAAATATTTCTTTTTACACTTTTTTTTTAAGCGTTGAGACTTACAACCAATCAGAGTTTCTGTTGATTTATGAATACAAATACCAATCTGCTAAAAAAAAACACTATTTTGCAGTGTAGACAACTTCAGTGATTATAAGGGCTGTTTCTCAATTCTAAAAATGCAAATAACAGACTCTCGTGGAGACCGGTCTTGCCGAGCTACATTGAAAGAACGAACTCGAAAGGACACGAGGACACAGAATGCATTCTTGTGGCAGGATGTGAAGGCTTCCTGGTCAGGTCAATGCAAAGAAATAATTTTTATTGCAGGATTAACAGAGTTACAGTCATGTGAAAATGTTAGGACACCCTATTGAATTCCATGGTTTTCTGTATCAGGACATAATAAAAAAAATCATCTGGTCCTTGGCAGGTCTTAATTTGGGAAATAAAACCTCAGATGAACAACAACACATGACATATCACACCGTGTCTTTCTTTAGCAAAAATAAAGCCAAAATGGAAAAGCCATTTTTGGAAAAGCCATTTTTGGAAAAGCGTGATCATCACAATCATGGTGCATTGTGGTCTATCGAGCTGCCTGAAGTGTACATGTTGAGTAGACTCACTCCCTCGGTCAAAATCAAGGGTTTGAATCTGTCCAAATAAACTTTCCTTGGCCACTTGACGAAGTTGAACAGACTTTAATATGGCATTGGGGATTCCCCCGAGGGGAAGTGCTTAGAGTTCACGGGCCTCATTTATAAATACCAAAAAAGCTGTAATATTGTGAAATATTACTTCAGTGTAAATCAGCTGTTCTCTATGTGAATATATAGTAAAGTGTAGTTTATTCCTGTGATCAAAGCTGAATTTATCATCATTACTCCAGTCTTCAGTGTCACATGATCCTTCAGAAATCATTCTAATATGATGATTTGATGCTCAAGAAACATTTATGATTATTATCAATGTTGAAAACAGTTGTGTAAAACATTTTTTTAGGATTCTTTGATTAATAGAAAGTTCAAAAGAACAGCATTTATCTGAAATAGAAAGCTAAAAATAAGAATTTTCATTTTTTACGGAAAGAGCTTAAAGAAATTAATACATTTATTAATACCTTTATTCAGCAAGGATGCATTAAATTGATCAAATGACAGTATAGACATTTATAATGTTGCAAAAGCTTTATATTTCAGATAAATGCTGTTCTTTTGAACTTTCTATTCATTAAATAATCCTGAAAAAAAAAATTGTACACAACTGTTTTCAATACTGATAATAATCATAAATGTTTCTTGAGCAGCAAATCGTCATATCAGAATGATTTCTGAAGGATCATGTGACACTGAAGACTGGAGTAATGATGATAAATTCAGCTTTGATCACAGGAATAAATTACACTTTAAACTATAGCCTATTCAAATAGAAAAAAAGTTATTTTAAATTGTAAAAATATTTCACAATAATAATGTTTTTGCTGTATTTTTGATCCAATAAATGCAGGCTTGATGAGCATAAGAGACTTCTTTAAAAACATTGAAAAATCTCACCGTTCTCAAAATTTGACTGGTGTATATACACTCACCTAAAGGATTATTAGGAACACCATACTAATACTGTGTTTGACCCCCTTTCGCCTTCAGAACTGCCTTAATTCTACATGGCATTGATTCAACAAGGTGCTGAAAGCATTCTTTAGAAATGTTGGCCCATATTGATAGGATAGCATCTTGCAGTTGATGGAGATTTGTGGGATGCACATCCAGGGCACGAAGCTCCCGTTCCACCACATCCCAAAGATGCTCTATTGGGTTGAGATCTGGTGACTGTGGGGGCCATTTTAGTACAGTGAACTCATTGTCATGTTCAAGAAACCAATTTGAAATGATTCGAGCTTTGTGACATGGTGCGTTATCCTGCTGGAAGTAGCCATCAGAGGATGGGTACATGGTGGTCATAAAGGGATGGACATGGTCAGAAACAATGCTCAGGTAGGCCGTGGCATTTAAACGATGCCCAATTGGCACTAAGGGGCCTAAAGTGTGCCAAGAAAACATCCCCCACACCATTACACCACCACCACCAGCCTGCACAGTGGTAACAAGGCATGATGGATCCATGTTCTCATTCTGTTTATGCCAAATTCTGACTCTACCATCTGAATGTCTCAACAGAAATCGAGACTCATCAGACCAGGCAACATTTTTCCAGTCTTCAACTGTCCAATTTTGGTGAGCTCGTGCAAATTGTAGCCTTTTTTTTCCTATTTGTAGTGGAGATGAGTGGTACCCGGTGGGGTCTTCTGCTGTTGTAGCCCATCCGCCTCAAGGTTGTGCGTGTTGTGGCTTCACAAATGCTTTGCTGCATACCTCGGTTGTAACGAGTGGTTATTTCAGTCAAAGTTGCTCTTCTATCAGCTTGAATCAGTCGGCCCATTCTCCTCTGACCTCTAGCATCAACAAGGCATTTTCGCCCACAGGACTGCCGCATACTGGATGTTTTTCCCTTTTCACACCATTCTTTGTAAACTCTAGAAATGGTTGTGCGTGAAAATCCCAGTAACTGAGCAGATTGTGAAATACTCAGACCGGCCCGTCTGGCACCAACAACCATGCCACGCTCAAAATTGCTTAAATCACCTTTCTTTCCCATTCTGACATTCAGTTTGGAGTTCAGGAGATTGTCTTGACCAGGACCACACCCCTAAATGCATTGAAGCAACTGCCATGTGATTGGTTGATTAGATAATTGCATTAATGAGAAATTGAACAGGTGTTCCTAATAATCCTTTAGGTGAGTGTATATATTTATATTATTATTATTATTATTATTATTATTATAAGGAATAAAATAAATTGGCTTACACAAAATATGTTTCAGTTAAATAATTAACACATTAACAAAACGAAAGAAAGAAAAATTGCAACAAGTGTGCAAATGAATCAGTTAAAAGAATACCCTAGGCTACTTGTTCAAAATAAAACATATAGCCTGCATGGTTTTTCACAACTCTGTTAGCATAATTACAATGCATTGAAGTTAAATTATTTAGCAGGACCCCGATTTCGGCCTCGCTAAAACTCTTTTTCTTGCCGCTCGCCATTCTCAAGTAAAACATTTGGACGTTGAATGGTGCTCTTTTATATGCTAATGATATTAATTAGGGGGCGTTTACAAGGCGGATATCTGAAACCATTCAGCTGCGCACAATATCAAGATCATTTGCGATTTATAGATTTCACATGCGAAAGAGTGGCGTACGCACGTTTTCTTGATCAAACGTAGGACAGCTTCTACGCATCATTTTATAAATGAGGCCCCACGAGTCTAAAAGTGGACTGCCAAAAAGCAGAAAGAGTAAAAGGCACTCATTTCAGGGTTGCTGCAAAAGACACGAGACGCGAGCACAATGGTTAAAGACGTCCGTCTAGCATATTTACATGGAAACCCAGACAGCAGAACCAGACATCACGTTGAATCCACATGTACCAGATGTGACCCGGATCTGGGCCGACACTATGTTGCTGTCTGGGAAAGTAGCGCAGTGGAATGGCAGAATGTGTGAAATGGCCTTATGCTGTTTCTTTGCATGTGTTACATTATGAATCCAGACATATTTATCTACCTTCAATCTATATGATCTGTAAAACATTTTCACAACACTTTCCTGTCATTGTGTTTTTTATGACTTACAATGAGCTTCATTTCAGGTTCATCTGGTGTTGAGACTGATGGAGTGTCAGTGTTTGTGATGGAGGGAGATTCAGTCACTCTACACACTGATGTTGAAATGAACCAGCAAGACAGAATGACGTGGTATTTTAATGATATCCGCATTGCTCAAATCACTGGAGAGCAGAGTAAGATCTGTACAGATGATCAGTGTGAAGAGAGATTCAGAGACAGACTGAAGCTGGATCATCAGACTGGATCTCTGACCATCACAAACACCAGAAACACAGATGCTGGAGATTATAAACTACAGATCATCAGTAGAAAAATTATTCAAAAGATATTCAATGTTGGTGTTAATGGTGAGTCATTTAACATTTAAAGCCAGGTTAAATATGCCTAAATCACATTATTATTCATTTGTTTACTATAGAGACGGAGCGCGTTTAGGCCACGCCCACACCGGGGGGAAAACAATCCAACGCTCTCCATTGACTTTGTATTGCGTGAAGCGGTCGCCTTGTCATTTCTGACTTGTAACAAAAAAACAGAACAATGTCTAAAAGCTGCTATGTGACAGGGTTTACAGCAAACATGCTAAAAGAACACAGAAATAAGTTTTTATAAGCTGTCAACCCAAAAAGACGAGCGTTTAAGGAGACAAAAGTGGATACAGGCAATAAGACGTGAAGCATCAGCAGGAAGAATGGGTACATTTTGGGATCCTGGCACTCAGTATGCCTACGTGTGCAGTAAACATTTTGTCACTGTTAAGTCAAATATCCAAATGTCAGTTTTATATATTATATTTCATGTCGCTGATTACGTTCCCCTCCAGTGGGCGTAGTTCTCAATGTAATATAACATGTCGTGCTCTGTCTCAATTGCCTGTATTCACTTTTATGTCCTTAAACGCTCGTCTTTTTGGGTCGACATCTTATAAAAACTTATGGGTTTTTGGTTCTGTTTTTTTTTTAGCTTGTTTGCTGTACACCTTGTCACATATCTATGGAAGCCCGTTTCCGCCACTAAATAAAAATTTAAACAAAAAATAAATAAAAAGAGTAATTGCGACTTTTTATCTCAGAATTCAGACTTTTTTTCTCAGTCAGAATTGTGACTTTATATCACCCAACTGCGACTTTTTATCTCAGAATTCTGACTTTATAACTTGCAATTGTGAGAAAAAAAAGTCAGAATTCTGAGATAAAAAGTCGGTGGGCGTGGTCTTCAGATTATGACGTGTGTCGCTCTGTCTCTATAGCTGTGACATTCAAAACTATTTCTTAAAACTGTTGGTTTGTGTTTCAGGTGTTTCTGCTGCTGAACGAGATGAAGTAAAGAGAAAGTCAGTGAAGGAGGGAGAATCTGTCACTTTAGATCCTGGTGAAAAAAGAAAACTAAATGATTTGATGACGTGGTTTTTTAGTGACATTTTCATCGCTGAAATCACTGGAGATCAGAGTCAGATCTGTACAGATCATCAGTGTGAAGAGAGATTCAGAGACAGACTGAAGCTGGATCATCAGACTGGATCTCTGACCATCACAAACACCAGAATCACAGACTCTGGAGATTATAAACTAAAGATTGTCCACAGCAACCTCCTCCGCCACAGAATCAGCATCATCAGCATAAAGAGATTCAGCATTACTGTCATTGGTGAGTGTAATTTCATTCCACTTTTGTGTAATAGTCAGTTGTCCTCTGAATGCTGCTGTTTCAAGTTGAGCTCTCAGTGGTGGTGATGCTGTTGTTCTTCAAAAACCCACCAGATGGCGACATTTATCAGTTCAATCAATATCGTGAAACTGATGACCAAAGTAGAAATATGTAAATGACAGAAAAAGATAGTGGTAAGTTATGTTGATTATCAGTCGACCTCTTGTAATAATGACTGTCTGTCTTTATCGTTACAGATTCAAGTCTGTCTTCAGGTCTTATAGCAGGAATATGTGCTGCTGTTGTTGTTGTGCTGGTGGCTGCAACTGTAATTGGCTGTAAGTCCTGCTGCAGGAAGAGCGAAAAGAGCGCTGAAGTGTTGTGAGATGTACTGTACAAAATTACTTCTAAATGAATGGTGGTGTGAATACATTTTTATATCAGTAGGATGTTATGACCCTGCTTCAGGGTATATAATTGTATCAAAATTATACTAAAATAACACTGTACTCATTGTAAATAACCTCAGTATTAGGTATTTGTTGAAGCCTGTTTTTGTGATGATTTAAGTTTTAAAGCTAAAATACTGTAATATATAAAACCCCCCACAAAAGACTGTTTTATGATCTAATGACAAATGATTACAAAAGATCTTATGATAAATAATTAACTGGACGTGGATGTTTTCGTTTTTACCAATAGTAAATTAGTTTTTTATTTTAGTAAGCTGTTATTGCATATTATTATCTTGTAAATCAGTGTATAATCAACAGAATATTGAGACATTTGTATTTTTTGTTTTATTCAGCTTTAAGATTTTTTAAATGTTTTTTTTTTTAAAGTCTCTCATGCTCTCAGAGGCTGCATTTATTTGATCAATACAGCAAAAACAATAATATTGTGAAATATTAGTTTAAAATAACTGTTTTATATGTGAATATATTGTACAAATGTAATTTTTTTTTTTCCTGTGATCAAAGCATCATTACTCCAGTCTTCAGTGTCACATGATCCTCCAAAAAACATTCTAATGTGATGATTTGCTGCTAAAGAAACACTTATTTCTTATATTAAAAAATGTTAGGGTTTTTTTTTTAATGTATTTTCTGACCAATCCCAAAACTCAACCACAGACTCGGAGGGTTTCGTACGAGGTTCCTCACTTCTAATGTTGACAATGCTCTTCCTCTTTAACATTCTGTAAAAAAAAAAAAAAAAACATACAGGATGTATTAATAAAAAAATAAAAAATGACATTCAGATTAACTTGTAGTGTGTGTTTGTTTTTTGTGATTTATGATTTATTATTGTATAATGACACTGGTATTACGATGTAAACATGAAATATGAAGACATTTCATATGTCCTCATATTTAAAATAGCTTTAAAAAACATACTAAACAATATTTTATTAAAAATGCAGAATGTTTTCTGTGATGGGTAGGTTTAGGGGTAGGGGGTGTGTGTGTGTGTGTGTGTGTTTGATGGGTAGGTTTAGGTGTAGGGGTAGTGTAGGGGGATAGAATGTACAGTTTGTACAGTATAAAAACCATTACACCTATGGAATGTCCTCACTTAGATAGCAAAACAAACCTGTGTGAGTGTCAAAAAGTTAATAATTAAGTTTTCTTTTTTTTTTTTTTTTTTAAAGAAGTCACTATTTGATGACCAAAAATTAAAAACAGTGAAACATTTTTACAATATTACTAAAAAACTGTTCTATTTTAATATATATTTAAAATGTAATTTATTCCTGTTATCAAAAATCAGAAATCATTCTAATATGCTGATTTGCTGCTCAAGAAACATTTCTTCTTAAATTATTCTGATTATTTTTGTCGAAACTGTGAAACATGTACTGTGTGTAATATTTTATTTATTTTTAATTAAAAAATATGTATAATGTATTAATGTTATATGAGATTGTATTAGATTACAGTGACTTTAATGAAAACAACTGTTTCCTTTCAGTCGAATTGGGGATCATTTTCAGAGACCAATCTACTTATAGTGTATAAAAACGAGCCAATGACTATTGACATGCAGTCCACGCACCGCCCCGCAGCGCAGGTATAAATACGGAAGTGGAATACCGCATCCTCGCTTTCAACTTCGGAGCTAAACGGTTTGCTGAAGAGTGTGTTTACTATGAGTCTTGTGAAGGATCGCTCTGCTTCCGGGTGCTGGTGTGACAGCGCGTGTCAGCGAGTGGCCTCTGTGAAGACACTTCACTTGCTGTGTTGGTTGGCTGGGCGTTTCCGTTTTGAGTGCTCACACGCAGGCTTGCACTATCGGACTGCTGTGAGCCGCGGCCATCTCCCTGAGTGCTTCAGCACTTTTAAAAGAGCATTTTCCTTCTAAAAGAGCAACCCGGTTTGACCCTGCATCATTCAAACTGTGTGTTTCTGGATGCGGTTGTTTCCTGTCCTAATTTGACGGCCACGATCTCTCTCGCATATAAACATGTGAGATTGCATTCATGGGTGATTCATACTCTCTCAGGAGAGTGTGATCATGTCGGCGCGCAGTTTGTCTCACCTTTCTCATAAGGGCTTGTGCGTTCAGCGCGCCGTGTGCCGTCGAGCGGCCGGCTGACAGCGCGGCTTGTCACGGCAACCCAGCGCGTCACTCAGTGCTCTAGATGCGCGGTTGAGACTGTGAAACCTCAAACGGGGTTGAGTCCCTTTGCCTATTCCCCGATCTAGTTCCTTTTCTGGTGCACCAGAAAAGGGCTACTTTGGCTAATAAGCCTTGGTGACCTGAGGAATACAGTGGGGCTTCCCCGCCGGGTACGTCTCCGTGGGCCCCCACTCCTCTAGCGCATCGCAAGCATGTTGAGACTGTGTTTGTGGGTGGTTCATGTTCTCTCATGAGAACATGACCACGTCGGCGTGTTGTTCGTCTTGCCTTTTTTCATAAGGGCTTGAGCGTTCACTGTCTCATATGTCTGCTGGTAGCTTACAGATGAGATTGCTGGTCCTTTTAAAAAAGGGGACCTAGCGTTTCATTTGGGGCTCTGGCAGAGGACAGATGTCAATTGCTGCATCGGAGAGAGGTTATGCACTGGAAATCGGAGAGAGGGCTGTTATGCGCTCTCTGGGCGATGAAAATCGCCGCACGCTCCCTGGGTCGGGCGATGTCCACACTAGTGGTCCAGGAACGCCACCAGGGGCTAACCTGGCAGGTATGCGTGAGCCCGACAAGCTCGGTTCCTCAACGCCCCTATCTGTCAGGCTGGCCTCTTCGGCGATGCCATCGAGAACTTCGCCCAGCAGTTCTCAGTGGCCCAGAAGCAGACGGAGGCGATTTAAAAACATCCTGCTCCCACGACCAGCTGCTGTCTCCACCCAGTCGTCGGCCGCAGTGCCTCCGCCTGCTCGTCGCCGAGGACGTCTCCCTGCGTCCGCCTCCGCCCCTGCTAAGCCCAAGCAGCAGCCTCCACCCGGGCAGCAGGTGGCCGGGCATAAGGGAGGCGCCCAGCCTGTCAAAGGTCCCGCGAAGTCCGCTCGCAAGCGCAAGGGCAAGCGGCCCTGAGACGGGTAACCCAGGAAGAAGAGGAGCTGTTCTCGGGGAGGTCGTTTCCGCACCACTTCCTCCCCCGGAGGAGGACCGGGGGGAGAATATTTTTGTTGGTTCCCGTTCTCCCGTACCCACATTCTCAGAGCAGTTCCTTCCCTCCCTGGGCCCAAAGAGGGCCAGGTTGGCAGTGCGCGACGCCCCAGGGCCTTGCCACTCCTTTCCTCCCCTCCCTTCGCCAGGGGGCAGCAGTGTGCTGCTCAAGGACGCCTCCAGGCACACTCTGCCCCACCCTGGAATACTCAGATAACACTCCGGACCGCCTCCGGGCCTCCCGAGTCGGGTCTGTGTGTTCCCCCTGCCCCACCCCGGGTACGTCTGTGGTGCCGTTGGTCCCGCTTGTTCGGTCTCTGGGGGCCTGGCTAGAGCTCCCCAGGCCGTCTCGCTGGCTCATCCGTACCGTCAGACTCTGCTACGCAATTCAGTTCGCTCGCCGGCCTCCCAAGTACAGGGGCATCCTCTTCACCTCCGTGCGGAGCAGCGATGCCCATGTCTTGTGGTCAGAGATCAATGATTGGTCAGAGATTCTACAGCCCCTACTTCATTGTACCCAAGAAAGGGGGTGGGTTACGGCCAATCTTGGACCTGTGTGTCATGAATCGGGCCCTGTATAAGCTCCCGTTCAAGGTGTTAATGCAGAAACGCATTTCAAATGCATCCGTCCCCAAGGTTGGTTTGCAGCGATCGACCTGAAGGACGAGAGTCCTCCCATTTGGGCTGTCCCTGTCGCACAGAGACCTGGTGCTCAGTCACCTCAGCCTGTTGGGACTTCGGGTCAACCGGGAGAAGAGCAAACTCTGCCCCACGCAGAGGATCTCTTATCTCGGAATGGAGATGGATTCGGTCAACCAGACTGCGCGCCTCACAGAGGAGTGAGTCCGGTCAGTGTTGAACTGCTTGAATTCGTTCAATGGCAGAACAGCGGTCCCACTTAAAATTATTTCAAAGGCTCCTGGGGCATATGGCATCTGCAGCCGCGGTGACGCCGCTCGGATTGCTTCATATGAGACCGCTTCAGCACTGGCTTCATGGCCGAGTCCTGAGATGGGTGTGGCAGAGCGGCAAGTACCGAGTCCCAGTTACTCTGTACTGTCGCCAAACCTTCAGCCCGTGGTTGGACCCTTCGTTTCTACGGGCGGGAGTGCCCTTAGAGCAAGTGTCCAGGCATGCTGTGGTCTTCATGGATGCCTCGTCCACCGGCTGGGGGGCCACGTACAACGGGCATGCAGTTTCGGGTCTGTGGACGAGGCCCCAACTGCATTGGCATATCAATTGCCTGGAGTTGGTAGCAGTACGTCTTGCGCTGGGCCACCTCAAAAAGCCACTACAGGGCAAGCACGTACTGGTCCGGACGGACAGCACTGAGGCCGTTGCGTACATCAATCGCAGGGTGGTCTACGCTCCCGTTGCATGATGCAAATCGCCCACCATCTCCTCCTGTGGAGTCAGAAGCATCTGAGGTCGCTTCGGGCCATTCACATCCCTGGTGCGTTCAATCAGACAGCCGACGAGCTTTCTCGACAGCTGACACTTCCGGGAGAGTGGCGACTCCACCCCGGACCGTCCAGCTGATATGGGACCTTTTCGGGGCCGCACAGGTAGACCTGTTTGCCTCTCCGGACTCAACCCATTGCCAGTGGTACTATTCCCTGACTGGGGGGACCCTCGGCACGGATGCACTGGCGCACAGCTGGCCCCGGGACCTACGCAAATATGCGTTTCTCCCAGTGAGCCTTCTTGCACAGACCCTGTGCAAAGTCAGGGAGGACGAGGAGCAGGTCTTGTTAGTTGCGCCCTACTGGCCCAACCGGACCTGGTTCTCCGAACTAACACTCCTTGCGACAGCACCTCCCTGGCCCATTCCTCTGAGGAAGGACCTACTTTCTCAGAGACGGGGCACTCTGTGGCACCCGCGTCCAGGTAAGTCTTTAGGGAAGCACGACCTAATCGTCAGGTTCCTCAGAGGTGCGAGGAGACTAAATCTTCCTCGTCCAAACTCGGTACCCTCTTGGGACTTAGCTCTGGTGCTCAGAGCACTCCAGAGCCCTCCCTTTGAGCCTTTGCAGTCAGTGGAGTTGAAAATTCTGTCCATGAAGACAGTGCTCCTGACTGCTTTGGCCTCCATAAAGAGGGTAGGGGACCTGCATGCACTTTCGGTCAACGAATCATGCCTAGAATTGAGGCCGGCCAACTCTCACGTCATCCTGAGACCCCGGCCCGGATACGTGCCCAAGGTTCCCACCACTCCCTTCCGGGACCAGGTGGTGAACCTGCAAGCGCTGCCCTCGGAGGAGGCAGACCCAGCCCTAGCTTTGTTATGTCCCGTCCGCGCTCTTCGCGCTTACGTTGACTGGACTCAAAGCTTTAGGACTTCAGAGCAGCTCTTCATCTGTTACGGAGGCCAGCAGATGGGAAAGGCTGTCTCCAAGCAGAGGTTAGCCCACTGGATAGTGGATGCTATCGTCTTAACGTACTAATCACAAGACGTGCCTTGCCCGTTTGGGTTGCGAGCACACTCAACTAGGAGTGTGGCTTCCTCCTGGGCGCTGGCTCAAGGCGCCTCGCTGACAGATATATGTAGAGCTGCGGGCTGGGCAACACCTAACACGTTCGCTAGATTTTATAGCCTCCGTGTAGAGCCGGTTTCTTCCCGTGTACTCGCCCCAGTGGCCGGTAGCGCGAAGTGCCCATTCTAGTGTCGGCTTGCAACGCCACTCCCGCCTGCTGGGCCGGATATGTCTATTATCTCCAGTTGTGTTCCCCAGGAATGGCGAACCCTGTCGAGCTCCTCCGTCACCCCTGCGGTGTCAGACTTGGCGGCCGTCTGACGCCAGGCCTGCACCCGTATGCTTGTGGAACGTGTGTGTAGGCTGGGTGTCCATATGTAGTGGTCCCTTCGGCGACCCCATATGTGTATTCTTCCATGGTACCAGCTACCCTACTTGGCTAGCCCCGTGTCTTTCCCTTGACAGAGCCCGCTCTGTCGTCTCTGAGGTGTTCTTTCCCCCCTGGGCTCAGGTTGGATCCACCTCAGAGACTGCCATATGCTGCACTACCCTATTAGGTTAGTCCTTATGAGTATTCTGCCACCTCTCCTCCTATTGGAGGACGTGGCTCCGCAGCGTTCCATCTTTCGAGATTGGAACACTTTCCCAGCGTTATCCAATAGTCACTCTGAGTGGGTCTTGCAGAAACAGCTGTGACGGATCTTCCCGGCTTGGAGCCCTGACTCTCGCCCCAACATAGAGGCGCTCCAGCGAGCTCGAGCCGGGCGCTGGAAGGGCCAGCATTCTGGCGTGTTGGTAGGAATCCCCAATTCGACTGAAAGGGAACGTCTCGGTTACGTATGTAACCCTCGTTCCCTGAAGGAGGGAACGGAGACGTACGTCCCGTCGCCAGATGCTGTGCTTCCACTGAAGGGCCGAGTCACTTGCTCGGCTCCTGAGTTGTAAAGCGAGGATGCGGTATTCCACTTCCGTATTTATACCCACGCTGCGGGGCGGTGCGTGGACCGTATGCCAATGGTCATTGGCTCGTTTTTGTACACTCGTAGTAGATTGGTCTCTGAAAATGATCCCCAATTCGTCGGTCAGTTCCGACGTACGTCTCCGTTCTCTCCTTCAGGGAATGAGGGTTACATACGTAACCAAGACGTTTTGTAGAATGTGCCATTGTTGTGTTCTCACATTTACACGACTTTGACCAGCAGATGTCGCTAGCGTGCCACTCCCTTCTGGTCCACTGCTTTGTACATGCGCCGAAGTAATAATTACTAGAAAGTTTCTAATTTCTACTTTTTATTGTAAAATGTAGTCCAACTCCATAATGCTCAAGCTACAAGACCAGGGGTGTCCAATCCTGATCCTGGAGGGCCACTGTCCTGCAAAGTTTAGCTCCAACCCAAATTAAACACATCTGAACCAGCTAACCAATGTCTTACTAAGGAGGATACTAGAAACTTCGAGGCAGGTGTGTTGGGGCAAGTTGGAGCTAAATTCTGCAGGACAGTGGCCCTCCAGGACCGAGTTTGGACACCCCTGGCTTAGACCCTACTTAAAGACCCCAATATCACTGGGGGCCCTGGAAGGTGAATTGGAGTGGCGCGGTATATACGGGTTGAATCCGAAATCGCCCCCTATACCCTCAAATAGGGCATTATTTGAGGGGACAGACATTTGTAGTGGTGTCCGAAACCATAGTGGACGTTATTGAGTGCACTCATTCTATCACACATTGCACCGCAATAACGAGTGTACAGCCGATTTACACAGAGCGGCTGTCCGAATTCACTCACTCATTTCATTCACTCCTTCAAGTGAACTATATTAGTGGACTAACGTAGGGAATAGTGAATGAGGGTTTAGGGGACGAAATGTCATGCCAAATATTGCCTCATTTTGGATTTCATGAGAGCTACACATTCCAAAAAAGTTGGGACAGGTAGCAATAAGAGGCCAGAAAAGTTAAATGTACATATAAGGAACAGCTGGAGGACCAATTTGCAACTTATTAGGTCAATTGGCAACATGATTGCGGCGAAAAATAGTGGAGCAATATCAGAAAGGAGTTTCTCAGAGAAAAGTTGCAAGAGTTTGAAGTTATCATCATCTACAGTGCATAATATCATCCAAAGATTCAGAGAATCTGGAACAATCTCTGTGCGTAAGGGTCAAGGCCGGAAAACCATACTGGATGCCCATGATCTTCGGGCCCTTAGACGGCACTGCATCACATACAGGAATGCTACTGTAATGGAAATCACAACATGGGAACACAATCCACCGTGCCATTCGCCGTTGCCGGCTAAAACTCTATAGGTCAAAAAAGAAGCCATATCTAAACATGATCCAGAAGCGCAGGCGTTTTCTCTGGGCCAAGGCTCATTTAAAATGGAATGTGGCAAAGTGGAAAACTGTTCTGTGGTCAGACGAATCAAAATTTGAAGTTCTTTTTGGAAAACTGGGACGCCATGTCATCCGGACTAAAGAGGACAAGGACAACTCAAGTTGTTATCAGCGCTCAGTTCAGAAGCCTGCATCTCTGATGGTATGGGGTTGCATGAGTGCGTGTGGTATGGGCAGCTTACACATCTGGAAAGGCACCATCAATGCTGAAAGGTATATCCAAGTTCTAGAACAACATATGCTCCCATCCAGACGTCGTCTCTTTCAGGGAAGACCTTGCATTTTCCAACATGACAATGCCAGACCACATACTGCATCAATTACAACATCATGGCTGTGTAGAAGAAGGATCCGGGTACTGAAATGGCCAGCTGCAGTCCAGATCTTTCACCCATAGAAAACATTTGACGCATCATAAAGAGGAAGATGCGACAAAGAAGACCTAAGACAGTTGAGCAACTAGAAGCCTGTATTAGACAAGAATGGGACAACATTCCTATTCCTAAACTTGAGCAACTTGTCTCCTCAGTCCCCAGACGTTTGCAGACTGTTATAAAAAGAAGAGGGGATGCCACACAGTGGTAAACATGGCCTTGTCCCAACTTTTTTGAGATGTGTTGATGCTATGAAATTTAAAATCAACTTATTTTTCCCTTAAAATGATACATTTTCTCAGTTTAAACATTTGATATGTCATCTATGTTGTATTCTGAATAAAATATTGAAATTTGAAACTTCCACATCATTGCATTCTGTTTTTATTCACAATTTGTACAGTGTCCCAACTTTTTTGGAATCAGGTTTGTATTTGATATGGTGCTGGTGTGTGTGATGGATCTTTATACAGACAAAAACACAAGCACACCCACCGTTCTGAGAGGATACAGAGACACACGAAACAGGAATAAATTGCCTTACCGATTTATGTGCATTTCTTTTGTAGAAGACTGGCTCAGTGTAAGTTATCTCGTCATCAAGTGTCTGAACTGTTTCAACAGCAATAATATATGGATTAAAACAACAAAACGCAGTCTTGACTAGATCTGTTTCTTCAAAACATGTTATTAGGGCTGTCAAAGCTAAACTATTAATACAAACAATTAGTTAAATGTTTACTGCTGCAGTTTTTCAAAACGTCATTTACAAATTTAATTTGACATTTTACCTTTATCACACACTAAGTAAATCAAACCCAGATGTTTAATAAAGGTAAATTCATTTACATTCTTTGTATGGTGAAATGTAATTTAAGTGTAACATCTGGAATGTCAGTGGAGCTCTGCTTGCACGTGTAATATTATGTTCGTAAAGTGTGGGGAACGTTGTTTCACTATTGAATTAATGCAATTTGCATGTCTGTGTTTCCAGTGTGTTTTGATGCAGTTTGCGTAATGCAGAATCTGTGTTTTTGTGCGAATGAGACAAATTGATGCCCTTTGTCATTATATAGACATGGACATGTATTCTGACATGAGTGTAACCCAGAGGAACAGCCAAACCAAATAATTACACATTATTATTTTCCATTTCTTTTTATAAACAGGAACTATAGGGTAACTACAATTGATTAAATGATAATTTGGGCTATCAATCAAAGTACTTGGAGATTAATTTTAAAGTATTATTTGTTATAATACATGTTTGTAAGACTTGCCTTCTTGATCAGTTTTTCTACATTTCTTGTAGATCCAGAAGATCCCAAATCCTGCTACAATCAACAGAGATCCAGCAGAGATCAACACTATGTACAATAAAGGTAGGCCTTGATCTGTAATGGACAAAATGAGCCATGAATCTGAAAGATCCGCTTGGTTAATCAACATTAATATTAGCCGTGCTGCCGTACCTGCACATGTGTGACAGAGTTGAGTGATGTTGGGATGTCTGGTCTGGTGGCTGATGGGATTGTTCAGCACACAGCTGTAGGTGTTTTTATCCTGATATTCCACCTCCAGAGGTAGAGAGAGACTGATGCTGAGATCAGACACACTGATGCTGGACAATAAACTGTTTCCTTTGTACCAGGAGAGAGTCACATGACTCACATTCAACACTGAACACACCAGTGAACATGATGATGATGATGATGATGATGATGAACAGTCTCTGGTAATATTGGGAACAGGCAGGCGAGCTGGAAAACATGAATGAATGATGGATAAATCTAATCTTATTTTCGGCATAGTGTGTTGACGGTCAGTAAATGTTTCATTCATCTCAAATTTTGAAATGATTAATCATTTAAATATGTAAATAGTTAAAGGAATATTCTGGGTTCAGTTGTACTCAATCAACAGCATTTGTGGGATAATGTTAAATACAATAAAAATTATTTTCCACCTGTTTCTCATTTCCTTTAAAAATGAAATCTGGATTACAGTAAAGGTGCTTACAATGCCAGTGAATAGGCCCGATCTGTAAATGTTTAAATTCAACAGTATAGCCACAAGATGAAACAATATGTGTGTTTACGTGGTTTTAGTGTGAAATATCACTTATAAGCTTTGTCGCTTTGAGAAAGCTTTGAACCCTGAAACGACTGTAAAAATTATAATTTAGACAGGTTTACAGATCAAATAATACATGTTACAAGAGAATAATTAAATTAAAGTGTTTTTATTCAATTAGAAGCTTTTTATTTCTACTTTTAAATCCTCCAAATATTGACCCCATTGACTTCCATTTTACAGTAAGTACCTCACCGTAACCTTGAATTTTGCTTCTTTTTTTAAGAAAATGATTAATGTAATTAAAAGTCATTTTTGTGGTAATCAACATTATGCCAACATGAGCTTAACTTGTATTGACCCTAAAATATTCCTTTAATAAAACAAGAATATGTGAACGTTTGGACAAAAGATCTCTACTCACCATAGACAGAAACTCTGAATGTTTTTGATATCAGTTTTACTCCAGTTATCTGTAGTTGATAATCTCCAGTATGTTCAGTTGTGATGTTTGTGATGGTCAGAGATCCAGTTTGATCGTCCAGCTTCAGTCTGTCTCTGAATCTCCCATCAGGAACATCATCATATGTGGAGAAGATTCCAGTCTCTCTATTGATTTCAGCTATAATATCCTTTTCAGCTCCAAAATTCCACAGTATGTCTTCATATTTTACTTCAGAAAGATCATTGTTTAGAGTGACAGAATCTCCCTCCATCACTGACACTGACTCACCAAACACACCTGATGAACACACCGATTTAACAGATTAAGGCTCCAAATGTTTTACAAAGTCTGAACTCAGTTTGTAATGTTTAAATTTGAATTAAAAAACAGCAGCAGAGACAAAAAACAATGAGAGGTGAGATATATGAACAGATTGATGTGTGAACCAATATTTATCTTCTGTAGAGTTAACTAAATGTTAAGTTACATGATAAATCATTAGACAAAACTGAATCTCACTCAGGGTTTCCATACTTTTTTGACTAATGAATTTCCATGACTTTTGTAGTTGTTCAAGATTACTGCGGAAGTAATGATTTGTTTGAAAAGAGAGAATTTGCTTTTGTAATCCTTGAAATTAAGAACAACGTAGAACAATGCGAGATTTGAACGCAGCAGATGAAAATACTAAATATTTACATTTTAAAGAATTATATTTCTACATATTTAAACAGTAGCATCGGTTTTATTACTCTGTAATGGAAAGAAATGAAAAATGCATTTAAAACTTACCAATCAGACGCCACCAGCACAAACAAAATACAACAAACATGTGAAACATATTCTTCAGTTGTTCAGTGTCTGATCTAGTAAAACTATCTGCCAAAAACAAAACGCAGTGTGTGAATCCTCCCACGACACAGTTTGACCCTCGTTGTTCACAAACACACACACATACACACACTAAACACGTTATAGTTACATATAAATGTTCGTAATGTTTTTATTTGTGGAAAACCTTCATTGTTATAATTTCATATTAATAGTTTTTGTTAGATATCATTGTCTGACTGTGTTAACTAGCTAAAAGTAGAATATTGTGTGAATTTTGGATTAACTACATTTCAATGGTTGTGTACCACAAGCAACTGAAAGAAGGGTAATCTAAAAATGGCAACATCTAAATTAACTGGTTTTATTCAAGTTGAAAATATTTTAATATTATCGCTGAACCAACCTATACATTCATTTAGACCAACAAAACCATCTTTATGGGTTAAATCAGGTAGAACTAGCTATTTAATTTAACAATTGCTAGTAACCATTTTTTTTATTATTTAAGTGTAGAAGGTCTCAAGTTTTACTGAAATATACACTGACACTCACAGATCAGCTTCTGAGTCAAACTGAAACGTGCTGCGGTTGGTTTTTCTTAAGAAACGGTTTGAACTTCTGAGTCTTCACACATCTCACGCATGACAGTGGGCATTCAGAGTGTGTATGTTTAGTTTGTACGTGAGGGGCTTCTTCCTGTCCTGCTTTCATCTATGGTAACAACAGACCATGATGAGAAACTGTGTTTGACACAGAGGCAGAAAAGCAATAGAAATATGCTGACATATTCTCTGACATTTACATGTGTAGAATGTAATTTATTTTATTTTGGAAAAGATCAAATTAATTAAAACTAAATCCATAAAATTACCCATCAAAGATTCTATAGCCTATAAAATGCACTCTATATAGGGCTTTTAACACTGTGCTTAAAGTTGTATGCATTTTTTGACTGTACTAAAGCATAAAAATAGGTGTTTTTTCCATCGAAAACCATTTTAAAGAAAACGTGTTGAATTCGTATCTGGGCTTGCCTGTCATCAAAAAGGTGTAAACTGAATTTGATCTTTTAATATCACTGTTTTAGTACATTACGGCACTTTAAGGGTGGGTTGCACTAATAAGGATTCTTTAGCCTGGCGTCGGTTCACCCTCCACCTGCTTGATCGACCCTTTAATTCTAACAGTCTTTGTTCGTAGTTAATCTGTGTTTAAAATTAAGTGGTGCAACTTAAAGCCCGAAGCGCGATTTAAAATAAAGCCCAGATCAACAAATAATTTATTTAGCGTTAAACTTTGCTTAATTTAATCCGTATTGGTGCAACACACCCTTTCACAAAGAAGTGTTTTTCACGTTAAGTGTTTTAAAAATGTGCCGCTGATTTTAGTGATTGAAGTACGGCAGCAGGTGCTGTATAGGCTATGGATCACAAGTTTCCAAAACATCTTGTTCACATATTTTTGTCTTTAAGATGGAAAATTGACAGGCTTGCGCTGCAGTTCTATGGCTGTTCCGCGACAGTCACGTGACTGAAAACTATGAATTGCAGACATGGAAGCCAGCAAACAGATATAGCAGATTCTACCTGATAGGTGTGTGTGTGTGTGTGTGTGTGTTCAATGAGTGTATCACGGCCTTTAAGGTGGCTGCACGCTTGTTTCTCTGGACAATAACAGTAGTTTCAGTGGTTGAGGGGATAAAATGTCGAAAATACGTCAATTGGACTGAAGAAGAGATCGCTTCATTCTTACCAACATAGTCCAAAAAAAAAAAATGATAGTGCAGCCGGAAAAATGTAATATGAGTGAGGATGCACAAAGCGCAGGTCGCATGGTGCATTCATCCAATCAGTGACACTGACACCGCAAATATGCAAATAAGATTGTTAACCAGGGGAATGTATACATACAGTGTGAAACGGCAGATATTGAATACCAGGATTAATTGTTAACTCTGGGTAAATTATGAGCAGTGTGAAACATGAAGCAAGATAACCAAGAATTCCGTTTGCCCAGAGTTTATAATGAGCCATGGTTAACTATTTCAAGTGTGAAAACCCCATATTTACACTTTATTGTAAAATTATTTTATACTGTAACCGTGTAATGAGAGCTGTTATAAAACTCTCAGTAGTAAATAAAAGACAATGTGAAATTTATATATATATATATATATATATATATATAAAAAAGTGATGTATTTCACATTACTGTGGCAGAATCAAAGTGTAAATATTAAAATAAAAACATGAAGTCGTAATGTGGTCTAAAGAAATGTCCCTGCCTTTTGAAAGCATTATATTCAGCAGGGTCTAAGGGTCTGTGCACTGTGATCACTACTTTGTTGCATGAATGCACCTGTATGTGTTCTTGGGGAGGAAGTTGTGAAGGATGTGTGTTGTGGTGTTCAATACGCCCATGTAAGTTTGTCTGATGAGTGAATTTGTTTATTTGCATGTGTCACATTATGAAACCTGAACAGGGACAATAATCAAATCAGAATGAACTTTATTTATTTATTACCAAGTGTGTGCAAACTGTTTCCAGGAGCTCTGGGTACATACATACACCCATCCAATCCAGACAGTTCTGCACAGAACCGACTCAATAACAGTGGAGTAAAACTGTGTCATCTGCACCTGTGGCAGATTGAACCTCTTCAATTGACGAAGGAAGTACAACCTCTGCTGGGCCTTTTTCACCATGGAGTCAATGTGATTGTCCCACTTCAGGTCCTGAGAGATGGTGGTGCCCAGGCACCTGAATGATTCCACTGCTCCAGTGCACAGGATGGTGAGTGGGGGGAGTGCTGGGGGGTTTCTCCTGAAGTCCACAATGAAATGTTTATTTCACTCAAATATTACTAAAAGCTCATTTTACTTTTAAAAAGTGAAGTCAATAACTGATTAGAATAAGCTGAACTTATACTGATGAGTGCAGTAGAGTTCTAGTTCCCAGCATGCTTTGCATCAGACTGCATAAGGAGAATACGTTGAAATTAAGTATTTATGTTGGGTTTTTGTTGTTGTTAATATAGGGATTAATATAGGGAGAGATGTGTTAGTATTTAATCATCTGTTAGATTGGTTTTGCAGGGGTTGGTGAGGAGTAGAGCCTGTGTTTAAGTTGGGGATGGATTGTAAAACATCAAGTTTAAGTGTTCATGTAAATGTATTGTTGGACTAACTGGAGTGTTGAATGAGTTGCCATCATAGAGATAGAGATGGTGAAACAAAGCCTTATGAAGCACCTTGAGTTTCCTCTCAACTGAATCACAAAATGATTCATGACTCAAATGATTCTTTTCAACACTGTGTTGTAGCCATCTAGTGGTCACAAATGATTAGCCCAAAACCATACAGCATTATTCAGACACACACAGACATCAATAATCAGCATATGAATATCAAGAATGGTGACAATCTAAAAAAAAAGCTTAGTGCATGCTTAGTACCAGCATAGTACAAAACTCATCCGTCTCCCAGCATGCAACATGAATAAATTACGCAGCTAAACTGTCTTACCGTTTTCTTCATTTGCTAATATTTTTGCTGTTGTTTTGTTGTGGCTTTTTAGTAACTTGGTTTGTGATATAAGCAATTTAGAATCAATCTGTATTTATTTTGTTGTTTTGCTGATTCTTAATGTCTGTGTGTGTCTAGCGGATAAAGTAGTTCAAACCTTTTTGTGCAAGACAACTTTTTTTTTAAATAAATGTTTCAGATTATATTAGCAATGCTGAATCTTATGATGTAGAATCACAGAGCTGCAACAAACAATAATGTGAAATTAATTCACCACCCATAAAGTCAGAGATTAGGCTGTAAATGAAATCAAAACATAACACCTAGCCCCGACAAAACTTTGCAAAACGTTTTTTTAAAGGAACCGGTGGTGCGTTGGACACCCTGTTCTGATGACGCAAGAGTTGCAACTATGGCAGCTGAGAAGGCCATTATTTGTGTTCTTTTTGAAGAATGTTCGGAGCCTGATGAAATCGTTATATAAATACGTGTTTAATACTGCAAAATGCGCTCGATGTTACAGTCACTACCCTTGCCGTCCAGAATAAAAGAGAACATCCCAATCGAGTGAAGGGATTTGTGGAAACTGTGGTTCCTAATTATCGTGATCCAACATTTGCCTCGCATTTCAGGATGAAAAGACAAACATTTCAGGTGAAGGATAATCCACTTCTTACCTCCGAGACTGTGTTATGATCTTATTATTTTTATTGTGAGTATTAGGTTTATCATTTATTGCTGATCACTGTTGTTGTGCTATGATATTGTACCATTATATAATCAGAGGAGTATAAAGTTTATGAAAGTGTCACTCCACAATAAAATAGCAAAATATATAAATATTTATAGTATTTTCATGTTACATTAATCAGTGTCTCTTTAATATCGCGTGGTTTATATTCATGTTGCTGCTGATTGGGCTGACATTTTTGACACACCGACCAAACAAGAGAAACCATATCTCAAACCCCGTTGCACACCGTTTCCAGGAAACATGTAGTTCAACCCGGAAACCGTAGCAAAACGTTGCGCACCGGTTTGAACTTGAACGTGCCCCTGGTTAGTTACAGCAGCAGAAAAAAACTAATGTTAAAAGGTCAAGTGCCCAACTAAACAAACACTGATCACCATAATGGTGAATTTTTGTAGACGTCTGACATAAATAAAGTCAAACTGGTAGTAAGTGAAGGGGGGATGTGATATTAGGACTACTTTATATTAACCACACAGGTGCCTTTTTACAGTATGGTTTATTAACACCATACGGGGTGTTAGGACCCATTCAGACCGCAGGATGAGCAGCACCCTCTGCTGGCCTCTCTAACATCTCTTCCAGCAGCAACCAGGCTCAACCCTGCTTAGCTTCAGTGGGCGTGCAGTCGGAAGCTTCAGATTAACCACTGCTGGCTCAAACTATGCTGTGCTCAAAGGCACATCCTATACGTAAGGTAATGTTATGCAATAATTGACGATGGGCCAATATTATTCTATTATTAGAATAATAATGGACTCGCGATGCAAATGCGGCCACGACGCAAGCTCAGTTTCTATGAACAGTAGGCTAAATCTCGATTTCATTGGCTTAACATTTTGACATTGACGAGCGTTTATTATATAAAGCCTGTACGTACTAGCATTATATTATATTTTATTATATTAGTAGCAACGGGCCGATTCACTATGTAGAGCAGGGGTCTCCAAACTCGGTCCTGGAGGGCCACTGTCCTGCAGAGTTTAGCTCCAACCCCAATTAAACACACCTGAACCAGCTAATCAGTGTCTTATTAGGGCCTAGTTAGACACTGATTAGCTGGTTCAGGTGTGTTTATTTGGGGTTGGAGCTAAACTCTGCAGGACAGTGGCCCTCCAGGACCGAGTTTGGAGACCCCTGATGTAGAGCATCCTGGAAATGCCCCTGAGAGCTATGACGCTGTTTTAGCTGCTGTTTCTCGAACAACCACCAGAGGGCGCCTTTTATCAGTTATATACATTTCATAAAAGTGATGAACAAAGTACAGTGTAAATATCATTAAATATAAGTAAACCCAATTAGCCGTTCACTTGTAATGATTATATTATCACTATTCAGGTCTGTCTTCAGGTTCTAGCAGGAATATTTTGTGTTGTTGTTCTGGTGGTAGCAATTATGTGTACAGCTATTATAATGTACAAACCCTATTCCAAAAAAGTTGGGACACTGTACAAATTGTGAATAAAAAAGGAATGCAATAATTTACAAATCTCATAAACTTATATTTTATTCACAATAGAATATAGATAACATATCAAATGTTGAAAGTGAGACATTTTGAAATGTCATGCCAAATATTGGCTCATTTTGGATTTCATGAGAGCTACACATTCCAAAAAAGTTGGGACAGGTAGCAATAAGAGGCCGGAAAAGTTACATGTACATATAAGGAACAGCTGGAGGACCAATTTACAACTTATTAGGTCAATTGGCAACATGATTGGGTATAAAAAGAGCCTCTCAGAGTGGCAGTGTCTCTCAGAAGTCAAGATGGGCAGAGGATCACCAATTCCCCCAATGCTGCGGCGAAAAATAGTGGAGCAATATCAGAAAGGAGTTTCTCAGAGAAAAATTGCAAAGAGTTTGAAGTTATCATCATCTACAGTGCATAATATCATCCAAAGATTCAGAGAATCTGGAACAATCTCTGTGTGTAAGGGTCAAGGCCGGAAAACCATACTGGATGCCCGTGATCTTCGGGCCCTTAGACGGCACTGCATCACATACAGGAATGCTACTGTAATGGAAATCACAACATGGGCTCAGGAATACTTCCAGAAAACATTGTCGGTGAACACAATCCACCGTGCCATTCGCCGTTGCCGGCTAAAACTCTATAGGTCAAAAAAGAAGCCATATCTAAACATGATCCAGAAGCGCAGGCGTTTTCTCTGGGCCAAGGCTCATTTAAAATGGACTGTGGCAAAGTGGAAAACTGTTCTGTGGTCAGACGAATCAAAATTTGAAGTTCTTTTTGGAAAACTGGGACGCCATGTCATCCGGACTAAAGAGGACAAGGACAACCCAAGTTGTTATCAGCGCTCAGTTCAGAAGCCTGCATCTCTGATGGTATGGGGTTGCATGAGTGTGTGTGGCATGGGCAGCTTACACATCTGGAAAGGCACCATCAATGCTGAAAGGTATATCCAAGTTCTAGAACAACATATGCTCCCATCCAGACGTCGTCTCTTTCAGGGAAGACCTTGCATTTTCCAACATGACAATGCCAGACCACATACTGCATCAATTACAACATCATGGCTGCGTAGAAGAAGGATCCGGGTACTGAAATGGCCAGCCTGCAGTCCAGATCTTTCACCCATAGAAAACATTTGGCGCATCATAAAGAGGAAGATGCGACAAAGAAGACCTAAGACAGTTGAGCAACTAGAAGCCTGTATTAGACAAGAATGGGACAACATTCCTATTCCTAAACTTGAGCAACTTGTCTCCTCAGTCCCCAGACGTTTGCAGACTGTTATAAAAAGAAGAGGGGATGCCACACAGTGGTAAACATGGCCTTGTCCCAACTTTTTTGAGATGTGTTGATGCCATGAAATTTAAAATCAACTTATTTTTTCCCTTAAAATGATACATTTTCTCAGTTTAAACATTTGATATATCATCTATGTTGTATTCTGAATAAAATATTAAAATTTCCACATCATTGCATTCTGTTTTTATTCACAGTTTGTACAGTGTCCCAACTTTTTTGGAATCGGGTTTGTATGTTTAACTGTATTATTGTTCAAACAGGCAATAGAAGGCAGCGCCTTATTATTAGTCCTTTAGTATGACAGCATAACATCTTATAGCGCACCCTATCAGGTAAAAAGAGTGCTATTCTTAGAGAGACACCAGAGCGATGTGCTTGTTACATTTGCCGAATATCTAGCAGTGTGTGTGTGTGTGTGTGTGTGTGTGTGTGTGTGTGATACTGTAAACCAAAGACAAAAAAAGAACAGTAATAGACAAAGGAGCATGGTGAAGGGTAGAATAATGTTTAATAATTAAAGATAAATTAAAGGAAATTTTAGATAAATTTCCACATAAGATAAAATTGAACATTTTAGTTTCTGGGTGCTATTAGAGCACCACTAAATTAAACTAAAACAATACCATAACAACTTATATGCAAAAATAAATATAGACATCCTGCCATAGAATTAATGTGAATAAAACCAAAAATGTGAGGTATTGTCCTGTATGAGCTCTAACATCATTTCCAGTACAGTATTTCATCATCGTTTTTTGGGGACATTTTCATATACAGCATCCGTCTTTGATTTCTGCAAGAAAAAAATAAACTAAATCAGGAACCTGCTGATGCGACGGGAAATTAATAGCAGACTGACTTAGGTTTCTCTGTGCAAAGCTTAATCTACAAATACTGACAATTTTTAGTTTTGTTTTGAAAAACTACTACTACAGAACAGATGCTAACATGGAGCAGCAAGAGGAAATGACATCAATCATGACTTTTTAAACCGTTAAACCATCAAACAGTTTAAGTTCTGCAGGTTTGTCATGACAGCTTCTGCTCTGAGAATGATTGTCTTTCACACTAAAGCAACAGCAAAGACACTTGTTGCAGCACGTCTACAAATAAACCGATGGTTGCTAAAGCTGCATTTCAGCTCAGATAATCATGAACCGCAGAGACGCTGCAGCTCCAGGACAGACTTCAGCACAGCAAACATGAGTAACAACTCTGTGTCCTACTTTCTGTCCAATGAAAATCTAATGGTATAAAACATGATTTTTGTATGGGTTAGGCTATTTAAAAATAACAAACCACATACTTTTAAGCAAAAGATCATTTAGGCCACAGATGACATCACAAGCAAAAATAGAAATAGAAATGGTCTGTCCATAAACTAAAGATGCGTCACAATGCAACAACTCCATTGATTATTAGAGGAGTGATCTAGTGCAGTCAAACGATACACACAACCAGGTGTAGACACGAGACTGACAGGACAAGACAACGCAAATTCTATAGGAATTAATTGAAAACGCTCGCCAGTGGACATGCACTGTAAGACTATAACATTTTTAATGGATTATATGTTGTGGCAAGCAGGGTGGGGTCCGAAAGCTGTGGGAACGGAGCGAGGCCGGTGGCACGAGTGTTAATGAGCGTCACCTACGCACCACAACGGTCTCGAGTCCCACTGAGGAGCTCCAATGGGATGAGAGGAGTGATGACAGAGCAAGACGAGAGAGGATCAGGTCTGGACTTTGTTTAAGTGGAGCTCCTCCGTGACACTCGCTCCGTTCCCACGACTCTCTGCCCCACCCTGCTTGCCACATATGTATTGTTTAACGATCACTGCCATATGTTTTAAATGTGTTTTAATGTGTTCATAGTAGGTGTTCCTAATCTACCAGCTACCACGGTATCCAACGATGAACTAACACAGACAATATATTGACAATAACAATGAATTTTAATACATTTGTACATTTATAAATAAATCTATGTGCTAATATTTTGATTTGTACTAATGTTTTTTTTAGGTCTGCAAAATGGAAAAACATACATAGAGGTGCAAATAGTGGCCCTTATAGGCTTAGTGTAAATACCATAAAAAAAATGCTTTTGATCAGCTCCCTACTGAAGGTAATAATGACGGTTGAGACGATAAGCCACACACGTCTGTTCACTGACCGTCTGATGCTGCAAACTTCAATCACACTGACTGACTGCAATAACTTCCTGCAACTTCTTACCTTTTCTCGTGTTGTTGGTTTACACAATGCTGAATCCGTTCTGTCTTCCTCCCAGGCCTTGACTGCATTAACAATAACCACAGATGTGTTAAAAGTTTCAATACTATAAAAAAAAATATATATATATTTATACAGATGAATTTGTTGCACTCCTAACCTGTTTTTCTGCATTTCTTGCAGATGCAGCACATCACGACTACACCAACAATCAGCAGAGATCCAGCGGCAGCAGCAGAGATCAGCACTATGTACAATAAAGGTAGACCTTGATCTGTAATGGACAAAATAAGCCATTAGTGTGACTGAATCTGTCCATTTGATCTACAGCTAACACTGTATAACATAATAGATCAGGTCAGTAATTAATAACATATATCAGCCGTGCTGCCGTACCTGCACATGTGTGACAGAGTTGAATGATGTTGGGATGTCTGGTCTGGTTGCTGATGGGATTGTTCAGCACACAGCTGTAGGTGTTTTTATCCTGATATTCCACCTCCAGAGGTAGAGAGAGACTGATGCTGAGATCAGACACACTGATGCTGGACAATAAACTGTTTCCTTTGTACCAGGAGAGAGTCACATGACTCACATTCACCACTGAACACACCAGTGAACATGATGATGATAATGATGATGATGAACATTGTGAAGAGTTTCTGCTGATGACAGGAACAGGCAGACGAGCTGAGAAACATCAGAGAATAAACAGAAATATGGGTAAATCTAATCAATCTTATTTTTGGTGTAGTGTGTTGACAGTCAGTGAGTGTTTCTGTGACTCACTGTGACTATAAAATGATTAAGCATTTCAGTATGTAAATATTTTAAGAAATACTCAGTTCACTTCAAGTTAAGCTCAATTATGTATTTTTGGCATAATGTTGATTACCACAAAAATGTATTTCCATGTCCACCAGAAAAGCAAAAATCTGTGTTACAGTGAGGCGCTGAATGGGGCCGATTTGTAAACGTTAAAATTCTCGATCTCTACTCACCATTGACAGTGAGACTGAATCTCTTGCTCGCATGATCTTTGATCTCTAGCTGATAATCTCCAGTATGTTCAGTTGTGATGTTTGTGATGGTCAGAGATCCAGTTTGATTGTCCAGCTTCAGTCTGTCTCTGAATCTCCCATCAGGACCATCATCATATACAGTGATGCTGTCGGCCGGTACACTGATTTCAGCTATTAAAGTGTTTTCAGGTCCAAACCTCCACAGAATCAGATGATCATCATCTATTTCAGTAAGATCAGAGTTTAGAGTGACAGAATCTTCCTCCATCACTGACACTGAATCACCAAACACACCTGGTGAACATGAACAGGAACAGATTTAAGACTTCTGTTGGTTTACAAACCAGGGCCGGTTGCACCAGCTGGACGTACACTCGGTTGTAAGTCTAGGTTGGACGTAAAAATGCACCGTAAGTCCTAGGATTAATACCTGTTGCACCATCTAGGCGTACCGCAAGTCTGAGACTAAATCTTACGCCTAGTCAAAGGTATGTGTAAAGTCAGAAGTCATGACTGGTTTGGACAAGATCACTTTAATGTCTGAACTGTAATGTTTATGATTATTTTGCATATGATTGGTGAGACAGGTGTGCCGACTGTACACTGCTGACAGATGTAACGGACCTAACAAAATTTCTATATGTAATCATATAGGAAATATTAAATATGAACTTAACTGGGATTATTAGCAGAAATTGCATATCATGCAATATCTTGCTCAGAGGGACAGTATTCTTGGAAATAATATTTCATGTCTTTAAGTCACAGCAAGTGATATTTAGCCTGTGAATAATTTAAATGAACTGTAGGCTACTAAAAAACAACAACAACAATATTATCTAACACATAACATAATTACATAACCCTTAGGCTAGCAAATTAAATTCTATATGCACACTTTCAGAAAGAGCACTTTGACATTTGCAAATGGCTTATATGCAGCTCGCTCACACTTTTAATAAGGTGGGACAATTCCCAAATTTAAATAAATAGCCATTTACATGCTTAATATGTTTGTTTTTTCAGTACAGGGTGTTCAGATATAAAAACCTCGTTCGGTAATGTTTACGCATTGAAATCAGACGGTGCAGTGGCTTCACCTGTTATGATGACAAGCATTTCATTTCTTTATTATTAGCAAAGTTTGTAACCATTGTGAATCTTCTACGCTGGGTGTATCTGCGACTGATCATATTTTTAGTTGGTGCAACAGGTGTAAATATTTATCGAAAGGCTGGACGTACACTTTAAAAAAATAAAGGCTTTTTATTAGCGTTGATGGTTTAATGAAGAACCTGTAAAATCCGTGGAACCTTTCCATCCCACAATAGGTTCTTTATAGTGGAAAATGGTTCTTTAGATTATTAAAATGCTCTTCACAACAAGAAAAAAATGGTTCTGTTAAGAACTGATCACTAAAAGTTTCTTTGGGGAACCGAAAATGGTTCTTATGGCATCGCTGATGTGAAAAAACCCTTTTGGAACTTTTATTTTTAGCTCAGCCCAGCGTGGATCTTACACCCAACTATTTTATGTCTAGCTGGTGCAACGGCCCCTGATGTTTGAAATGATATGTTAATTACTTTTTGACTAATTAATTGAAGCATTTTACTTCTGTTGTTGTTCATTATTACTAGTACTAATATTTTTTTATCCTTGAAATTAATACATTTAATCCAGACAAAAAAAAAAAAAATCACAAAAAAACTTTTGAAAAGTGCTTTTGGAGCCCCACTGAATTTATTCAGTATAGAAATTTTTATTATTTTCCCTGACTTTTAACATTTAATAAATTTTCCAGGCCTGTAAATCACAATTTAAATTCTCTGGCAAGCAGAGACACCAGCGAGTGAACAGTACACGCTGTTCTGAAATATTAAGCCATAAAAATGCTTTTATAACTTACCAGTCAGACTCCACCAGCACATACAGAACAATACAAACATGTAAGACATTTTCTTTATCCGTTCAATGTCTGATCTAATAAAACTATCTGCTGATAACCGTCAAGCTGGTGTGAATCCTCCCATGACCCTCCTAGTTCACACAACCTGAACACGTTATATAGCCTACTTATTGTTTATCTAATAATTCTGTTGCACCAAACTTTAAACCTTGTTTAAAAATAAACAGGTTTACATTTAAACCGTAATTTTGATCCTGGATTTAATTTATATTTAAAATAGATTAACTTTGATCCTGTTGCTCCATAACTTTAAACTCAGATTTAAATCTCAATGAGGGATTAATTTTAAATTTACATGTGAGGAGGTTTAAATAAAATAAAGTGCACCTACAATTGAAATATGTGGCTGATTGAACAAAGACAGAAACAGTGGGTGTGTCGTCAGGTCTCAGAGGGGTGTTTATTGCAGATACAAATGAAAAATAAAGTGTGAGGGTCGTTGCGGCCTAGTTTACGCCTGATATCGAGTTGGGGATGCGGATCCTTCACTCAACTCGGTGCACCTCGGTGTCGGACAAAGAAAAGAAGATAGTATAATATATTTAGCATTTAACGGCAGCGGTGATGATGAGGTGAGCGCCAGTGATCGCGGCCGCGCCTCGCGTTTCTCATACCCGCTCCACGCGTGGCTGCTGCGCGGCGATCAACGGAATGGGCGGCGCTGTCAAGAGCGGAGATAGTCACTCCGCCAATCATGACAGTTGTTTTATCATAAATTATGCTTACACAATATACTCCAGTAATTGATAGGCTACTATAAATATATTTCCATGCTTATCCGCACGCGCTGCCGCAATGTTTTCATTGCCTGCTTGATCAGTAACGGTCTCTCTACCTCACGCTTTATAAAGACAGCTGACATTTGACAAGTTTATTTCCTTTATCGGCAAGAGCTACTTATGTCAGAGAGAGAGTTTCTGGTGGTCAATAAAGAAGGAAATTGAATATTATTATTGTTGCTGTCAATGGCGAATCCATCATGGCGGCGAAAATTAACCATAGCAGGTTAAATTCTAATCCCCGATTTGTTAATCTGGGTTTAAAATTAAGTGGTGCAACACAACTCGATTTAAAACAAATCCTAGATTAGCTCTAAACTGTGTTTAATTTAATCCTTACTAGCGCAACCCACCCTAATAGTTTAACAGACAAGTCTTAAACTAGTCCCAGACTAAAATGCATGTTTGAGCTGTTTTAACTGAAAGCATCTTAAAATATATCAGTGCCATTTTTTTTGTCTCAAGATACACATCAGTAATGTTTTTTTTCTAAGGCACGTTTATAAAATCTACTTAAATGTTCTAATTGAAATAAGGCCTAATCCTGTCTTAATCTAAACCCTGCCTGTGAAACCAGGCATAACTGTTTTTATAATTTTAACATTGATAGTTAAATATGATAAATAGGCTACATAAAAGAAGAATGTTGTGTGAATCTCCTTAAATAAAAAACTTCAAATGGTTTTATAATTCAATTGAATAATCAATTATTGTGTTTATGGAAAAAAAAAAAAACACACTAAACAGTTAAAACTGTGTGATCGTCTCTCATTGTCAGTCTCATTGAGGTGTGACTCTTACAGCTCAAACTGAAACCTGCTGCGGTCGGTTTTCTTCAGAAACAGGGTTTGATCTGTTAGATGGACAAACAGCTTTTGCATGACTGGTTAATTGTTTCATCTGTGTTCATTTTGTGAAGAGCTTCCTGTCCTGCTGGACCTCACAGTCGTACTTCCTGTCTAGATAAACCCGAGTAATAAACTACTGAATCAATCCATCAAAAATAAAAGAAAGAAGAGAAACAGGTCTGCATTCTTCATCTGGTCAATCTGAATTCTTACCCATCATGCATCATTGATAAACCACAGATTGACAGCTAAGGCTGTGTTCACACTTGACGTCTTTTTTGACAAGAAAAAGTTGACAAGAGCGCTCTTTTAGTAAAAAAAAAAAAAAAAGAGCCAGCATTTGGATCCAAATAGCAGCTGAGGGTGTCTTTTGTTGCTATAACAACAGCTGCAACAAGAGTGCTGTGTGGTACAGGGATACAAAATGTCCAGAAAAAGAAAGTTGGCTCTTGCGTTGGCTTTTGAAGTTAACGGGGAGGAGAATGTCGGTTCACAACGATGTTTGTGGGTGCACGACATTATACGGGGAAGAAAACAGTATGGTGCTTACATTAATTTAGTCCAGGAGCTCCGGTTGGATGATGCGCGGTTTGATGTTATGGTAAAGTTTTGTGCTCATATCATATATCTCTTTGTGCTCCGACAGGATGGGTTGCACCAACAAGGATTAAATTAAGATCAGATAATCTAGGATTTGTTGATCTAGGCTTTATTTTAAATCGAGTTGCACCACTTAATTTTAAACCCAGATTAACAAATCGGGGATTAGAATTTAACCTGCGATTAAAACCTCCATTTACGATTAATTTTCGCCGCCATGATGGATTCGCCATTGACAGCAACAATAATAATATTCAATTTTCTTCTTTATTGACCACCAGAAACTCTCTCTCTTTCTCTGACACAAGTAGCTCTTGCCGATAAAGGAAATAAACTTGTCAAACGTCCGTAGAGACCGTTACTGATCAAGCAGGCAATGAAAACATTGCGGCAGCACATGCGGATTTCATAAACCTGGAAATATATTTATAGTATAAATTACTGGAGTATATTGTGGCAGCGTAATTTATGACAAAACAACTGTCATGATTGGCGGAGTGACTATCTGACTGAGAAACGCGAGGCGCGTTTAATGTATATTAAAAATTAAATTATTAATTATATAATATTATATAAATATTAAACTATATAATATGTAAATATTATTTGTGAAGTGTTGATACATTTGCATATGTATTCCCAGTGTTTTTATGTGAAAAAACTAAACAAAACAAAAAAAAAATCTTTAAAAAAAAGGAAATTTCTTGATTATGCACATTTACATGTTTTTCATGTAATTTTACACCAGACATGTAAATTTGCAGTCTATTTCAGTAATTGAGGAGATTCCCCCCTTCTATATGTGAAGCGCTTTGAGTGCCTAGAAAAGCGCTATATAAATGTAACAAATTATTATTATTATTAGTTTTTTACAGTGTAGGATAAACTATAAATTAATTTAAATATTTCCTTAACCTTATTTATAAGGAGGAATTTTTGAGGTAATAACCAAACTTGAGACCAATCTACATTATTAAAGATACTGTTCCAGTAGAAAATAACAGATGTAGAAATATTTTTTTTTAAGAAACAAGGATTTAATTTTATAATTATTAGGCTTTAACCCAGAGAAACAGATAGAGCCGACTGAGGTATGTTCAGGTCTAGGAGGACAGACAGAAAGTGCTTTTGAACAGCATGTACACCTGCAGGTATGGCCCTGGTAAGCACCTTGAATTCTTTTAATGTAACAGGTATATTGTATCTTGAGATAAAGTCTTTAAACGTAAGCAAAGTCCCTTCATTATTAAATAACTGATTCACTAATAACAACCCGTTACTAAACCAATTGTGAAAAAGTAAAGACTTGCTTGTATACAAAACATTGGAACGTATGGGATGTTGCGCATGCGCGGTCAACACAAAATGAACGAATCGCTCTCTGAGACAACTCGTTGAGATTCGTTCAAAATGAACGACACATCACTAAAGTCATACTTCATCACGTTAGAGTGAGTTAGGCCTTCGGTTCAATCCCAACATATTGTTTTGGCGGCGTTGATATGTTTTAAGAAAAGTGGTGAAATGAAGCTTCTCTTTACTTTGCTCTTATTGCGCTGGTGTTTACTCGACCATGGTAAGACATTTAGGCTTATATTATCTCTCTTCCGGCTGACGATGAAACCGAAAGTGTTTTGTATCCGCTCTAATCGCTTTATATTCGACATAACTGCATTTATCGGTTGTATTTCGCGGTCTGTGTTTTTGCTCGACCATGGCAAGACATTTATTTGTTGAAACCTCACTTACTGTCAGCGATAAAAACAACTAAACCAAACCCAGAAAGTTTGGTGAGGCGTAAATGGCGAAAAATATCGAAAGGTCCGTGTAAATGCTCAAATCATTTGAGTTGGTAGTAGTGGTGGCGAGATGAAGCCTCATGAAGCATTTAAGCTTTTCAGCCAAATGGTTGTGGTTCACAAAAGAGTTTATTTCTCGGGGCTTCATTTGCTCACAATACCACCTGGTGGTCAAAGAGTGTAAAACAAGCAGATACTACAGATGACCTGATGTGATCTGACACTGTATTTTGCGTCAGTTAAGGTTTAGAAATAATCACATAGAATAATATATTTATATGAATATAATGTGTACTTTCTGGCGGTATATAATGATTGTATAACATAAGTGTGTAATAAACGTATTGTCTTGAAATGAATGGGGCTATCAAATGTGTGTAAATCAAACATTTGGTCATAGGCAGGAGGGGCAATATTATTATTATTATTATTATTATTATTCTAAAACTGGAAATTGGCAAGGTTTAACTGGGCAGAGGGCAAGATTCAAACCGCTTCCTGATCCAATCAGGCTGAAGTGAGGCTTCAGACGTCATCAGTGAGGTCATTGGTCTAAAGCCATACAAGCCTCGATACGCGCTTCACGTGACTTTAATATTTCTAAACTCCCTCTTAAATTGTCCAAATTCCACCAGCAACTTTTAGCCTGGAAAATTTGCTATTCACACAATTTCTCCCCTCACACTTCCTTCATTTGGAATAATGCCAATATATTGGTTGCCAATAAATCCTTATTTTTAAGGAATTGGTTTAACAGGGATATTAATCATCTTATGAATATGTTTGATAATAGTGGAAATCTTTAAACTTACGAACAATTCATGCGAACCCACAGTTTCCCTGTGCATTTTAAGGAATTCTGTTAAAGCTATTTCTCCTACTCTGGTTCAGCTTGTTAGAAGTCATATTCAATATAACTCGACAATAATGACAAACCCAAAATTAATATTAAACGGCGTTGAACTGATTGATAAAAAAATGCAACAACAAACATATTTGTACTATTTTTCAAAAACAAAATAAAATAGTACCTAGAGGAAATTTTTTTGGAACTCTATTATTGATAATATTAACTGGAAGATAGCTTGGTTAATCCCCTTTAAATATTGCATTAATAATAAAACTAAAGAAATAAAACTTTTTTTTTTTTTTTTTAATTTTGCATGCCATCTACCCTGTTAAATCGTTAATTTCAAGATACTTTGATATTGAAGATTTATGCTCCTTTTGTAAAAGTGAGAAAGAGCTGTTGACACATTTGTTTTTCAAATGTAAAATTATCCAAAGTTTTTGGAGGGATTTGGCAGATTTCATTTCATTTTCATAGGGGGGGCACACTTATTTTATGATCTACAAAACAGACATTCACAAAAACAATAACATTGTGTATTTAACCTAATATAACTGAAACAGACCATATTCTATATTAAAATAACACCAAAACACAAATTAATTTTCTGATCATAGGCGGAGGGTGAACCAACATGTGCATATGCGCTTCCACTTTAAAACATTTTTAGATTTCTTTGAAATAGTTTCAAGTTTCGTGTCACCGCACAACCTACACATCCCAGCATAAACAATAAATTATTTGTTCTTAAAGCGTCTACGTTCACAAACCACTGTTTTAACAGAAAAGCAAGCATACTAGGCTATAAGCAAGAGTGCTTATTTCATTATAATCAGTGACGCTGATGCACAATGAATCTCTTATTTACATAATTGCTTATTATAATGAGAAGGATTTGCTAGCGTGCAGAACTCAGAACCCACTCATCGCTCAAAACACCGGAGTTTCGCCAATATTCTTTCATTGCCGAGAAAACTGATCCAAGACCAGCGTTATAGACAGCTTTTAGCAATCAGAAGCACATGAAAGCTTGCTTCCGCCACGGAATTAAAAAAGAAAAGTAAAGATAAATGCGACTTTTTATCTCGCAATTCTGATCAAACATTACCTTTTTATTTTTTATTCAGTGTGGAAACAAGCTTCCATAGATGCAGCAGGCAATTGAATGAGAAAATTCGACACTGTAAGTCCATGACCAGGGGAAGGTAAGCCTTGCCCAGCCTTACACGCGCTGCGCATAATTTCTGATTCACATTTCTGTAGACAATGTGTTATTTAATGTTACTGTTCTAGAGATTAGTGTTCCTGTGAGCTAAATGCTGCTGCTGAAGTTTCGTTAGGATACACGTGAATCGCCAAATCCACAGAATTACGTTTTTTTGCTCTCAATAGTAAGTTTGCTGAATTACCATTCGATTAGGGGGGCACTGCCGCCCATTTCCCCCTTGGCGACGGGCCTGCACATGCTCAGAAGCCTCGGCACAGAACGTAACATCACTAGTTGGTATATCTACAATTAACATCCCAGTAAACACAGAACATTCCCCTAAAGCTCCCATTTGGTTAGTTTTTGGGGGAACCAAAAAAATTGTTTTTTGTAACCTAAAGAGAATGTTCCCAGAAGGTTATTTTTAGATTTTATTTGTTTATTTGTATATTTCATTATTGTGCGCTTATCCAGCATGTGCTTTCTTCTGTCTTCCACAGAAAGAAGAATTAAAAAACGAATGTCCATTTCGTTTTTACTGACTGACTAACATTAGTTTATCTGTCTTTATTGAATAATTTATAATTAATAAATATACGAGTGTAAATACTGTGATTTCAGAGAGATTTGACACGTAATTGAAGACAACATGATGTTACTTAGGGAAGTAGGCCTGCGTCCCATTAATTCAGTGGTAAGAAATGAATGCAATGTTATCCCAGTTAAAGTAATCGTTATTCATTTATTTTTTATTTATTTATTTATTTTTTAATGTCTGTGAATTAAATTCATATTTTAAAACCCCATATTGTTTTGAAGTCATTGTTATTTGGCACTTAAACGTAAAACCTGGTTGTGGTACAGTGTCAATGATACAAGTTACGAAATCTTACATATTAATGCATAAATTCAATCTTATTTAACACTCCATATGAAGATTTATGTGCTCGGATTATTTCTATTGATTAAACAAGTTCAAAACAAGACATGGTTAGTAGTAGGCTACTGATTATTGACGTCTATTCATCCGTCTTCCATGCTGCTTATACCATATGTGACGCGGGAGTGCTGGATGATTACTGACGTACAGCAGCTTAAATGATATCGGAGTAAGGAGGTTAGCGGAACATTCTGGGAACGCTCTGGGAAGGTTAGGGGAACGTTCCAAACCAACAGGGAACGTTCTATTTACGTAAAGAGAACTTTCCTGGCTAACCAATAGAGAATGTTAGGATGTCTGTTCTGGGAGTGTTCTGAGAACTTTCTGGGAACCAGAAATTGTTATGTGGTATGTGGCATTATATCGTGAGTAAATATTGCCTTCACATTCTTTTCCCAGATTACCCAATTCAGAATTGTTTCTTTCTTGAGCATCAATGAATGTTTCCACTTTTTGTAATAGTTGTGTATGAGTCCTTCATGCGTCCTCAGTGTGAAAAATTATACAATCACTGCTGGGAAGGTTTTAAATATGCAAGAGATGCTGGAAAATTAATTTATGATAATTCAATTATTTTGTCTTGTTGTGGACTATATGTAATTTTTTTGTTTGGTGTATAATCAACTGTTCATTTCTTTTTCAGATTTCATCTGTGTTGTTTCAGATGGAGTGTCAGTGTCAGTGATGGAGAGAGATTCAGTCACTCTACACACTGGTGTTGAAAGAAAACAAGAAGAAGATATTAAATGGTACTTTAATGACATTTGCATTTCTCAAATCAGTGGAGATCAGAGTAAGAGTAAGAACTGTACAGATGCTCGGTGTGAAGATGGAGATGAGAGATTCACAGACAGACTGAAGCTGGACAATCACACTGGATCTCTGACCATCACAAACACCAGAACCACAGACTCTGGAGTTTATAAACTACTGATCATCAGCAGCAGCGACAGTGAAAAGATCTTCATTGTTACTGTTCATGGTGAGACATTTTGTTTGAAAGCAAGCCTTGTCCATTTAAAGATAGGGTAGTCATTTTTTTTTTCATAAGCACTTTTGGTTATACTGGTTGAAACTCTCATCACATCCTGATAGCAATCAATAATAGAAGTGTTCTAAATATTACAACATATAGATACATTGATCAGGCATAAAATTATGACCACCTTTCTAATATTGTGTTAGTCCCCATTTTGCTGCCAAAATAGCCCTGACTCGTCGAGGCATGGACTCCACTAGACCCCTGAAGGTGTGCTGTGGTATCTGGCAACTAAGATGTTAGCAGCAGATCCTTTAAGTCCTGTAAGTTGTGAGGTGGGGCCTCCATGGATTGGACTTTTCAGCACATCTCACAGATGCTCGATTGGATTGAGATCTGGGGAATTTGGAGGCCAAGTCAACACCTCAAACTCGTTGTTGTGCTCCTCAAACCATTCCTGAACCATTTTTGCTTTGTGGCAGGGCACATTATCCTGCTGAAAGAGGCCACAGACACCAGGGAATACCGTTTCCATGAAAGGGTGTACATGGTCTGCAAGAATGCTTAGGTAGGTGGTACGTGTCAAAGTAACATCCACATGGATGGCAAGACCCAAGGTTTTCCAGCAGAACATTGCCCAAAGCATCACACTGCCTCCGCCGGCTTGCCTTCTTCCCATAGTTCATCCTGGTGCCATGTGTTCCCCAGGTAAACGACGCACACGCACCCGGGCATCCACGTGATGTAAAAGAAAACGTGATTCATCAGACCAGGCCACCTTCTTCCATTGCTCCGTGGTCCAGTTCTGATGCTCACGTGCCCACTGCTGGCACTTTCGGCAGTGGACAGGGGTCAGCATGGACACCCTGACTGGTCTGCGGCTATGCAGCCCCAAACACAACAAACTGCAATGCACCGTGTATTCTGACACCTTTCTATCAGAACCAGCATTAACTTCTTGAGCAAATTGAGCTACAGTAGCTCTTCTGTTTGATCGGACCACACGGGCCAGCCTTCGCTCCCCACGTGCATCAATGAGCCTTGGCCACCCATGACCCTGTCACTGGTTCACCACTGTTCCTTCCTTGGACCACTTTTGATACTGACTACTGCAGACCGGGAACACCCCACAAGAGCTGCAGTTTTGGAGATGCTCTGACCCAGTCATCTAGCCATCACAATTTGGCCCTTGTCAAACTCGCTCAAATCCTTACGCTTGCTCATTTTTCCTGCTTCTAACACATCAACTTTGAGGACAAAATGTTTACTTGCTGCCTAATAAATCCCATGTGCCGTGATGAAAAGATAATCAGTGTTATTCTATTCACCTGTCAGTGGTCATAATGTTATGCCTGAAGTGTGTATATCTTCTGTGGAAGCCTCAGGACCAAAAAATGTATATCCAATCATTGCATTCTGTCTTACCTACCTGCCTGTCAACACATGTATTTCTATACCTCAGTGCCCCTTTTTGCGCAGACATCACACGTCATCAGGGTGTTCCATTTGGCAATGCACGAATGCAGAGTTGTAGACAGACAGTCATCGAGCACCACAAACAAACAGTAGCCGCCTTTTGTGTTTTGGAGGAGGCGTGGCTTTCAAAGCTAACTTGCTATTGCTAGCCTGTCCGAAATTGCCTACCCTATCTTTAAATCACATCATTATTGTTTTTACTGATATTTTTTGCAGTGATATTCAGATGTTTTTTCTCTTTAACTGGGAAAAATAAAAACATTCTATATATACAGAAAAACATACCGTTGTATCTTAATGTGTTGAAAAATAACATTTTAATAAAGTACAAAGTAAAAACATTTTATGGATAATATTCATCTATTAAATATTCATAATGGGTGATATTTATTATTATGATATTTATTATTATTTGTTCAAAAACTCTCTCTCTCTCTCTCTCTCTCTCTCTCTCTCTCTCTCTCTCTCTCTCTCATGTATGTTTGTCTGCTGACTGAATGAGTAAATCAATGATCTTCTGCTGTTTGTTTGCATGTTACATTATGAATCCAGACAGATTTCTCTATATTTGGCTTATAATGAACTGTTAATTTCTTCGTCAGGTGTGTCTGGTGCTGATACAGGTGGAGTGTCGGTGTCAGTGATGGAGGGAGATTCAGTCACTCTACACACTGGTCTTCAAACAAACCAACAAGACAGAATTAGATGGTATTATAATGACATTCGCATCGCTCAAATCAATAGAGATCAGAGTAAGATCTGTACAGATGTTCAGTGTAATGAAGGTACTGAGAGATTCAGAGACAGACTGAAGCTGGATCATCAGACTGGATCTCTGACCATCACAAACACCAGAAACACAGACTCTGGAGTTTATCAACTACAAATCAGCAGCGGCAACAGCGACAGTGAAAAGACCTTTATTGTTGCTTTATATGGTGAGTCATTGTTTAAAAGCAAATCATAAACATTTAACTCAATGTGTTTAGAGATAATTTTAGCTGACATTCAGAAGTGTTTTTCTCTTTACCTGTATATTAATTCAGATACAGTATACAGATAATTTCTTCAAAAACACATTTACTGTTCAAGTGGAATTTGTAGATGTAAATATAAATTACTATTCGCATGTTGCAAAGATATCTCATGTAATATAATTCATTTAATTAGTAATAGATCAGTATTATTTCTATCTATCTAAATAATAATGTCATAATGGCATTGTAATTTGTTTCTTTAAAAACGTACAGCAAGATGACACGCCATCTGTCATGTACAGTAATGGGAGAAATCCCTATTGTAATACTTGCTTCATTGACTTCATCATCTTGCTTATTCTGAATCAGTATCTCGCTACTTGTAGTCTTTTCGATGTATACTTTTTTTACTCTTAAAACTCAAGTAATTAATAACATTACTTTTACTTCAACTTGAGTTATTACTTTTATAAGTACTTGTACTTTTACTTGAGTACAGAATTTGGTTAATCCACTCACCTCATTATTGATAAATAATGCTTTTCAGACTAAAAGTCAAGAGAGCATGTTTTATCCCTTTCATATCTATAGTTCTCTCATGTTGTGGAGTTTGTTTGTTGTTTTTAGCAAAAGATCCTCCAATCATCTTTTTGTGTTTCAGGTGTTTCTGCTGAAAGTCAGTGAAGGAGGGAGAATCTGTTACTTTATATACTGGTGTAATAAGAGAACTGAATGATTCAGTGACGTGGTATTTTAATGACATTCTCATCGCTGAAATCACTGGAGATGAGAGTCAGATCTGTACAGATGATCAGTGTAAAGAGAGATTCAGAGACAGACTGAAGCTGGATCATCAGACTGGATCTCTGACCATCACAAACACAGACTCTGGAGATTATAAACTATGGATCAACAGCAGCAGATTCAGCATCATAAAGAGCTTCAGTGTTTCTGTCACAGGTGAGTGTCATTTAGTCATTCAATCCATTTCCCTCAAGCAATTTTAAAATACAGTTTACTATATTTAAATCGAAACAGTAAATTATTTCATTGTGGCCTGTTTAAAAAAGTGAGCTTTGACTGCATATTAAAATATAATTGAGATCTATCATCTTCACATGAACTTCAGAGTTACAAGAGGTCGACTGATAGTGGATTTACAGATAACGAGAATTAGGTTGGAAAGCACTGGCCGATAACCGATTAAACAATCGATAGTTTTTAAAATGGATACTGAATGAAAACAAAAATAACATCCAAGTAAAATAGTGCTGAACTTTGACAAAAAAAAACAGTACTGAACTATGAAAATGTACTATACTTTTCAAATGAAATATATCAATATTAATATTAAACATTAATATATTAATTATACCTTGATAATTCATGTTAGTTCATAGTGCATTAACTAAAGTTAATAGAACTTGATAATTTAAATGTATTAGTAAATGTTAAAATTAACAATCTAACATGAAAGAATACTTCTAGAGAAATGACATTTTATTGTAAAGTGTAAAGACCCGTTCACACCAAGGACGATAAAGATATAGTTCTAAAAATCATATCAATATTAACATCTAAAGCTCTGGGACCATTTTGGGGGATTTGGCCTTCCCAAATTGAAAAGCTTCCCTTACTCACATACAGTGGTCTAAATACACAATTTTGGTGTCATTTTACAGGAAACCCTTTGAAGTTACATAAAACACTGCTGAAAGTGATAAACATTTAAGTGTATGTTGTCTGAGCTATAATAACCCCCTCCCCCAAAAAAAGAGGTGCTTTTTTTGTTATAAATTCATTTTTGAAAGTGTATAACTCAGGCCATGTGTGCTCTAGCACCCTGCAGACAGTCTTAGCTGTTTCCACTAGATGTCAGCAAACACTGGATATATGTTAACACTATAGCGATAGCCATAAAGGCACAAAGAAACAATATCATTGGAATCACTTTCAGAACGATTTTATCCAGCTGATGAACGATAAAAACATTAACAGCCAATCAGAATCCAAACTTGAGCATTTGAAGTGACAGACAAGCGCGCGCTTATGAATTTTATTATGCGTTTTACGATTTTTAACAGTATATAAGAAAAAGAAAAGTGCATAATATCAGTCAGCTTTCCTGTGAACATTGTTTCCTGTTGAGCTCACAGTGCTGTGATGCTGTTTTAACTGCTGTTGTTAAAAAACCCCCACCATATTTATGAAATCAACCAGCTATTTTTCGAATAAATCAATATCATACGTCTTTCTACTGAAATTATCAGTTGATCTGTAGTAATAATGTCTGTCTATCTTTAGCTGTTCCAGGTTCAGGTCTGTCTTCAGCTGCTGCTATTGTTGTTGTTCTGCTTGTGGCTGCAGCTGCTGCTGTATTATTTACTAAAAGGAAAGCAAGACAAAAAGGCAAGTATTACATACAGGTGATTGTACAATGTATTATTCTAATTGACCAAAGTAAGAGTTTGTTGTTGTTCACACAGATAACAGGACACAGCGCGATGATCATCATCAGGTGAGATCCTATGAGCACTGAATCTGTCTGTCTGCAAAAAACGGTGGTTAGACAACAGATTCATATCTGTGAGAACTGTTAAGGCCCTAATGACATCATTTTGAAGAAAATCAGGCCAAAGTTCGTTCCGATGGTTCAAAACAGCTCGTCGAAGCAAACTTTCTCTCTCCGAGAATTTGAAGGCAACTGTTAGTCAAAAACACACTGTTACCGAATTGAATCTGTACTACTGATACTGTAGAATGACAGAGGAACATCTATGATGAAAACACCAGATGAGTATGATGAATGCTGGTGTCTTTACACCTTTATTTACCCGCTTGGTAACCTCTAAACTGGTGTTTTAGAAACATTCACAGTCAAAACTAATGCTTTGGTTTGTTTGTGGTGTTGTATCTCTCTGGTTAAAGAAAGGTTTAAAGCTTTTAGGTTTATTTTAAGGTTATTCAGCAAGAGTTAATCCATGAAATATCAGCACTTTGTCCTTGATCAAACTCTGAATCTCAGGAACTGAACCTGTAAAAACTGCTCTGAAAGACACTGGAGAAAAGCAGCTACAAAATGACAAATGTGTGTTTGTGATTTATTGTTATATCTGATATTTCATAACTGTTACTGGCTGCTGTGCAAGCCTTTTAATGGAATTGATCATCTGAAAGGTGTTTTAAGTGCATTTCACAAATGTGTGTTTACTGATAAAACAACAATATTTGTTTTATTATGTGCAAAGGTTTTTTTATACTGTTACAAAATTGTAAAGTGTAACATTCTGCCTTTTGTAAAGCATTTGAGATGTTGATTAGGTTTTTAATGTGAAGTTTGTGCATTTCATGTGAGGAGGAAGATGGAGGTCTATGGTGTGTTAAAGGTTAAGTAAATTCACTACTTTTTTATCTGCCTATTTCTCTTCTTGTCTTCTTGTGGAAATGATCACCTGCACTTGAACAAGTAAAGTCATCTATTTAGTGTTTGCTATTGAATGCCTAGTCATGTAGCTTTCTTGAAAAAATGGTTGCCATAGTAACATTCCAAGACAGTTCAATTCAGTTAATTGCATCAGTTAAAGTTAGTTCAACACAGAAGAAACTTGAAGCAGCCATTCATCTTATATCCTCTGTAGAAAGCATTGTCTGTAAGTTTGATTAATTTGTATTCTATTTATTATATTTACTATTTATAAAGCTATGTAGTGCAGAATTTTAGACATTTAAGAACTATATACAATTAATTTATATTAGTGTTATGTTGTTGGAGATAACTAAGCAGCGCCATCATTTACATCTCCTTTCTGTAGTTTCACTCTGTTTCAACATTTTCATCGTGGTGTGGAATAAAATAGCATTCTCCCACAAGTCTACGTGTTGAAGGAGTTTATCTATCTGTCTAACTTTGGGAAGAGAGTGTGAGGGCAGAATAATGTCTGTCCCGTTTAAATCTGTTTGGCTGAACAATGGAAAAGACCTGTGTAAGTCTCTTCCTTTCTCAGGTTTATCAGAGCTGTTTCCAGAGTCAGTGTTCAAAGAGCTCATCAACTGCTGCTGAACATTGAACGGTTCCTGCTTGGAAGGATTTAGAAATGTCATCGAAGTGCCTATTTTATATGTACGCTATTTTCTTGCAATGGATAGGAACTTGAAAGATCTGTATGTTCATGTACTATTAAACCGCATTGGATTCTTTTATAAGAGCTAGAATCTGTGAATTTGTGTCATGATTTTAGTTTATCAGAAATAACTGAGCTAAGCTAAAACTGAATCATTTTAACAGCCCTTCAACCACATGCACACACTACTGACATCTTAAACACACTCACAAACTGAAATCAACCACACACTTCCAGGTGTTCATGCAGAACCTGTTTGACCACCCAACAAATCAAATCACCTTTATTTACATAGCGCTTTTTACAATGGCAATTGTTTCAAAGCAGCTTCACAGTGGTAACAGGAAAATAATGCAACAGAATTTGATTCGGCTCTGGTGAAAACGGTGATGTCATCCAGCTCATTTCAATTATCATATAGTGTCAATGCGGGCAGATCAGTAATATAGTTGAAATTTAAGTGTCCCCAACTGAGCAAGCCAAAAGCCAAAGGCGACAGTGGCAAGGAACCAAAACTCCTTCAGGGCCAGAATGGAGAAAAAAACCTTGGGAGAAACCAGGCTCAGTCGGGGTGCCAGTTCTCCTTTGGCCGACGAACAAATAGTGTATGATTATGATTCTGGCAACATTACAGGTCAGAAGTCATATTAGATCAATAGATATTCATAAGATTATCTGAAAGATTGGAATCGTCACGCCGGGGACGGGTTTAATGAGGATGTCGTGTCGATGCGGCATTTACAGGGGGAGTTTAATTGACACGGTCTCTACAGACACTTCAGGGATATGGTCGTCATGTCCAGGCTAAGGTCCACCATCTGGTCTGGATACGGCCCGGATCCGGCCGACTGCAGTAAACCTCGGGATAAACAGAGAGACTAACATTAGCGTAGATGCCATTCTTCTTATGATGTAACGAGTACATCAGGTGTTATGGGAAGTGTTCCCGGTTCCGGCTGACCTAGTTAATGCAGCCTAAAACAATCATTTAACTGATATGAATAATAGAAATTAAAAATGTTTTATGTGTATGCCATAGTAAAGAGATGTGTTTTTAGTCTAGATTTAAACTGACAGAGTGTGTCTGCTTCCCGAAAAATGCTAGGAAGACTGTTCCAGAGTTTAGGTGCTAAATAGGAAAAGGATCGACCGCCTGCAGCTGATTTTGATATTCTAGGTATTATCAACTGGCCAGAATTTTGAGACCGCAATAGACGTGATGGAGTATAATGCGTTAAGAGCTCGCTTAAGTACTGGGGAGCTGAACCATTTAGTGCTTTGTAAGTAATCAGCAAGATTTTAAAATGTATACGATGTTTAATAGGGAGCCAATGCAGTGTTGCCAGAACCGGGCTAATATGGTCATACTTCCTGGTTCTAGTAAGAACTCTAGATGGGTGTCAACAGACCAAACCACCTTTAAATGAGACACAACTATAGATGAGTGTTTTGCACTCGGAGATGTACATACACACACAGTCCGAATTAGTTTTGAGACTTCAGCAGTCAAACATGAAAATGCTGGGCCATACGACAGATAATTGTTGAAAGTCGTATTACAAAGCAACTTTTTTTTTGAAGATTTTAAGGGACTGTTTCATCAGTCCATCGCTGAATTGATTTTAAATCACCCAGAATCCCTCACAGGAATTGTATTATGTGATCAGCCTACACAAATTGTACTTGGAAACTATGATTGATTGTACACTGAATTTCTCTGGTAAAGTGGATCTTAAAGCAAACCAGATGTTATTCTTGTCAAGGAATTTGAGAGCGTTTTTTTTTTTTGTAAATGGTTTACATCAGTTCAGTTGAAAGTTCTGCTTGGTTTGGACAAGTAACATCTGCAAATAAAGTAAAAATGAATAGGATTATAAGGATAGGTACAATTATAGAGTCTAAGCACACTCAGTAGGAGAGGGACAGTTCATATACAGTAAAATATATTCAATGGCAAGACAGTCTTTTACAATCAAGATACTCAAAAACATTTAGTACATTTCAAAACTGTTACTGACTGCTGCATACGCTAGTGTGGTGTTAAGCATTATGGATTTGAGATGTTGGTTAGGTTTTTCAGAAGTGAGAAGTGATCGTTATGTCTCTTCTGGAATGTGATTTCAACACTTCTACTCAAGCTAACTAGCTGTTCAACTCAATCCTCAAAAACTCATTTTAAAAGCTTTTTATTTTGTGTACTTGTATTAGAGGCGAAGGCTGTTGCTGGAAAGGTGAACACTAGATGGCGCTCTTGTAAAGTATACATAGCCTACTCTACTACTTTTTGCAGAAGATCCCATGTCAACTAACTCAGAGTATTATTAGACTGTCTGCTTAATATCTGCACTTTGAGGAGGGAAGACTGCCTTTGTTTCCATCTCATCAGCTGATTCTCTTGCACTGGACAGCACTTTGTCAAAATTATGATCTGTGCGTTATTCCACAAGGAATTATTTTGTTACGTTCAGCTGTTCTGTTGCATGTTAAAAGTCAGTGTGCATTGTCAGTAGCATCTCCCTGTAATATTAATTTTATATAAAATGTACCATGCTATGATATACTGCACAGGAATGGATATGTTTTGATTTTTGTCGCAATGCCTCTCACATCTGTTTTTGACACCACAAATGCCTATCAAGGTGTCATCTTCTGATATTGATAGAAGGGCAACAGCCATATCACCCTGTAGCCCAAGACTAGTGCCCCACTGAAGCTAAGCAGGGTTGAGCCCGGTCAGTACCTGGATGGGAGACCTCCTGGGAAAACTAGGTTGCTGCTGGTAGAGGTGTTAGTGAGGCCAGCAGGGGGTGCTCACCCTGTGGTCTGTGTGGGTCCTAACACCCCAGTATAGTGATGGGGGACACTATACTGTAACAAGCACCGTCCTTCGGATGAGACGTTAAACTGAGGTCCTGACTCTCTGTGGTCATTAAAAATCCCATGGCACTTCTTGTAAAAGAGTCCTGGCCAAATTCCCTCCATTGGCCTTATCAATCATGGCCTCCTAATAATAATCCCCATGCTTTCAATTGTCTCTTTCTCCTCTCCACCTATAGCCAGAGTGAGGTATGAGCACTGGCACTGTTGTACTGTGGCTGCCATTGTATTATCCAGGTGGTGGTTGAGGAGAGACCCCTGACATACCTGAAGTACATAGTAAAGCTCTCTATAAATGCTTCAAAAAAAAGGAAAGGGCGTCAAACATCTCCTAAATGATCTTCCCTGTACCAAAGTGTCTTAAGTCCAGGCTTTATTGCTGCTGGCCGGTTGCTGACTGACGCACCGCAAGCAGAGAGAATGTATATCTCATTTATGCTCAACTTCAACAGAAATGGACTCCCACGTTCTTTAGGACATTTACAGTACATTCGCAGCAGATAGACGCAAGTGCCGTTATAAAATAATGTAAAATAACTGCTGCAACCAATGGAGCAAAACAAACAAATTTGCTAATGCTAACTTATTTCTACACAGGCTACACAGCAGATTAGTGACTAACCTAAACCAACATCCCTTTCGAGGAAAGTCTGTTCACTCTACGGCCATATTTGCAACGCCTCCTGGCAGCTATGCATGGTACTACCTGCTAGGGCCGTGTGCAGACATTTTGGGGGTCATGTGCTCAATAATAAGTGAATCGTGGAATCATTCATTCAACCAATTCGTTCAAACCGGCTGATTCATTCATGAAAGAAGCAAGTGCACATTGACTTTATGGCTGCGTCCAAAACCAGGAAAATGCTGCCTTCGGAGGACACATTTCAAGGTAGGAAGGCATCAAGGCACGTCCGAATCTAATGTTAGCTTCACTTCCTGTCTCCTGAGATACCTTCATCTGACTGAGTTTTGAAGGCAGCATATACACTCACCTAAAGGATTATTAGGAACACCTGTTCAATTTCTCATTAATGCAATTATCTAATCAACCAATCACATGGCAGTTGCTTCAATGCATTTAGGGGTGTGGTCCTGGTCAAGACAATCTCCTGAACTCCAAACTGAATGTCAGAATGGGAAAGAAAGGTGATTTAAGCAATTTTGAGCGTGGCATGGTTGTTGGTGCCAGACGGGCCGGTCTGAGTATTTCACAATCTGCTCAGTTACTGGGATTTTCACGCACAACCATTTCTAGAGTTTACAAAGAATGGTGTGAAAAGGGAAAAACATCCAGTATGTGGCAGTCCTGTGGGCGAAAATGCCTTGTTGATGCTAGAGGTCAGAGGAGAATGGGCCGACTGATTCAAGCTGACAGAAGAGCAACTTTGACTGAAATAACCACTCGTTACAACCGAGGTATGCAGCAAAGCATTTGTGAAGCCACAACACGCACAACCTTGAGGCGGATGGGCTACAACAGCAGAAGACCCCACCGGGTACCACTCATCTCCACTACAAATAGGAAAAAGAGGCTACAATTTGCACGAGCTCACCAAAATTGGACAGTTGAAGACTGGAAAAATGTTGCCTGGTCTGATGAGTCTCGATTTCTGTTGAGACATTCAGATGGTAGAGTCAGAATTTGGCGTAAACAGAATGAGAACATGGATCCATCATGCCTTGTTACCACTGTGCAGGCTGGTGGTGGTGGTGTAATGGTGTGGGGGATGTTTTCTTGGCACACTTTAGGCCCCTTAGTGCCAATTGGGCATCGTTTAAATGCCACGGCCTACCTGAGCATTGTTTCTGACCATGTCCATCCCTTTATGACCACCATGTACCCATCCTCTGATGGCTACTTCCAGCAGGATAATGCACCATGTCACAAAGCTCGAATCATTTCAAATTGGTTTCTTGAACATGACAATGAGTTCACTGTACTAAAATGGCCCCCACAGTCACCAGATCTCAACCCAATAGAGCATCTTTGGGATGTGGTGGAACGGGAGCTTCGTGCCCTGGATGTGCATCCCACAAATCTCCATCAACTGCAAGATGCTATCCTATCAATATGGGCCAACATTTCTAAAGAATGCTTTCAGCACCTTGTTGAATCAATGCCACGTAGAATTGAGGCAGTTCTGAAGGCGAAAGGGGGTCAAACACAGTATAAGTATGGTGTTCCTAATAATCCTTTAGGTGAGTGTATGTATCCTTCGCTGCCTTTGATATCCCACAATCCTGTGCGTTCCATTCTGTGACAGTTGAGCTAGAAAAAAAAGATGCTGTCTGAAAGTTGTGTTTGCTGGTCAGTTTGTGTGTAAATGTACGTTTTTTTTTTACCAACATTTTCCACTTCTGATGTCATTTCTACTAATGTAGTAATTAAATATTTGTTTAGTTCTCACCAAAGCTCTCTCTATTTTGCTGTAGATCATTAAACTGTTACACTGCCTCCGAAATCAGTTTCGTGAGGTGCCTTCATGCACAAACGCTGCCTTACAAGCCATTGTCTGATAAGGCAGTGAGGCAACGAGTCAGCTGCCTAGGTTTTCGGACACAGCCTATGAATGGGTCATTGAATTACTGACTCACCCAATTCGTTCAGAATGATCATTCAAGAATGAAAAACTGCTGTGTTGCTGGAAGATGCAACTTTTATGCTTTGTTTGGAACTATTTTCGTAGGCAAAATAGAGAAAAAAAATGTCAAAATTGACAACGTTGTGTCTAAAAATGGTCAGTTAATCAGTATAATCAACTTATTGTTTATTGAACTGGTGTATAAAATGAATATCACATTTTGAATCGTGCTGATATTTGAATCTTGTGCGATATTGCTTAACTGTAAACACAAAAGTTGTGGGGCAGCTGTGGCCTGATGGTTAGAGAGTCGGAGTACCGGCAGGAAATGTAGGTGGGGGAAGTTATGAACAGCGCTCTCTTCCACTCTCATTACCCACAACTGAGGTGCCTTTGAGCAAGGCACCTAACCCCAATCGCTCCCCGGGGACCGCAGCAAATATAACTGCCCACTGCTCTGGGTGTGTGTGTTCAATACTCACTGCTGTGTGTGTGCACTTGGATGGATGAAATGCAGAGCACAAATTCTGAGTATGGGACACCATACTTGGCTACACGTCACATTACTTTCACTTTCAAAAATACTTTTCAAAATACAAGAACTCATACAAGGGCAATTCATATCTTGAATTTTGGGGGTGTTCTTACTAATTTTGGTGGCATTTCCAACCTTGCACAATGCTATTTTATGTCAAAGCCAGACTAGTTTGCTTGTTGTTAAGGTCTTAATTGAATTAGGTGTTTTATTAGTGGTTTAATTTCACAGTGGTGACAAACCACTGTTTAGGGTAAACAAGATAGTCACCAATGAAGGCAGGTCTGTGAGACGTGGATGGTGCTGTGGTGGCTGTGACAAAGGAATGTCGGAGAGGGGTCTCCTGTTCTCTCTGTCTTGTCTGTCTGCACGTTGTCAGTTTCCTCTCTGCTCTGTGAGGTTTGGAGTGAGAAAATGGACGTGTGGTGTGAGAAGTCTCAATTTTTATGAGTCTCACGGTGAATGCATAAGAGTTGTGGGCCCTGGTGGTGTAAGTGACTGTGCAAACATGCAAAACAAGTAATTGGAGATATCTTTTTACAGACTGCCAAAAGCTACAGAAAATGTAAGAAAAATGGAAAGCCGCAATTTACGGAAACAACTGGAATACATGCCTGAAACAGGGCCTTGTTATAATTGACTAAACTTTTTTTTAATGGTTTGGTTGATGACAATAATAACTATCTCAATTTATTTATACCTTTGAAGTCTGATTTATCATGGCTATTTTAACAAAAATAAAACCTAAATACCTTTTTTCTATTTAAAAAGTTGATAAGAATCTGTTTTTATAAGAATTTTATAGAGCTGACCCCTGAAAACCCATCACAATAACACAAGTGACTTTTAAAACAGCAAATTCTTTCATTCATTTTATTTTTATTTTCTAGAGCTAGAAATAAGTACTGAAACGAGCACTCCTCATCTGCAGGATCACAGCATGAGGATATGAGGTCATGGATATGAAGTCAAACCAAAATTTATTCAGACATCTTCAATATTTTCTCACATTATCACAGTTTTTTTGCTATAGTTTAGAAAATGGTAATAAAATTTGACAAGAACTCAGAGTTAAACTGTCAGAACAAATTTATCTTGATAATGTCAGATAGCTTTGATAGAAAGGTATGTAATGGATTACAATCAACCAATTAACTACACAATTTGATAATACCAATTTAGGTCAACCAATGACCAAGCAATGCTTCATTTGGTGTAAAAGGTCACATTAGCAATTAAAGAAAAAACACTTAAGCAAAATATGGTCAGCTCAAAGTGTCTGAATCATTTTGGTCCCAAATCAATTTTACTGGTAGTCACTGTATGAAGAATTTTTGGGTATAATATGTCACAGTTTACTTTATTTTGCTATCCTCACTTACATCAATGAACTATAGTGTCCTGCACTGGTGTCTGAATCATTTTTGTTTGACTGTATATAGACATGCATCTGCCCTTGACTGTCAATCTTAATACTTCACAGACACATAATAAGATCTCAAAGTAATATCGCTGTTTGATTTGAGTGACTCGTGTGTCTGTCAGATTTAGTATTTTGTAGTAAAACTAAGTCACTGTAGTCAAATTGTTTTATGTGAGCAGCAATGGAAAAAAGCCCTTCAACCGCATTGTGTTCACACTATTCACACCTCACACACTCGCAGACATCGAACACAACCGTCCAGCAGTAGATACATGCTCATGCACATGCTGTTTGGCTACCCCACCACATTTCTGTACCTATAATAGCAAGGTTCACTCCTTTTGATGAGTATTTTACATCTACATTTTACACATAAACTCACCTAAAGGATTATTAGGAACACCATACTAATACTGTGTTTGACCCCCTTTCGCCTTCAGAACTGCCTTAATTCTACGTGGCATTGATTCAACAAGGTGCTGAAAGCATTCTTTAGAAATGTTGGCCCATATTGATAGGATAGCATCTTGCAGTTGATGGAGATTTGTGGGATGCACATCCAGGGCACGAAGCTCCCGTTCCACCACATCCCAAAGATGCTCTATTGGGTTGAGATCTGGTGACTGTGGGGGCCATTTTAGTACAGTGAACTCATTGTCATGTTCAAGAAACCAATTTGAAATGATTCGAGCTTTGTGACATGGTGCATTATCCTGCTGGAAGTAGCCATCAGAGGATGGGTACATGGTGGTCATAAAGGGATGGACATGGTCAGAAACAATGCTCAGGTAGGCTGTGGCATTTAAACGATGCCCAATTGGCACTAAGGGGCCTAAAGTGTGCCAAGAAAACATCCCCCACACCATTACACCACCACCACCAGCCTGCACAGTGGTAACAAGGCATGATGGATCCATGTTCTCATTTTGTTTACGCCAAATTCTGACTCTACCATCTGAATGTCTCAACAGAAATCGAGACTCATCAGACCAGGCAACATTTTTCCAGTCTTCAACTGTCCAATTCTGGTGAGCTCGTGCAAATTGTAGCCTCTTTTTCCTATTAGTAGTGGAGATGAGTGGTACCCGGTGGGGTCTTCTGCTGTTGTAGCCCATCCGCCTCAAGGTTGTGCGTGTTGTGGCTTCACAAATGCTTTGCTGCATACCTCGGTTGTAACGAGTGGTTATTTCAGTCAAAGTTGCTCTTCTATCAGCTTGAATCAGTCGGCCCATTCTCCTCTGACCTCTAGCATCAACAAGGCATTTTCGCCCACAGGACTGCCACATACTGGATGTTTTTCCCTTTTCACACCATTCTTTGTAAACTCTAGAAATGGTTGTGCGTGAAAATCCCAGTAACTGAGCAGATTGTGAAATACTCAGACCGGCCCGTCTGGCACCAACAACCATGCCACGCTCAAAATTGCTTAAATCACCTTTCTTTCCCATTCTGACATTCAGTTTGGAGTTCAGGAGATTGTCTTGACCAGGACCACACCCCTAAATGCATTGAAGCAACTGCCATGTGATTGGTTGATTAGATAATTGCATTAATGAGAAATTGAACAGGTGTTCCTAATAATCCTTTAGGTGAGTGTACATCACATACATAATTCACCAGCATGACAGGAATGATAGGACTCACACGTTGACAGGGTTGGTTACATGTTTGTCATGGTAGGAAACAAAGTTGATTTCAGACCACTTTTTTAAAACTGTCTTTCATCCACTGCAGTTTTAAGAAGAAAATACTCATCAATGGTGTTGATTGACTGATGAATTTGCGCATGGTTTGGCTTAAAGCATATTAGAAACACCACAGCGATATAAACTACATTAAAAACTTGATTTTCACCACAGGGGGTCTTTTAAAAAGCTGTTCATAGTAGAAGGAAGGAAGCTACTATGCTACTACTATTTACAAACTAAACACACATGCTCTGAATGCCCACACACAAGATGTTTGTTAGACCCAACAGATCAAACCACATCTCTGAAGAAAACCAACCGCTGCAGGTTTCAGTTTGACTCGGAAGACGAACGTCTGTAAAAGTACTGTTAGATCATACATGGTTTTAACTTTTTCTTCATTTCAATAAAATATACAAAACCATTTTAAATCACTAGTTACACTAAATTTTAGCATGACATGTTTTATACACAATATTTTTTTATTTAGCCATTTAACAAAATCAGGCAACAATCTTACAAAAAGTATGTTACATGATAAAAATAAAGAATATTTTCACTCATTAAGAACAGTTAAAGTCAGATGAACTACAGCATTATATTGTATAAATGCAGCGAGTGAAACTGAGGGTCAGACTCTGTGGTGGGAGGATTCACATATAGACTGAATGTTTTTAGCGGATAGTTTCATCAGACACGGAACAACTGAAGAAAATGTTTCACATGTTTGTTTTGTTCTGTTTGTGCTGGTGGAGAATAATTGGTAAGTCATAAAAACATGTTATGTCTTAATTTCTTTGCTGGAGTAATAAAGCTGCTGCTTATTAGACTATTTTCATCTTTGCTGTACCAAATGAATCTTGAATTTTGCGAAACCTACTAACTTTGAATTCAGGTCTCTGTTCAGAATTTTACACTGAATTTTACAGGTCTGGAAAATAAAATATTACAAGTCATAGAAAATAATGGACATGTAACTTTACACACTGATTTTGCTCCACATTACATTAACTTTAAAACACATCAAAGATCTGTTTGTTCATATACTCACCTTTCATTTTGTGTCTCTGCTGCTGGTCTTCAGCTCACAAGTAAGTAATAAAAACTACAGCTGATTTAAGGATTTGTAAACCAACAAAATCATGTTTTCCAGGTGTGTTTGGTGAGTCAATGTCAGTGATGGAGGGAGATTCTGTCACTCTAAACAATGATCTTACTGAAATACAGGAAGACGACGACATACTGTGGAAATATGGAGCTGAAAACTCTCTCATAGCTCAAATCAGCATTGAGTACCGAATCTTCTCCACATTTGATGTTCCTGATGGGAGATTCAGAGACAGACTGAAGCTGGACGATCAAACTGGATCTCTGACCATCACAAACATCACAACTGAACATGAGGGACACTATAAACTACAGATAATGGGAGTGAAACTATCATCAAAAACATTCAGTGTTTCTGTCTATGGTGAGTAGAGATCATTTGTCCAAATGTTCACATGTTATTATTTTATTTGTACATATTGAATTGTTGAATAATTTTATAGTTTGAGGCGACGGACCGTATAAACACTCATTCAGCACTGAACTGAAAATAATATTGTGTAGATTTATTTCTGTTTATTCTCTCATGTTCTCCAGCTCGTCTGCCTGTTCCTGTCATCAGCAGAAACTCTTCACAATGTTCTTCATCATCATCATCATCATGTTCACTGGTGTGTTCAGTGTTGAATGTGGGTCATGTGACTCTCTCCTGGTACAAAGGAAACAGTTTATTGTCCAGCATCAGTGTGTCTGATCTCAGCATCAGTCTCTCTCTTCCTCTGGAGGTGGAATATCAGGATAAAAACACCTACAGCTGTGTGCTGAACAATCCCATCAGCCACCAGACCAGACATCCCAACATCACTCAACTCTGTCACACATGTGCAGGTACGGCAGTGATTATTGACTGACCTGATCTCTGATGTTATAGATCAGACACATTCACTTCCATTTTGTCCATTACAGACCAGGACCTTCCCTTGTTTTACATCGTCCTGACCTCTGCTGGATCTCTGTTGATTGTTGCTGCAGTCGTCGGAATCTTCTGCATCTGCAGGAAATGTAGAAAAACTGATCAAGAAGGCAAGTGTTTCCTACTACTAGTGAGAAATGACGTGGGTTTTCAGTTGCAAAATATATTATCGCAAAAGTCAATTGAGGGGCAGTGGTGGAAAATTTGAGTATGTGAGAGAGAGAGCTTTCCATAGACAATAAAAGGTAATTTAGTGTAAATAGTTTGTCAGTTTTATCATATTGTTTATTATATTTAATGGTTTGGTCAGTGCCTTTGTGGGTTTTGGCTCTTTTGCTGTTGTAGGCTGTAAGGAAACTATTGTAGATGAGAGTCCTAATAATGTTTCAAAGAATCAGATCTAGTTAAGTATGTTTTGTTGTTTTAATGCATCTACTATTGTTGTTGTAGAAACAGATCACTTACGCTCATCCGACATTCCACAAAAGAAACACACATTGGTAAGTTTACGTGTTCCTAATTTATGTCTCTGTATCATTTAAGTATCTGTATAATTTCTGATCTGTCGTACACACAACAGCACCATATCAGATTTATAAAAACACCATTATTCAGTACCAGAAACGCACAAAATATCTGCTCTGCCTAAGAATGTAGTTCCAAAAAAGCCAAAGTAATTCATTTTTGAAGCAACTGAGAACGACTGAAAGAGTGCAGGATCTCTAAACCTTACTATCAACACTATAGACTTCAATTTTCAATCAGTGAATATGATATATATAATCCAAAAAAAATAGTTTGTTCAATTAACTTAACCCTCGAATGCTGTTCGGCCATTTTTGACATAAAAAGTTTATCAGAATTGTACAAAACTTTTGGCACTTGCCATGTGAACACACTCGAAAAAATCATGGTCATGATTTGAAAAGGTTAAATGGTCCTGAAAAAAAATAGTCACACGTGTATTGTTCGCGGTCAAAACCAAGAGCACTGGAAATGGATTTCATCTAGTGGAAACTTTTGGCACTGCGTCCAAACAAAATCTCACTGATCAACCTCAAATTTGGAGCACAACTTGTTTGGATTTATGGCTTTGATTTTCTCACAGTTTTACAGTTAAACATGTTTGGGAAAATATATATTTCATATAAAATTTAAAAATCGTATTTAATGCATTTTACATAATAATAACATTAAACTTCTATAACTTTTTTTACTTTCACTTTTAAAAGTGATTAACATGGATCATAACTATTCCATAAATATAATTTAGTACCGTAAAAACAAAATATTAAATAAAGCATATTATCAAACTAAAATGTAGTACATTCATTTCATTGAAATAATATTTAAAAAAAAATAATAATTTTTGAATGCCATGTGAGCAGCACCAGAGGGTTAATTTAGGAGAAAACATTTCTGTAATTCAGGTTTATAGAACAGAAACATGTCCAAGTTTGTGTCAGCTACTCGCTCAAAAAAATGATTCAGGCCCTTCATAGATATGACACATTTAAATTTAACTTTATAAGTCTCACGGGTATATTTGTGGCAATAGCCAACAATACATTGTATGGGTCAAAATTATCGTTTTTTCTTTTATGCCAAAAACCATTAGGATATTAAGTAAAGATCATGTTCCATGGAGATATTTTGTAAATTTCCTACTGTAAATATATAAAAAATGTATTATTAGTAGTAATATGCATTGCTAAGGACTTCATTTGGACAACTTTAAAGGCGATTTTCTCAATATTTCGATTTTTTTGCACCCTCAGATGCCAGGTTTTCAAATAGTTGTATATCAGCCAAATATTGTCCTATCCTAACAAACCATTAAATCAATGGAAAGCTTATTTATTCAGGTTTCATTTGATGTATACATCTCCATTTCAGAAAAATGACCCTTATGGCTGTTTTTTTGGTCCGGAGTCACATATCTAATTAGGAGTAATTTAATACATATTTATATATAATGAGTCTAACATAAAATATTTAAATAGTGTCATCTATTACATTTATTTAAGTTTGATCAATACAATTTAGTTAGATTTAGGAAAGAGGAGTGCCTTCTGTACATAACGGTATCACATATTAATAAATATAAAATATAATATATTATTGAAATGAGCACGGTTAAGTCTCACTGAGCAAAGAAACACACTAAACACTAAAAACTAATAAACTAATTTGTTGAAAAACACATTTGATTACAGTTAATAATTTCAACATTTACTCTCATAATGAAGGGCCATGAAAAACATGCTGGCAATCCACTGTCCAGTTTAACGGTTCATTTAGTCCAAATGCAAAACAATTAAGTTGTATTTTACAAATGTAAGTGGACTGTGAGGACTTTGCCTCCTCATTTCAGAAAACGGCAGCGGCTTGTGCGGTCTCGCAGAATTAGAACTTAAATGCAGTTAAATAAAAACTGAAATATAAAATATAATGTCAAAAGGGGCAGGCAAAATGGCACTTGGGGTCTTGTGCATGTGCCTGGATTGATCATTGTCTTTGATTTGAGCAGAGAACAGTGTTTGTTTGTTTGTTTCAGCAGAAACTCACTATGTTAAACCGTCTGACAGGAAACTGTAGCATTCAGGAAATGAAACAACAATGCATCTTTTTCTGATGGTTTGCACAAGTCAACAAGAAAATGTGCTTTTTTACTTCATGTGATGATTGCTTTATAACACAACGGGTGCATAGTTTTTGCAGACATCTGATTGGATCTTGTTACAGCAAAACCTCATATCAGATCAGATTTTAGTGTCCGATTTGACATTACTTCAATATATTTATGAATCATCAGAATCACCAGAAAGTTGCATGCTCACAACTTTCTAAGAAGTTTACACTTCTTTGTTTTTCATTATTATCATCTCTTGTGTGATGTGTGTGTTTTTTTTTACAGAATGTTGAAGAGGAGGATCATGTGGAGTATGCAGCTGTTGCCATATGATGCTCAATCTTTTTCTACCATCAGATCAGCTGCTGTGCCATCGCTTTCACTATGAATCTCCTGCAACAACCTCAGATTCTGCATCAATGATTGAGTTTTGGGATTGTGTGAATCATCACATGTAGCATCTGGACAGCGGACATACAGCAGGATCATTCGGAGGTGTGTGAAGTACGATACATAAAGATTAATTAATGAAATGCTCTCCTATAAAAGAATTTGCCTTGTAATGCAAATGATCTAAATCGTATGGACCAAAATGCCTTGTTGATGCTAGAGGTCAGAGGAGAATGGGCTGACTGATTCAAGCTGATAGAAGAGCAACTTTGACTGAAATAACCACTCGTTACAACCGAGGTATGCAGCAAAGCATTTGTGAAGCCACAACACGCACAACCTTGAGGCGGATGGGCTACAACAGCAGAAGACCCCACCGGGTACCACTCATCTCCACTACAAATAGGAAAAAGAGGCTACAATTTGCACAAGCTCACCAAAATTGGACAGTTGAAGACTGGAAAAATGTTGCCTGGTCTGATGAGTCTCGATTTCTGTTGAGACATTCAGATGGTAGAGTCAGAATTTGGATCCATCATGCCTTGTTACCACTGTGCAGGCTGGTGGTGGTGGTGTAATGGTGTGGGGGATGTTTTCTTGGCACACTTTAGGCCCCTTAGTGCCAATTGGGCATCGTTTAAATGCCACGGCCTACCTGAGCATTGTTTCTGACCATGTCCATCCCTTTATGACCACCATGTACCCATCCTCTGATGGCTACTTCCAGCAGGATAATGCACCATGTCACAAAGCTCGAATCATTTCAAATTGGTTTCTTGAACATGACAATGAGTTCACTGTACTAAAATGGCCCCCACAGTCACCAGATCTCAACCCAATAGAGCATCTTTGGGATGTGGTGGAACGGGAGCTTCGTGCCCTGGATGTGCATCCCACAAATCTCCATCAACTGCAAGATGCTATCCTATCAATATGGGCCAACATTTCTAAAGAATGCTTTCAGCACCTTGTTGAATCAATGCCATGTAGAATTAAGGCAGTTCTGAAGGCGAAAGGGGGTCAAACACAGTATTAGTATGGTGTTCCTAATAATCCTTTAGGTGAGTGTATGTTATGATGAACTATATGCCTTTTTCTACCGACTTTCTATATGTTTAAAGTGTTTCTATGCATACAAGGGTGTATGTAGAGTTACATTTTGTCACAGTCTGTTGCGTTTTCTGTTTCGTTTTCAAGGACTTTTAGATTGTTTTCATCATGTCCTATCTTTGCCTTCTGTTTTCTTCCATTGCTATGGTTATTCATTGTTTCATTGATTATCACACAGCTGTTCCTCATTTGATCTTTTCTTCACATGTATATAATGCACTCAGTTCCCTTTCAATACGGTTAGCTCACATTGCATCAGTCTCTGACGCATTTTCACAGAATACTGAAGCTTGATTGGTTCATGGGTTCATCAGTGCAACTGCACAGACAAATGGCTTTTCAGCCCGCCAAAGTAGGCAGGGCCGACTGCCTATTTAAGTCACGCAAAGGGCCAGTTCAAGTCAGAATTTTTCTCTTTCAGTGCGAAGAATATTTTCTCGTTGACTCTGAAAACGACAGATAAGAAGCCTCTCTTCTCGCCATTGAAGCAAGCTTCCTGCAGCGGATTAATGGTGCCTCGCAGCTGACTCGGCGCTTCGAAAAGAGCAAACTTCAATTCTAAAAGAGCAAATTAAGCGGCGTTTGCTTCAAAATGTCACGCCATAAGTGTGGCATATGCAGGGCTCCCCTGCTTCCCTCTGACAAGCACTCGGACGCACCCACGCAGAGGCTGCACTCAAAGAGATCAGCTGTTCGCACTGCGAGAGCAGGAGTCTCGAACTTCTGCTTTCACGGATCGTTTTCTTCAAAGAAAGCGATCTCATCTTGCATGAACTCCTGTTCTCTTCCCCTTTTAAGCCTAGATGGAAGAAACAGCTGTGCTGTGGGGCGAAAACAACAGGGCTGCATCGAGCTCACATTGGCCCAGCGCCCACGTGCCTCGCTCTCCGCGCAGCGTGCTGATTCGCCTGTGCACTTTACCCGCGATGACCAGCGCCCCTCTTTTGGTGTGAGGGGCATGGTTTCATGGAGGAGCTCTGAGGAGGACTGTGATGGCTCAATGTCGCTGGCAGCATCTGATGCAGAGGACTGGACGAACTCCGGTGATGACTCCACCCACCCGCCGCCTAAAGAGACCGACTCTGCCAGGCCCGGGCAGGCCTCGGACCTCATCAGTGTCTTTACCAAGGCAGTGAATGAGCTTGGCTTGGACTGGTCGGCTCCAGAGCCCACCCACTGCCGCCTCGACTAGTGGTTTCTGCAGCCGGGGCGCCGCCAACAGGCCCCCCGCCAGCGACCGGCCCTGTTCTTACTAGAGGTTCATGAAGAACTAATAAAGTCATGGTGCGCTCCTCACTGAGTGCGGGTCCATCTCTTCTATTCAGCGGCCCTCACCACAGTTGACAGTGCAGTGCACCCTTCCACCCAAGCGTGCCACACACGTCCTGAAAAGTGAAGCCAAAGCGTCTCAATCGCCCCCAAGTGGTTGGTCCCAGTATAGGTCATAAACCCCACCCTCTCCATGTATTCTAATGTGACGCATGACAAACTAAACTATCAAATTACACTTCAAATAATTTTTTTCCAAAGATGATTTCTGTCATTTTAGATAGTTTTTTATCATGCTGATGTAAGTTCAAGTGTTCGTTTTTTTTTTAAATAAGTTTTTAGCTAGTTATTTGATGCTATAAAAATGGGGTGTGACGTCATTATTGACAGCTGTGATTGACGGCTTCTCTGAGTGAAGTTGTCACTGAAGCACCAATGGATTTTTACCGGGATTTTTGGGAGGAGATTGGAGTTTTAACTTTAATTTCTAAATTTCCACAACTGTTTTTCACACCAACATAATGAGTTGTTCTGCAGCTAACAGATACTGCGAGAGTGTGGGCGGGCTTTTGATATCGCGGCTCTACTTCCTGCTCTCTACTGCGCAGACTCCGGTCCCAAATCAGCGCAAGGTGTCAGCGCCATATTCGAATGTTGGCGGCTTTACTTTTCTCCAATAGAAGATAGTGAAGGGGCGTAGTCCATCTTTTTTTACAGTCTATGTTTTCACCTATCTAAGCAATGCAGAGCTACATCTGCGCTCGCGACCAGAGCATATGGATGGCTCCACCGTCTACATGATGGCGGTCCTCCAAGTATATCAGTCTAAGCTCTGTGACATGGACGAGAGTGGCCCTGACCTGATGGCCTTCAAAGAGCTGCACAGCATGACCGACCTCCCCCTCCGCGCCACTAAGTCGACAGCCCAGGACAGTTGTTAGGACAGTTTGACTGTGTTAAGAATATTAGAGACTGAGTATTGCTTGCTTGTTTAAATTGAATATTGTTTGTATCTGAGGATTTTTGCTGGTATATTTGACCCTGTTTTCTGACACTGATTTGGACTGCCCTTTTCAGTTTGTTTGCCTGGTTGTAAATATATTTTAAATACTGAGTATTTGGGAAAGTAGGGTGTCCGACGCCATTTTTGTTTATTGTAAACTGTTTTGATCTCTGTTTTTGGTTAGGTTTGTATATTGTATTTTTCTTTTCTTTTTGGGTTAGGGTTTAGGAAAGAGGTTTTAAAATAAATAAGTATTGTCTGTTATTTTGGCCCAGTCGGCTCCTGAATCAAGAGTCCCAAAGTAATTCAATAAATTCATCATTGTTCAAATTCACTGCTTTTTTTTCATGTTGCACCCTTTCCCCTATACGGGACGTAACAGCACGTATACGTAACAAGTAAATTATTTACCATTTGATTTACCTTATTCATTAAGTTGTAGGCCTATAAGATCATCCATGAGACTCTTTTTCCTTTTGTGTATAGCCTATATTTGTTCCAGTATTCAAAAAGTGATTTATGATTAACTGTTTGTTTTTTTCATTGCTCAGACCATGAATAAACCAAAGACTTTTAACAGCTAAAGATCATCACCATCAACAAATATTAGACTACAACAACATGACAGAAAAAATACATACTGCTTATTAAGATTTAGTGTGTGAAAAGTCTATGTAAAAGATGTTAAAATATGTATTTTTATTCTAACTAACCAAAGTATCCTGTGTAACTGAATTTAGCATGATTGTTTAAACAAGCAATAGGAGGTGAAATGATCAGGTAGGCCTGTCTTTTTTTTGTGTGATTCCTCTGTGAGAACAGCAGCATCTGTGTATAGTGTACTCTATCAGGTAAAAGTAGCACTGTTCCTAGAGAGACGTGATTTTTTTTTTTCTTTGGACACTAGAGAGCGATCGCATCACTGTCGACTTGATATTCAATTATATTTTACAAAAAAGAATAAAACAATACCAGTAAATGACAGACATAGAAGCACAATTGATGGGTGCAATTTAAATTTAATAATGAACATTATTTCCATAAGTTAACCCTAAAGAGACTTTCGGGACAAATTTGGGCAAAATCATTTTTAATTATTTTTTTTTTTAAAAATACTTCCCTTAAATCTGAGCAGTACAAGACTTGGCTACTTTTCCTAAGTTTGCCACCTGAACACACACACAAAAAATTGGACTCGACTCAACAATGTTAAGTGGTTGGGAAAAAAAAAAAAACTCCTTAATTGGTCCTTCGTGGACAAAAATGGGCACCCATAGGAATTAATGGGAAAAACTGTAATTCAGAGCATTTTTTTTATTTTTTTTTTATTTGTCCAATAAAAATCAATAAATCCAACACAATGCAGATCATACATACACACAAATGGATGAGTGAGCCTATACAACAAAAATAATAAAGAGCTAAAATATCAAAAGCCACTAGATGGCAATAGTTCAGCCTATATGCAGCCATTGAATACTATTGCCATCTAGTGGCTATTGATATTTTAGCTTTTTATTATTTTTATACCATAATGTCACCAGAGGTCACCAAAGTCACCACTTTTTCAGGTTTTGGCTGTCTGGACTTACTTGAATGATTTTTTTTTTACTGAAGTTAAAGAAATATTAAATATAAAAATTAACATAAAAATAAGCATATTTTACATAAAAAAATGGTAGTTTTAGAGGTAAATAAATTCATTAATACTCCAAAAAATCACAAAAAAGGCATAAATCGATAGATTTTATTTTATCGAAGATGGTGATATAACATTTATTTAAAAAAAAATTTGTGATCACACCTGAGACCTTCGTGCCCAAATTTGTCCACGAAGGACCAATTAAGGGCTGCTATACGAAGGACGCTTGAAAATAGCACAGTTTCTGGATTCTATGCTATGTAAATAACAAATTAAATTAAAACAACATTTCAGACATCACAATAACATGTAACATAAATATATGATACAAAGAGTTAAAACAAAACAGAGACATCCTGTCATAGAATTATGTAAACAAAACCAAAAGTGTGAGGTATTGTCCCGTATGAGCTCTAACAAAAGTTCCAGTAGATAAATACAGTACTTATCATCCTCGTTTTTTAGGGACATTTTCATACACAGCCTCCAGCTTTGATTTCTGTAAGGAAACACAAACTCAATCAGGAACGTGCTGATGCGACAGGGGTTGTTTCACACAGGGCGTGTACCAGGACTGATCCCAGCATTGTTCCTAGGCCCCCATCCCAGGATGTGTTTGTGTTCACACATGATAACGATAATGATAATGGGACAGAGGAACAATATAGTTGGAATCACTTTCAGAATGATTTTTATTCCAGCTGATGAATGACAAAAACATTGATAGCCAATAAGAAACCCATCCTGCCTTAACAGACTCGAGTAGTTAAAGCGGCAGAAGACAAAACTAGAGCGCGCTTAGAATAAACAGAACCATATTGTCTGCTAGTGTGTTCACTAATACAGTTATCTTTATAGTTATTGAACGCAGAACACACATTCAATTCTTGAGGGAGCTGAATGTGTTCTCTGTGAAAACTTCTTCACTGAAAACTTTCGCTCACACTTGTCCCTTTTCTCGAGGGAAGAGGAACGAGCATTTGCACCCCATGGTTCGGGCCCTGCTGTTGCCAAGGCTGCATGACAGCTCCATTTGTGGGGGTCGCAGGTTGAGCGGGCGAAGGAGGAGCAGGAAATCACTTGTAGCCGATTGGACCTGGTGGGCCACGATCACCCCTTTGCCGCGAGGCTTACATTTCTTTCCGGACCTTCACACTGAGGTGGAGAGGTCCTGGAAAATCCATACTTGATGCTCATTTTTCCTCTACAACAATCAAAATGTGGGGGGATTAGGTGAGCAGGAGTACACGAGGATGCCCCCTGTGGAAGAGATGGCAGCTAGCTATCTCTCACAGAGTGTTGTATCCTCTTTGAGGGCTCCGGTCTTAACGTCAAAGCCGTGTCAGACCACCTCACTGCTCATGGGTAAGGCGTATATGCAGTGGGCGGGTCAGGCTCGGGGTACTCTGCACACCATGGCGGTGTTGCAGGCATGTCAAGCCGACCTACTTAGGGACTTAGACCAGGGTCAGGAACTGCGCTGGACCACAGATTTGGCTTTCCGGGTCACCAAACAGACGGCCGCTGCCATCGGTTGTTCAATGGTAGCAATGCTGGTCATGGAGATGCACCTCTGGCTTAATCTGTCGGGAATCAAGGAAAAGGAGAAAACCCCGATTTTGACCTCTGGACTCTGCCCTCTTGGCACCTCTGTTGAGGCAATGGTGGGGAGATTCAGGGAGGCAAAAGCGCAGTCAGCTGCCTTCAGGAAGTACATCACACGAAGGTTTGAGTCACCTCCTGAACCCTCCTCTTCCTCTTCTAAACCTTCTGACCTGTCCCCCAAAAAATCCCGGAGACAGGGTCAGAAAGCCAGTGTGGCTGCTCGTGCCCCGACTCCTATGAGTAGGAAAGCTGCAAGCTGCAAAGAAGAGGAAGCAAGGGAGGTGATAACTCAGAGGCGTTCAGAGAAAGAGAACCAGGATAGCTAAGTGATCACATCTCCCCCCTCTAAGGAGGGTGTTGGGGCACAAGATTTACTGATGATGAAATGGTGTGTGTCGTAGTATATCTAATTACCTACTATCTAGTTGGTCTAGAGGTACTGCTTGTTGTGAGCATTGCTTGAAAGTAACCTTTTATAGGATGGTCGCTAGGAGAACTTGGAGTCAGTTCACTTCCTTGTCGGGCTCATGCTAGTTTTAGCAACCGTTCCCAAGTGATAGCCACAGAGTTAGAGCAGGTTACGTTTCTTTTCTTTTTTTAAAAAGAGAATGAGAGAAACCATTCTCTCTGTCCCTTGTTACTTATCAGGCTGGGTGAAGTATTGTCTGTATTATGCAAACAGTAGGATAGGGCGCCCCCTGTGGGTGGTTGCTATAATCAACATGAAGCTTGGCGAATGTGGTTGCATTGGGCAAATGCTTTTGTCCCACACTCCCATGTACTGCCCTCTCCAATTATTCAGATTGAAGGGTTAATGCATCACTTTACTGTAGTCAGAGGTGGATAAATAGGAACGGGCATAGTGTCCCATTCTTATTCTGCTCCCCTCTGACTCCCTATGAGTATAGAGGCTGGCCAATGAGTGTTTTGGGACATGACGTAGTACGAGAACACTTAAGAATCGCTTAAGAATGCATATTAAGAAACGGTCACTTTCTTAAGTTGTGTATGCATCCCGGTTCCCTAAGTGGGAGAATGAGACGCTGCATCTCGATGCCTTACTTCAGGGAATGCATCCACGTCTCCTACAGACAAAATGGTTGATAATGTGTAACTCAGGTACTCTTTTATGTGCACAGGCTCGCCGTGTGTGACGTCATGGATTGCCGTCTGCCAATAGATTGGCATGTGGTGAGGGCGTTACTCATAGCGCCATCAGGAGGAGAAAGGGAACGAGGCGTTTCTCCGCTATGATATTTTACCATTTTTGAGGAAAAAAAAAAGAGATCAATTTAAAAATAATTTTCTATGTGCTAATCAATTTTGACGTGTTATTTCTTTATTTTTAAGTCTGCAAAATGAAAATAGCCCTGCAAACACAGTCATTAATGATTTTACCGTTTTTCGTGTTGTTGCTGAATCAGTTCTGTCTTCCTCCCGGGTCTCGACTGTATTAACAGTAATCACATATGTGTTAAAACAAATATCAAAATTTGTGTCATAAAGATTTGTACAGATGAATTTCTTGCTCTCCTGACCTGTTTTTCTACATTTCTTACAAATGCAGCACATCACGACTATAGCAACAATCAGCAGAGATCCAGCGGCAGCAGCAGAGATCAACACTATGTACAATAAAGGTAGACCTTGATCTGTAATGGACAAAATGAGCCTTTAATGTGACTAAATCTGTCCATCAAACACCATCAAACATCAACACTGTATAACTGAGAGTAAATCAATATTAATATCACCATACCTGCGCATGGTTGACAGAGTTGAGTGATGTTGGGATGTCTGGTCTGGTGGCTGATGGGATTGTTCAGCACACAGCTGTAGGTGTTTTTATCCTGATATTCCACCTCCAGAGGTAGAGAGAGACTGATGCTGAGATCAGACACACTGATGCTGGACAATAAACTGTTTCCTTTGTACCAGGAGAGAGTCACATGACTCACATTCAACACTGAACACACCAGTGAACAATTTGATGATGATGATGACGATGATGATGATGATGATGAACAATCTCTGGTAATGGTAGGAGTGACGGGAGGAGCTGGAAAACATGAGAGAATAAACATAAATATATACAATTATTAAACATTTATATATGTAAATAGTTAAAGGAACATTCAGAATTCAGTACAAGTTAAGTTAAATCAACAGCATTTGTGGTGCATGATGTTGATGACTACAAAAAATGTATTTCCACTTGTCCAGCAGAAAAGCAGAAATGTGGGTTATACACTGAGACTGTAAATGGTTTGTAAATGTTAAAATAATCACTGTTTCAATAGTACAACACAAGATGTGAACAATATGAAAATCACTTACTAACCTTTTCTGTGTGAAGACATTTAAGTTTACAACAAAAAGAACTAAAACAACTATAAAAATGATTTATTATTGTAAGTGGCCACTAGGATATATGATTGTAAAAGGTATGATGAAGAAAGAAAGGAATTAATGTCATATTTAAACAAAAAAGGTAAGGTAAATAAGGATTTGGAATATCTATTAGGATATGATTTTAATAGAGATAGAGTAGGATACAGGATATTAATAAAATACTTATATAATACTGGGTTAAGTGAAAGGATTTAAATATAGAACGCGGATGGTCTAGTCTATTCTGGATCTTAGGAGACCACAAAATTAGACTGGAGGAGCTGAACACGCAGCGCCAGGGGGGTCCTGGGAAGAAGGAATGGGATAGAGCATTGATTATTTATATAATGAGTATTTGTTTAGATATGTGGGTATGTGGGAAAGATAGAAAAGAGTAAACACAAGAACAATTTGATAAATAAACTGTGACTGCATAACAGCAAAAGTAGGTGGTGATATGCACATAGGATGCAATGCGCCAGAAAACAGAAGAAGAAGAAGTGGCCACTAGGGGCCGCTAGAGGTAATTAATTCACAGTCAGGTCAATCATGTGACTGGGTTTGAGGCCTCAGTGCCATATGTAAGTTAACTCAGGTCGTCGAATCCTGGTGCTGTTCACTCTGTAACCCTAAGTAGTTATGTATTTCCATTCTCACATTATTCTGTTAAGTTGCTTTGTCTTATGTCCAGACCTTTGTGTGCTGTTTTAGTTCAGAGACCATCAAGCTAGTGGCTAACTCAGGAAAGCAGCATGTCTAAAGTTTGCACCCTTGGTGAGCGGAGCGAGGTGTGCATTATTTGGCTCCATATATAAGAGACTGAAAGGCTTTAAGAATGTAAAATGTCTACATTGACTGTTACTGGAAATTGTTTTGTTGATTATCTTGTAAGTTGAAAGTTGCATATTTGATAACTGAGTAAATTATTGTTTTATGTGTTGTTTTTCAGATAGCTTTAAAGGTCATTTAATGTACATTGCAAATATACACAAATGCATGATGATCAACTGTAAAAGGGGTGAGGATTTATTTGTAAATTTGTGTTTTGCCAAAGGTTTATTAACCAGCTATTTATGTGTTTACTTATGGTTTTCACGGTGCTTATGCTGATACCAGAAGAAGAAAAAACGATTGCACTCGTTAGAGACTCTCTGCCATTATTAAGGGGCTGCTACAATTATACTCAAATAGTACACAAGGTTTAACAGAAGAATTAATTTCAGTGCTTTTATTAAATTAGAAGCATCACATTTCAGTTTCAAAAACTCATATTTGTTTTTGTATGTGCATGCGTGCATGTGTGTGTTAATCACCATTATGCTACAAATGCTGTCGATTAAGCTTAACTTGTACTGAACCACAAATATTCTTTTAAGGAAACAAGAATATGTGAATGTTTGGACAAATGATCTCTACTCACCATAGACAGAAACACTGAATGTTTTTGATGACAGTTCGACTCCACTTATTTTTACTTCATAGGGTCCCTCATGTTCAGTTGTGATGTTTGTTATGGTCAGAGATCCAGTTTGATCGTCCAGCTTCAGTCTGTCTCTGAATCTCCCATCAGTGCCGTTATATGTGGAGAAGATTCCAGCAGCTCTGCTGATTTCAGCTATCAGATACGTTTCTGCTCCAAATCTCCACAGTATGTCGTCGTCTTCCTGTATTTCAGTAGCATCAGTGTTTAGAGTGAGAGATTCTCCCTCCATCACTGACACCGACTCACCAAACACACCTGGAAAACATGAATAGATGTTACACAGATTAGGGCTCCTGATGGTTTACAAAGCATAAAATCAGAAATTGTCTGTAACCTTGAACGCTACTACTGTGAAACGGGAAGAAATTAGGCATTTAACTTACCAATCAGATGCCAACAGCACAAAAAGAACAAAACAAGCTTGTGAAACATTTTCTTCAGTAGTTCAGTGAAGAGTCTGACCTAAAAAGCTGATAGCCATCATCTGGCGTGTGAATACTCTCACAGTTTGATCTTCCTAGGTCTTTCACACACACACACACCTACCTACCCATCACCATGTCCTCATAATGATGGAGGAGTGGCTTGAAAACTAAATACACACCACCACAATGACTTTGGGTCCTTTATAATGTAGGTCAAACCAGTACACACACACACACACACACACACACTGAATGTTATTCTAATTCTTTTGGCTCTTATTAAGACTTTAACTGTTCTTAATAGTGGAAAACAATCTTTATCAAATGAACAACATTCATATAATTTAACATTGATAGTTTCTGAAAGGTGGTTTTCTGACCGTGTTAAATACAAGTAGAAAAGTGTAAAATTGTGTGAATTGTATGAAGTTTCATGATACAATAAATCTTATGTTGCCATTTTAAAATGGTTTTATAATCATATAGACAATCCGCCATCTCACATTATTGCCAGTCTTATCAAAGTGTAACAAGAGCAGCTCAGTTTCTGAGTCAAGCTGAAACTTACTGTGGTCGTTCTTCTTAATCGGAGAAACATCTTGTGCATCACAATGGCTATTTTTTTTATTTTTTTTTTTTATCTGTGTTTAGTTTGTAGGTTAAGGGCTTCTTCCTGTGCTGCGGTTATAAACCTCAGAGTCTGACTTCCCTGAAACAAAGAAAAGCTTTAAAGTCAAATGAAATAAATAAATGAAAATGATCAGAGGTTACATTGGGTTCTTACCGATCATTAATTGTTGAAGACTTTGAAAAGTTGAACAGAAAAGAGAATGTGTATAAAATATCTAACCGTCAAAGACACATTAGCAATAGCTACTAAGCAATTGACTTTTTATGTTGTCATGTGTGGTTGCAGTAAATCGCCAGATGATAGAGAATATCAAACAAACAGTCTTAAAATAAATCTAACAGGGAACACGCAGGAGATCACAAGGTAATGGCACAGAAACATAAAACAATGATGGCACAGAACAAAGAATTCTGAGAACAGAAGGCTTTAATATACTGGAAGTCCATAGGCAGAGCAACGACTGACCAAGGCGGAGCCGGAGTGACAAGGGAGGTGGGCAATCCCAGGTGGATCCAAGGGGGCGAAGAGCCAAGGTGGAGCCGACTGGGCAGAGGTGGAGTTATGGGCTCAGTGGCCCAAGGCGAAGCCAGGGGATCCACACGCCAAAGCGGAGCTAGACACCGGAAGACCCGAGGCAGATCCAAGCAGCAGAGCCACCAGAAGAGAAGCCGAGGGACTGAAGGGAGCCAGCAGAGACGGGGCAGAGGAACTGGCTGGCTTAGGTAGAGGAGGTGGGAGAAGGAGGCTGGGTGGGATAATCAGCGACGCAGGACACTTGGAGCTGGGCGAAACCAGTGGCGACAAAGGAGACCTTGAGCTGGATGGGACCAGTGGTGACAGGAAACTGGTGATCCACATTTTCCCATCTATCAAACAAAAATATAGAAACCATGCACAGCTCATGCATTCCATTCCCTCAAATTCCACAATGACAACCACTGGCACGGGCGATGCTGCCGGCTCACGCGCCTGGTCAGACTAGCTGTTGAGCTTGGGCTCCAGGGCAAAGTATGACCCAGGTGTCGGCTCTGCGTGGTGGGCTTAAGCTCTGTGTCTGTGGTGGGCTCAGGCACAATGTCCGCATTGGGTGTTGTTGGCAGCTGGCTGGTCTTGGGGTCCAGAGTGGGGCTGGCATTGGCCTCATTCGTGAGGCAGATGATCATGGAGGAGCTGTTGTTTGTTAGCACCCACTCCACGAATTTAGCAAATGTCCCTCGAGGACCATCAAGGCACACCAGATCTAAAAATTCTCTTATGTGATCCTCGAGGGTTCGATGCTCCTGCTGGTAAGTCCATATTAATTTGAGTTTCGGTGTTCTGTCATGGGAGGTTGCAGTCAATCGAACCTTTGTCACAATTTGTATTATGCACATATTCTTTCTTTACTTCAAGTCTACAAGTAAAAGTTGCATTGTTCAATGTGTGTACATGTGTCTTTTGCAGCATGTCGCGCATGGCATTTTAAAAATGCGGCGCTCAAGTTAAAAGTAGTTCAAAAATGTCTCTAGACCTGTCTAGGTCTGACTTGCATTTTTGACAGCCCTTGAACCGGCCCTTAAGGATTACAACATTGACTAAATAATTGATAGCAGAAATCGTTTGTTAGACATAATAAGACAACTCAGTACATCAAAGTAGGAATAAGTAGAAACAAAATGCTAGTGATGGCCAAACAAACCACTGAGGCTTTTCTCTCAATTAGATTACACAATAAAACAATAAGCCCTAAGAAGCTCTGGTTTACAATGATTTTAGAAAAGCTAAGGTGATTTTACAGAACAGAAATGTAATAATTTAACAAACAGTAATTCTACCATCAAGCAGTGTTGTTCTGAAGCAACATTTAGCAGAAAGGTTGCCACACACAAATGCAGTGGTACAGTAAGGCCACATTTACATTACATATTTCAAGTGACCCAATTCTGAGGGATTTTTTTCCCTCGCATGTGGCACAGATGTGGATTCATATGTGGAAATTAATCTGATATGAATCTGATACAGTGCGAGTTGTACGTCATTGAAAAGTGATGGTGCCTAATGACGTCAACTCATGTGGACACCAACCGCGATCACATGACTCTTTTCAATGGCCTAATGGAGGACGAAGGCTCAACCCACGTAAGAGACCAATGTTATGCTGACCTTTTAAGATGATGCGGAAAGCAAAAGCTTATGTTATCATATAGGTTTGGCATAAGCTTTTCCGGGTTAGTATGTCTACCTTGGGTTGTTTCAGTGTATAGTGTAAATGCAGGTATCGGAAATGGGTCACTTTTAAAAGAAGATGTAAAAATGGATATAGTCAACAAAACGGAATTGGGCATCAAGACCTGCAGTGTAAATAAACTGATCTAATGAGGTCAAAGGTGTATATTTGGGAACGGTTTCGACTGCGCCTTCATGTGGTCAAAACGATGAATAGCACCAATCAAATTGTTACATAGTTTATTACATCTTATTTTAAATGTCATCATCTAAGTGATTCATAAAAAATGTAATGAATCAATTGCAGAAGAGCCAGACTCACAAAACAAGAAGTATAAAATTATTCTTAACTGATATTATCTTGTCATTTTTTTTTTTTTAAACAATATATTGTATCATGTATCAAAAATACATGTCTAAATTAAACTAAAAATGAATGGATGGGATTAAATTACAAATATTATTTAAATATTTCTTTAAATAAATAAATAAATTAAATAAATGTCTTTTTCCATCATATTATTTTCATATAGCCTAGGCAACAGAATTTACACGAGTCACGCGATTCAGCCTTTGATCTTGTAGGTGTCTCCTCCCACCGCCATAATCTCGTCTAAATATCAGGCAAGGCGCATCTCAGGCGAGCCTTTGAAGGTCTGGCTGCGCGAGACTGGACGCACCTTGACGTAAACTGATGTTGTTTGGCGTAACTTTCACTTAGGAGCCGTCGACGGAGTAGGAGAAAACGCGTATCGAATCTGCATTCATTTTCAGTGGAAAGTGGGGAAAATGAATGGCTTTATTTTGCTCACATTGAGTGCATTCATCGATCCTGGTAAGACACTATACACTTCCTCATATAGTAAACGATAAACAAATCGCGCTTGTCATGCCATGTTATTAACAGACTGTTGTAGAGTTTAGGATGACATATTGTTAGACAGTTTATATGTTTTATGCAGAGGCAAAAACTACAGAAAAAAAAAAAAATCACATTATCCCAGAAGTGTTGTAATTACTGTTACACAACTGTTGATTTCTTCTCCAGGTTCATCTGGTGTTGAGACAGTGTCAGTGTCAGTGACGGAGGGAGATTCAGTCACTCTAAACTCTGGTGTTGAAATGAACCAACAAGACAGAATGAAATGGTATTTTAATGGCATTCGCATTGCTCAAATCACTGGAGATCTCAGTAAGATCTATACAGATGTTCAGTGTGAAGGTGGAGATGAGAGATTCAGAGACAGACTGAAGCTGGACAATCACACTGGATCTCTGACCATCACAAACATCAGAAACACAGACTCTGGAGAATATAAACTACTGATCAACAGCCGTAACAGTGAAAGAATCTTCAATGTTACTGCTCGCAGTGAGTTATTTAGTGAATGTTTAAAAGCAGGTTAAACGTGTTTGAATTACGTCATTTTTGTTCATTGAGGTCTATTCGTCTTTACCTTTGAATTAATTCATGTACAGTAGCCTATATAAATACTGTATTTAAAACTGGTTACTGTGAAAGGGGGATTTGTAGAATTTAGGTCATTAAACAGTTCAGTTTGATATACATGAACTAAGTAATTTCCATTGGTGAGCTGTTAGTTTTTAGTGTCTCATGCTGGTTTGTGTTTCAGGTGTTTCTGCTGCTGAACTGAAGAAAAAAGAGGGAGAATCTGTCACTTTAGATTCTGGTGGAGTAAAAAACACAAATGATTTGATCACATGGTACTTCAATGACTTTCTCATCACTGAAATCACTGGAGATCAGAGTCAGATCTGTACAGATGATCAGTGTGATGAGAGATTCAGAGACAGACTGAAGCTGGATCATCAGACTGGATCTCTGACCATCACAAACACCACAAACACAGACTCTGGAGATTATAAACTACAGATGAACAGCAGCAGATTCAGCATCATTAAGAGCTTCAGTGTTTCTGTCACAGGTGAGTGTCATTTAATCATTCAGTGCAATTTCCTTTGCAATTTTAGAATACAGTTTAATATTTTGAAGTTCCTTTGACATATTACATTATAACTGAGATCCTCTCGATCACCTTTCCAACAAACATGTGCATGCTTTAAAAAATTCTAAATGCCACCAGTTGACTTGAATTTGTGCATTTTCAAAATATACTTTTGTCAATTTTCAACTAGCTTAGTATAATATGAAAATAAATGAACAATGTTTACTCTTATTTCATGTTACCTGTACTGAGATCTCGTATTACTGCATTTTCACCAATCAGGCTGATCAAGCCCAGCAGTTTATGAGCGCTTCAAGTTCCATGCATTTTTGGCAAGCGTGCTACAGTCCTTTTTTATCTGTATTAGTCATGTAGCACTTCACTGTGAAAAATTTCACTGTGGCTTGATATGGCTTGAACCACCAACAAAAGGTTGGACTGGGATCTTTGATGTATTACAAATTATATTACATTTTAACATCCCTCTAATCCCTCTAAGTAATTAAAACACCTAAAAAATGGGCTGTACTGTTGACATGAGCGGGTCTATAAATTTATGCAAAACTGAAGGCACTGACTAAACAAAGGCATTGATACTGTAAAATAAATATAAGATAATAAAGAAGAAGATATGTTGTAATTTGGTGAAAATAACACTAAATTAATTTCCCAGCTTTTATCAGTTGTCCATAATAATATGCTGATTATCGCTACTTTTAAATCGTTGATGTTTGTTGCATGTGTTACATTATGAATCCAGCCTTTACCTACACTCTTGACATTTTCACAACACTTTCCTGATGAATAATTTTGTCCCTCTATTTCAAAAGTGGCTTATAATAAACTGTTCGTTTCATCTTCAGGTGCGTCTGGTGTTGGTACAGATGAAGTGTCAGTGACGGAGGGAGTTTCAGTCACTCTAAACTCTGGAGTTGAAATGAACCAACAAGACAGAATGAAATGGTATTTTAATAACAGTCGTATAGCTGAAATCACTGGAGATCTCAGTAAAATCTGTACAGATGATCAGTGTAAAGAGAGATTCAGAGACAGACTGAAGCTGGATCATCAGACTGGATCTCTGACCATCACAAACACCACAAACACAGACTCTGGGGAATATAAACTACTGATCAACAGCCGCAACACTGAAAGAATCTTCAATGTTGCTGTCACTGGTAAGTCATTATATATGTTATATACTTTTATATATTGTGTTGATTATAGCAGTGACATTCAGAGTGACAAATACCACAATTGTTGAGTATTCCCCTGCAATCATGGCTATAAATATTCATTATTAGAATTCACATTAAATGTTAGATGCTGTCAAACTGAAAATAGATGCAAGTATAAATAGCAACACTAGCATATTGTTTACTCTTTTACTCTAAGTGAAAACCATGATAATGCTGTCCATGCAACATGTAAATACATGTAAAATATGCTGTTTGTACTAAAAATACATTTTCTGAGCAATAGTGGGTGGAGTTAGCCCTTAAATGCATTAATGTTTCACCAGTCATTATTACATATTCGGGTCTTTAGCGACCCAGATCTATATCTAACACGGATGGATCTCTACCTGTCGCGATAATATAAAACTCTCCTGATATTAGAGTAACACTTACAGAAGAATAAAATAAAGCATATTTTGTTACTTTTTGGAGCTTGGAAGGGTTCAGTTTGAGCAGATGTTTTATACCATCATCACTGTCCTCGTCAGAGCTCATTTCACAGTACATTCAGCATCTGGCTCATATTCGCCATCTCAAACATATTCTCAGAACTATCATTTTCAAAATCACTATTTTGACCGCCGACAGCTTCTTCACCATATCCATCAAGTGACAGTGACATTAATATTTGATTTCAGTTCTTGCTCTGCAGTAAATCTCTGAGCCATTTCAAGTTTTGCTGATGATACTTCCTATTCTTTTGTTTTCTGCCTGTGGTAACTATGAGTGAAACGTCACTTCATCATTGTGTATGAGACATTGCCACCTTGTGGAATAAAGGTGAATTGCACTTATTCAGTCATCAAAGATTCAATTGTTGTGCAGAACAAATATATTTACACTGTTACACACCTCGGGTCGTTAGTGACCCTATACAATTTTTACAAAAAATGACTGGAAAAACAGGCATTCTCTTATAATTGTATTATTTTTTTCTTATTATATTGTTTATAATGAATTTACTGAGAAATAATAAGAAGGTTGATGAAGGTTGAATAAATTAATGAGGAGGAGGGTATAAATGTGTTTTTTCAATCTTTAACTTTGTTTAGTGTGTAAGTTGTAAAGTACTTTGTGTGTTGAAACTCGCGGTTATGGTAAGGGGCGGGACATTTCCCAAACACGCTCAAAGCACTTGACCAATCACAACACATTGCTCCAGCTGACCAATCAGAGCACATTGTGCTTTTCAGAAGGAGGGGCTTCATAGAGACAGGAACTAAACAAAGTGTTACTGACAGACTGTAAATCAAAACATTGACGTTGCTGTGGTTATCATTGGAATTTCAGGTGTGTCATGCAACAATAATTTAGCAGATTTACTTTGGTTGTCATTCTGGAATGAATCCATGCTACTGTCAAAAATCAGCCTCATAAAGGCATCTCAGACATCTTCAGTCTCCTGCCAAAACTGCATTTTTTTTTTGTCACACTTTCTTTTAGGGTCCAAGTTTAGGGTCCAATTCTCACTATTAACTACAACTTTTGCCTAGATAAACTCCTAATTACTGCTTATTAATAGTTAGTAAGGTAGTTAAGTTTCTTTATTGGGTAGGATTAAGGGATGTAGAATATGGTCATGCAGATTAAGCATTAATATGTGCTTTATAAGTATTAATAAACAGCCTCTTTCTGAGTAATATGCATGCTAATATGCCACTAGTTAATAGTGAGAATTGGACCCTAAACTAAAGAGTTACCATTTTTCATCTTTTAGACACAGCCTTTGTTTATAATAAGAGCATTTGTGAGTCAGTGAGTGTGCAGTGAACAAACTCTTCTGTGCAGTTTAATTGGCTGTTGTGATCATGTGCTCAACAGACATGTCTGTGATTGGTTACAGTGCTCAGCACTGCGAAAACTGTTAAATAAATCCTTTAACGTAATGGAAATGCATATACCTAGTCACAATCATGACTATTAATTAACATACACTATATATACTGTCTCTTTAAAAACATATTTGATGTTCAGGTGGAATGTTTAGAGTTATCTACATCATAAAAAGATGCATTTGGGTTTTGGTGAAGATTACAGAATCTAATGCTGTCTCTGATCACATTTTCACCTTATTTATCATGTTTAATTGAAGATTTGATGTAAAATATGGACGTAAAATGTTACTTTTCAGACTTGAAGTCAAGCATGTGTAATCACTTTCATATTCAGTGTAGTTTTTTGTTTTGTTTTTACCCAAAAAAGATCCTCCATCATCTGTTGGTCTGTGTTTCAGGTGTTTCTGCTGCTGAACGAGATGAAGTGAAGGAGGGAGAATCTGTCACTTTAGATCCGGGTAAAGTTAAAAACACAAATGATTTGATCACATGGTATTTTAATGAGACTCTCATCGCTGAAATCACTGGAGATCAGAGTCAGATCTGTACAGATGATCAGTGTAAAGAGAGATTCAGAGACAGACTGAAGCTGGATCATCAGACTGGATCTCTGACCATCACAAACACCACAAACACAGACTCTGGACTCTATAAACTACAGATCAACAGCAGCAGATTCAGCATCATAAAGAGCTTCAGTGTTTCTGTCACAGGTGAGTGTCATTTAGTCATTCAGAGCATTTTCACTTAAGCAGTTTTAGAAAACAGTTCAATATAGCCTATTTAAACCAACACAATAGACTTATTTTGAAGTCTATTGTTAATAACAAGAAAAGTGCCCAATATCAGTCAGTTTTCCTGTGAACATTGTTTTATGCTGTGATGCTGTTTTAGCTGCTCAAAAACACACTAGAAGGCACCATAAGTCAGTATCATAAACCTGATGACCAAAGTAGAAAGGTGTAAATATCGTTCAAACGTATTGGTAAAGTTGAAAATGAGTTGAATAATAATGACTGTCTGCCTTTAGCTGTTCCATGTTCATATGTGCCTCCAGCTGCTGCAGAAGAAATAAGTGCTGCTGTTATCGTTGGTGGTGTTGTTGGTGGTGTTGTTCTGCTGCTGTTGGTTGCAGCTGCTGTTGTTGGTGGTGTGATTTACTATTGCCACAGGAGATCTACACAAGCAGGAACAAATGGCAAGTATTACAAATAGCTGATTGTACAAAATGTAAATATGAGATTTATTGTGCAAAAAGAATCTTTAAAAATGTTAAAGTATGTATTTTTATTCTAATTGACCAAAGTAAGAGTTTGTTGTTATTGTTCAAACAGGAAACAGGGAGCAGGACAATAATCCTCAGGTGAGATACTGTGAGCACTGTCTGTCTGCAAAACACTGTGAATTTACATCAGATTAAGATCTGTGAGAACTGTAATTGTTGTGTGTGGATTCATTCAGAAATCATTACATAGTCAATAATAATTGAAGAGCACTGCTCTTGTGTTGTTACTTTCAGCAAACATCAGAGGGAAAAACACATTTTTGTGTTTGTGTAACTGAATCATCAATCCTTATCATTTTTTCGTTTCTGTGAATCTGCTGCTTTCTTTCAGGGGAATGATGGTGAAGGAGTGGCCTTAAGAAAAATGGTGGCAACTGATAATGGGTCATCTTCTAGTGAGGCTGAGACTACTGGGATTTTACAGTAACAATATTTATTATTTGAATAGTTTCACTGAAAGGAAACATGAGAGGACATGGGAAATGAAGAAAAAAGGGGAGTGGGAGACGATCAGCTGAAATTCTCATCACTGATGGAGAAATAATGTCACAACAAAAAATCATTGGTCAGTACCAACACCAGTGACTTTCGAGTCACTGGTGACTTTTGTAAACTGTAAAACCTGCACTGAAAGACACTGGATTGAGGCAGATACAAAATGCAAAATATGTGTTTATGTAATTTAATGTTATATGTTATACTGCCTTTTGTTGGTATCAAGCATCTAAATGCTCTAAAACAATGTAATTTGTTATTTATTAAAGATTCCAGATGTTTGCTACTTCTACTTATGTTGAGATGTATTTGTGTATACAGTGGGGAGAACAAGTATTTGATACACTGCCGATTTTGCAGGTTTTCCTACTTACAAAGGATGTAGAGGTCTGTAATTTTTATCATAGGTACACTTCAACTGTGAGAGACGGAATCTAAAATCCAGAAAATCACATTGTATGATTTTTAAATAATTAATTTGCATTTTATTGCATGACATAAGTATTTGATCAGCTACCAACCAGTAAGAATTCCGGCTCTCACAGACCTGTTAGTTTTTCTTTAAGAAGCCCTCCTGTTCTCCACTCATTACCTGTATTAACTGCACCTGTTTAAACTCGTTACCTGTGTAAAAGACACCTGTCCACACACTCAATCAAACTCCAACCTCTCCACAATAGCCAAGACCAGAGAGCTGTGTAAGGACATCAGGGATAAAATTGTAGGCCTGCACAAGGCTGGGATGGGCTACAGGACAATAGGCAAGCAGCTTGGTGAGAAGACAACAACTGTTGGCGCAATTATTAGAAAATGGAAGAAGTTCAAGATGACGGTACACCAGATGACAAGAACACCATCCCAACCGTGAAGCATGGAGGTGGAAACATCATTCTTTGGGGATGCTTTTCTGCAAAGGGGACAGGACGACTGCACCGTATTGAGGGGAGGATGGATGGGGCCATGTATCGCAAGATCTTCCCTCAGTAAGAGCATTGAAGATGGGTCGTGGCTGGGTCTTCCATCATGACAACGACCCGAAACACACAGCCAGGGCAACTAAGGAGTGGCTCCGTAAGAAGCATCTCAAGGTCCTGGAGTGGCCTAGCCAGTCTCCAGACCTGAACCCAACAGAAAATCTTTGGCGGGAGCTGAAAGTCCGTATTGCCCAGCGACAGCCCCGAAACCTGAAGGATCTGGAGAAGGTCTGTATGGAGGAGTGGGCCAAAATCCCTGCTGCAGTGTGTGCAAACCTGGTCAAGAACTACAAGAAACTTATGATCTCTGTAATTGCAAACAAAGGTTTCTGTACCAAATATTAAGTTCTGCTTTTCTGATGTATCAAATACTTATGTCATGCAATAAAATGCAAATTAATTACTTAAAAATCATACAATGTGATTTTCTGGATTTTTGTTTTAGATTCCGTCTCTCACAGTTGAAGAGTAGCTATGATAAAAATTACAGACTTCTACATGCTTTGTAAGTGGACAAAACTGCAAAATCGGCAGTGTATCAAATACTTGTTCTCCCCACTGTATGTGTCTCTCTTTTCTCTCTCTCTCACTTTGATAAGAATACAGCTTTTTGCTCAAAATGTAGTTTATTTTATTAAACTTACCCACGTTCAAGTGGCGATAAAAAAAGAATGCATTAACCTAGAATAAAACAGTTTTTTTCTTTTGATATATTGCATGTTCAGATATTCAACAAAATATTTTAGGGACCATGACATTTTTGTGAAAATGATCCAAAAAACGCTGCCGGTGGCTGGCAACTGTTTTCTTTTTTAATCGCTGATGGGGAAAGAGTTAATTTAGTTCATCTATCTATACAGCAGTTCTGGAGAAAACAGTGATGTCATCGTCCTGGGCTGCATTTCCCAAAAGCATCGTAAGCCTAAGTTGATTGTAGAGACCACTGGTGGCAATTGTTCTACGATCAACTCAAGCTTACAATGCTACTGGGGAAACGCAGCCCAGCTCAGTTCAGCTCTCATACAATGGTGTCAATGCAGGCAAATCAATAATATTGTTGAATATTTAGTGTCCCCAACTAAGCAAGCCAGAGGCAACAGTGGCAAGGAACCCAAACTCCATCAGGTGACAGAATGGAGAGAAAAGAAAAAAACCTTGGGAGAAACCAGGCTCAGCCGGGGGCCAGTTCTCCTCTGGCCAACGAACGAGCAGTGCATGATTATGATTCAGACAGCATTATAGGTCAGAAGTCAGATTGGGATCGGAACATTCCAGTCAACTGATCAAACCACATTTTTGTACAGAAGTAAATGAGATGTACAAATGAGTATTTCACGTGTTTTGCACTTGGAGATGTACATACACATAGTCTGAATTAGTTTCGAGACTTTAGCAGTCAAACATGAAAATGCTGGGCCATCCCATACACCAAACAGGACAAAACAAATATGAAACGCCACACGCTGGTGACCCCTGCTGGTCTAAACGGTGTAAATGCAGCAAAAACTCAGTTCAAACCGGTTCAGGAATAAAAACCAATTGTAAATGTTTTATTGATAGTGTATAATCAAAGGCAATTACCAAATCATCTAATAGCATTATATGAAGTGTCTGTATGTTGTTGTAGGGCTTGTTTTGTTTGTTTTAGAGAGCTTCGTAAATCAGACCAATAAGTGTCATTAAAGGGATAGTTCACACAAAAATTAAAATTATCCCTTGATTTACTCACCTTCAAGTCATCCTAGGTGTATGTGACATTCTTCTTTCAAACGAATACAATCAGAGTTATATTAAAAAGTGTCCTGGCTAATCCAAGCTTTATAATGGCAGTCAATTTCGTAAATTGAGTACGGAAGACAGTCCGCTGGAAGCTAGATATTTTACTTTATAACGTGTTAAATATGGATTTTTTCTTACACAAACCCACTGATTCGCTTCAGAAGGCCTTTATTAACCCCCCGGAGCCGTGTGGAGCACTTTTATAATGGATGGATGCACTTTTTTAATAGGCCTGATGGACGTTTTTTAATATAACTCCGACTGAATTCATCTGAAAGAAGAAAGACCTAGGATGGCTTGAGGGTGAGTAAATGGGTAATTTTCATTTTTGGGTGAACTATCCCTTTGAATGTCTACAAATTTAAAAAAAACGGTAAAAACCATACAGACACTGGTTCGTGGGATCACAGCGGTTCATTAATAAATCTTAGATCTTAGTGTGCATCACTGAAAAGGGGCGGGGCTACATAAGATCTGTAATCAGAATCAGAAAAAGCTTCATAGCCAAGTATGTGTACACGCACAAGGAATTTGTCTTGGTGACAGAAGCTTCCAGTGAAGAAGGAACGTGCAGACATAAATAGGAATTACGCAATAAAAATGAAATATAACATAATAATATTATAAAGAAAAAAATGAAATAATGGAATATAAAGTAATAGAATTTCAGAACATTCAAAGAATATTCAAAAGTAACATTCCCTTAATGTTTGAATGATTAAATGGAATGTTTTCTTTACAGTCACAAAAACGTTTTTAAAAAAACATTTATTTATTATATATTTCAGATGTTTGCTGTTTTCACTTAATGTCTTCATTATTGAAATATGCAAAAGTAAATGTTTTTCTTGGTTCTTTGTTGGTACAACAATATTGTGAAGTGTAACATTTTGCCTTTTTTAAAGCATTTGACATGATTAAGTAGTTTTTACTACCAAGTTTGTGTATTTGATGTGAGGAGGAAGATGTAGACCTGCGGGACGCTCAAGGTAAAGACTATTTTGACATTATCTGTCTATTTTCCTCCATTTTGTCTATTTCATTTCAGTGTGCTTTTATGTAATCGTTGTGTTTCCTTGATGTGTTTGCATTGTAGAATATAATCACTGTGTGATGGAAATGATCGCCTCACTCGGATTTTCTGCATGGTCAGATCGGTTTCTCCCGACACGTTCCTGAACAATGGAAAAGACTAATGTGTAAATCTCTCTCTAAGGCACAGGTTTATCCTGTTTAGTGTGGTTTATCAGATTTGTTTAGAGCTCATCTGAAAAGAAAAATAAGGTTAATAAATGTCATCATGGTGCCTATTTTTGTTATGTTCATTTTACAATAAATAAATTTCCATTTAGCATCAGAGCTAAAGTAGCCTACTATAATAGGCCAAACTCCTCACAAAAGCCTAACACAACCTCAGTAAGATTGTGTGTCTTGAGCAGAATATCTTGAGACTTTTGTTTTGTTTTCTTTAACTTTGCATCAGCCAAGGACAAAGTTCCTTAAACTTGAGCCTGTATACATTATTTTCTTACAATGGAAATTAACTTGAAAGATTTCTGTATATGTTGATGTAATAAAAGCTGATTAATCTGATTAATTCATTAAACTGCTAAAAATATGTGAATTTGTCATGAGTTTATCAGAAATAACTGAGCTAACACTGAATGGTTATGTACAGGCCTATTATGTTAAATGAACAGAAATGAACATTCTCTCCTTAAACACACTTACATTAATATCATGCAATCATGTAGTCCACCCAACAGATCAAACCACATTTTTGTGCAGAAAAAAACACAAAAAAACTAGTCGTATAGATTAGTATTTTGCATCTCTTTTGCACTGGATATATACAGATTGTTAAAACTACTACAAAGCAACTTCTTTTGAAGATTTCAGATTTCATCAGTCCATCTCTGTATATCACAACTGAACATCCCCATGCATAATGACCTGCTGTTTGTCCACCGATCATTAAAACTAGAACACTGAAACCTGCTGAAAATAAACATTCAGTTGTATATAATGCTAGTGGTTAGTCCCATAAGTAAAGCCCATTATGCTCGCTCACATACTGTATTGCTGTCTAGCAGGGCATGATGATAGAATTATTTACATAATATTTTACAAACAGCTAAAATACTTTTTTGTTGGTACTTTAAAAAAAACACCACTTTCATTAATCAGAATCTGCTTTCAATTTTCTGAGTGAAAAAGTGGTGAAATAAAACTTTTCAATTTTCTCACGGTGATCTTGTTTTTACTCGACCACGGTAAGACATTTGTTTCTCTCTCTCGACGAACGTTTAATTTTTCTCTCATATTCGACAGAAATTAATTGTATTATTACTGATAAATGGAAGTGAAATGTGTTTGTGATAAAACAATGTGGACATACAGTAGCCATATTGTTGTTTGAGGGTGCAGGAACACAATTGAGGGCTGCGTTTCCCCCAAGAAACCCCAAAACCCCGAACGCGTTAAAGGGGTTAAGAACGTGATGAAAAACGCCATTGCGTCATCGCGTGCGTAGACCATCCCAAACTATTACTTTCTCTTTGGCGTCGATGCTGAGCACTATTGTGTATCAAGACCTACAATGATTTTTTGGAAACGTGGTGAAAATGAAGCGTCTCTTTAGTGTGCTCTTATTGTGTTTACTCGACCATGGTAAGACATTTGGGCTTATGTGTAAAACCGAAAGCGACACAGTTGTCATGTATCTAATTTATTCGACAGAAATGCATTTATCATTTGTAATTTGCAGTGTGTGTTTTTACTTGACCATTGTCAGACATTTAGGCTTGCGGACATCCCACACCACTCATTTTCAAGGAGGTAGCATCATTCAGACACACATCAAAATCAGCATATGAATCTCAGTAATGATGACATGAAATGAAAGTCTTCATGCTGCATCATTGATGAGTTGTGTACTCTGGTACCCAGCATGCATTGTGGTTTGAATTAGTCATGAATTGTCTTACTAGTGTCTTTTATTCTTACTATTTTCTTTTATTTTTGCTGTAGTTTTGTGATGTTCAGAGTTTATCTGAATATTTTGATGTTTGTGTATGTATGTCTATATTTTAAATGAGGCAATAGTAAAGTAAATGTTCTGTGCACAATGTGTTTTTGAAATCCTTTGTGTTTTGGATCGCATGCTAATGTTCTTCTGCTGTTTATTTGCATGTGTTGCATTGTGAATCCAGTCATATTTTCCCGTAATGTTGTTTAGCTCATAATGAACTGTTCATTTCTTCTTCAGGTGTTTCTGGTGTTGGTGCAGATGAAGTGTCTGTGATGGAGGGAGATTCAGTCACTCTACACACTGGTGTGGAAACAAAACATCAAGACAGAATTAGATGGTATTATAATGACATTCGAATAGCTCAAATCAATAGAGATCAGGGTAAAGTCTGCACAGATGTTCAGTGTAATGAAGGTAATGAGAGATTCAGAGACAGACTGAAGCTGGATCATCAGACTGGATCTCTGACCATCACAAACACCACAAACACAGACTCTGGAGATTATAAACTGAAGATCAGCAGCGGAAATAGCGACAGTAAAAAGATCTTCAGTGTTTCTGTTCATGGTGAGTCATTGTGTTTAAAGCAAGTCATATAGGCCTACATTTAAATCCCATCATAAATGTGTTTAGTGATATTTTTTGTGACATTCATTCTCTTTACCTGTATATTCACATGCAGTGTGTAGAATGGTCCATGTATCATCTGATCATTTCATTTCCTATTTGGAATGGAATAACGAGAAAAGATAAGACGGCTTGTTTATTCGTTTTTTTTGTTTAGATTAATACGCGGAAAATGAGATTTCGGCTAGATTTCTAATTTTTTCATTTGTGGTTTACAAATCGGTTTATGGTTTCGATATTTCATTTGCACATGTGGACCGTGTATCATTCGTTCAGTCGTGTTTTTTTTTGTAGAAAAATGAGGAAACAGCTTGTTTTTCGTTTTTTTATTTTTTCAGAAAAACGAAAAAAGGAGATTTCGGACTGATTTTTTTGTTCAGAGGTAGAAGAGTTAATAAACAGTTCGATATTCGATTTCTACACGTGGGCGGTAATTATACGCCCCTTTCTGCTGATTGGTCAGCCGAAGATCAAACTCATCCGTCATCAGTTCTTCCTCTGTTCCGCACAGCAGAATAAAAGTCCTGCGCTGCTACAGCTGTACGGATTCTTAACACGTTTATTGCAGCTACGTTTCATCTTTTTTCCCCATCAAACAACCAGACTAACGAATGGCTCGACACAACCCGTACCAGGACAGAGTCTAGACAGGGCTTTCTTCTGTGTAGATAAAAATTCACCTCTTTGCATCAGCTGGCAGGATATATGACAGCTGTCATAGCCTACCTTGGTTAAGTAAATAAAATAAATAAATAAAAGATATAAATATTTTAAACACTAATACAAAAAGGAAAGAATAATGCGTTGCAACCAGACAACCGGAGAACAACAGAGATATTAAAATACATACTGTTTTATTTAATTTTTTTTGCCTTGTTTTATTAAAATTGATTATAATTGATATCTCAAAAGGATGCTTGTGCACAGCGCAAGCTGTTCCACACTCGCACACAGGACTGCAACACAAGATTTTCATTAAAGCCTAATGTTTGCCAGAAAAGTCGCACCTGAGTGTAAATCACACGACATCGGGTCATGTTGAGAGAGAAACACGTGGACGGAGGCTTGAGGCCCTGCATAGACTATCGTGCCCTCAACAAAATTACAGTCAAGTTTCGTTATCCTCTTCCTCTCGTCCCGGCTGCACTGGAACATCTCCGTGGTGCCACTGTGTTCACCAAGTTGGCCCTCCACGTACAGCCTCATCCGGATACGTGAGGGGGATGAGTGGAAGACCGCCTTTGTGACCCCTACTGGACACTATGAATATCTTGTTATGCCGTATGAATTGACCAACGCCTCCTCCGTATTCCAGGATTTTATCCATGAGGTGCTCTGGGAGTTTCTCCATAAGTTCGTGCTGGTCTATATCGATGACATCCTGATTTACTCCCGGAGCATGGCCGAACATCGCCACCACGTTGCGGAGGTCCTGCAACGCCTGAGGAGCTTCCACCTGTTCCTGAAAGCCGAAAAGTGTTCGTTCCACCAGCCTTCAGTGCAGTTCCTTAGATACTCCATCGACCGCAGTGGCATCCGGATGGACGAGGGGAAGGTGGAAGCCATCCGGTCCTGGCCCATTCCCACCACCATAAAAGAACTCCAAAGATTCCTCGGGTTTGCCAACTTCTATCGTCGCTTCATTCAAGATTACAGTTCCATCTCCAGTCCACTCACCAACCTCCTCCGCAATAAGCCCAAGTCACTGTCCTGGACACCATCTGCCACTGAAGCTTTTGAGGCTCTCAAGACCGCATTCACCACCACTCCCCTTCTCGTCCATCCCAATCCGGATCTTTCCTTCGTCGTGGAGGTGGACGCCTCGACCACCGGAGTGGGAGCGGTCTTGTCCCAACAGCAGGGGAAGCCCAGTAGACTCCACCCATGTGCCTTCTCTTGCAAGCTCAACCCGGCGGAGGTAAACTACGACATCGGCAACAGGGAACTCCTAGCCATCAAGCTGGCCCTCGAGGAGTGGAGGCACTGGTTGGAGAGCGCTCAACACCCCTTCCTCGTCTTGACAGACCATAAGAACCTGGAATATCTCCGAGACGCCAAGCGACTGAATCCCCGCCAGGCACGATGGTCATTATTATTCACCCGGTTTAACTTCAAGATTTCCTATCGACCTGGGCCCAAGAATATCAAGGCGGACACTCTATCCCGCATCCACAGTCCCGAGGAGAAGACCGAGGAATCCGAGCCCATCCTGTCTGGTCAGTTATTTGTCAACCCCATTGTCTGGTCTGAAGAGACTCTGCCCTCCTCCAATGCCTCCACCAACCCCCCGCCGGGTTGCCCACCAGGCTTGCAGTATGTCACCCGCTAATGGCGCACTCCTCTCATTCACTCCTCCCACACGTCTCTGGGCACTGGCCACTCCGAGGTCAATGACCCTCTCGCTGCTTAAACAGCGCTTCTGGTGGCCACGCATGGCATCCGATGTCAGAAGGTACGTGCAGGGATGTAAGGAATGCGCAATCTCCAAGAGCCCCCGTCATCTCCCCTCCGGTAAGCTCCATCCTCTGCCCGTTCCTAACCGACCCTGGTCATACATCATCACCGACCTCCCTGTCTCCAATGACTGTACCTGCATCTTCGTTGTAATCGACAGATTCTCTGATCGTCTGCTTCCCTTAAAGGGATTACCCACTGCTATGGAAACTGCTGAGTTAATGTTTAACCACATCTTCCGTTACTACGGCATCCCCGAAGACATCGTGTCGGACAGAGGGCCCCAGTTTGTCTCCAGGGTGTGGAAGGCTGCCTTCACCCTCCTAGGTGTGACCGTCAGCCTCTCCTCGGGATACCATCCTCAGTCGAACGGGCAGACGGAGCGGAAGATCCAGGAGATCGCCCTCTTCCTTCATACCTTCTGTCACAGCCACCAGGACTCCTGGAACCAGTTCCTGGTTTGGGCCGAGTATGCGCAAAACTCCCTGCGCCAACCTTCCACCGGACTCACTCCATGGCTACCAACCCCCTCTGTTTCCCTGGTCAGGAGAACTATTGGACGTACTAGCGGTCGATTACTGGTTCCGGGAGAGTGAGAGGGTCTGGGACTCTGCACATCATCAACTTCAACGTGCTCTTCGCAGAAGCAGGATGACAGCCGACCTTCGCCGCTCCAAGACTCCTTCGTACCAGATCGGGCAGAAGGTCTGGCTGTCAACCCGGGACATCAGACTGCGTCTGCCGTGCAGGAAGTTGAGTCTCAGATTTGTTGGCCCCTTCCCCATCATCCAGCAGATCAACCCAGTCACCTACAAGCTCCAGTTGCCACCTCAGTACCGCATTCACCCCACTTTCCATGTGTCTTTACCCAAACCTCACCACCCTTCTGTTTCTGGCACAACCTCTGTCCTGGTACGGGTTGTGTCGAGCCATTCGTTAGTCTGGTTGTTTGATGGGGAAAAAAGATGAAACGTAGCTGCAATAAACGTGTTAAGAATCCGTACAGCTGTAGCAGCGCAGGACTTTTATTCTGCTGTGCGGAACAGAGGAAGAACTGATGACGGATGAGTTTGATCTTCGGCTGACCAATCAGCAGAAAGGGGCGTATAATTCCCGCCCACGTGTAGAAATCGAATATCGAACTGTTTATTAACTCTTCTACCTCTGAACGAAAAATGAAAAATCAAGCTGAAATCTTTTTTCGTTTTTCTGAAAAAATGAAAAAACGAAAAACGAGCTTTCAATTTTTTCTACTTTCAATATTAAATAAAAAAACTACCGAACGAATGATACACGGATTATATAGATCATTTATTCAAAACACATTTACTGTTAAAGTGAAATTTGTAGATTTAAATATAAAATTAGTTTATTATGATTGAAAACGTTTAGTTTTTCCTTTGGCATTTATTTTTGACAGTGCATTTTGTTCTCGTACACATGATCGTTTAGGCTATAATCATTATTTCATACTTAGCGTTTTTTAGTTCACCAGTAATCCAAAGTGCAGAGTATTCGATTAAAAACGTGAAACGTGGTTTGTGTTTCAGGTGTTTCTGCTGCTGAACGAGATGAAGTGAAGAGAAAGTCACTGAAGGAGGGAGAATCTGTCACTTTAGATCCTGGTGTAATAAAAACCCCAAATGATGGGATGATGTGGTATTTTAATGACACTCGCATCGCTGAAATCACTGGAGATCAGAGTCAGATCTGTACAGATGATCAGTGTAAAGACAGATTCAGAGACAGACTGAAGCTGGATCATCAGACTGGATCTCTGACCATCACAAACACCACAAACACAGACTCTGGAGATTATAAACTACAGATCAACAGCAGCAGATTCAACATCATAAAGAGCTTCAGTGTTTCTGTCACTGGTGAGTGTCATTTAGTCATTAAGTTCATTTTCCTTTGAGCAGTTTTAGAAAACAGTGCTCAGATGGCGCAATTTACAAGTTAAATCAATATCATGCAACTTTCTACTGAAAATAGATGTAAATATGAGTCAACATTATTGGTAAAATCAATTATCAGGTGATCTCTAGTAATAATGACTGTCTGTCTTCATCTGTTCCAGATTCAGGTTTATCTTCAGCTGCTGCAGCAGGAATAATTGCTGCTAGTGTTCTGCTGTTTGTGACTGTAGCAGTTGCTGCTGTGATTTACTATCGCCACAGGAAATCTACACAAGCAACACAAAAAGGCAAGTAATACATCTGATTATACAAAATGTAAATATGATATTTATTGTGCAAAAAGAATCTGTAGAAATGTTAAAATATGTTTTTTTTCTCTAATTGACCAAAGTAAGAGTTTGTTATTGTTTAAACAGGAAATGGGAACCAGAGCAGTGATCAGGTGAGATACTATGTGCACTAAATCTATCTGCAAAAAAACTGAATTTACAGCAGACTGAGAACTGTTAAAGAACTTCACATTGATTATATCTAGGACCTACGTGGTGTGTATCTGTGTGTGTTCTCTGTGTTTCATTCAGAAATCATCTCATAGATACACCAATTCATACACGTGTCTACACCGGACGCGAGCGGCGCAATGAGACGCGACAAAAGACAATATAACCCACTATAATCAGCGATGTTGTCTACGCTGGATGCGGCGCGGCGAAACGCGACATGACAAATCCCCGACAGTAAACCAATGCCTCGTTCTATTTATGACATACTGACATGATGGACAAATGCTTTGCAACGCTTTGTCGCGTCCAGTTTAGACAGCTTCTAGCTGTTGCGGCGCGACGTGTGTCAACAGTCTCGTCCAGCGTAGACACGGTGTAATTGACTTATTTAAGAGAGAGCTGCTCTTGTGCTGTTTTACTTCAGAATGAAGAACAGGGCTCTTTACATTCCAAAATCAGAGAGAAAAACACATTTGTTGAACATTTGTTGTAACTTCTGTGAATTTGTTTTCTTTCTTTCAGGAGAATGGTGTAATAGAACAAGTGCCCCTTATTGACAATTCAGTGAATCCACAGATGGATTCTGCTAAAAGGATGTCCCTTAATCAAACTAAGACTCCGCAGACGGGTGTCGCTGACAGGCCGTCCAGTAGTTTGACCGATCCTCCGGAGACGGGTGTAGCTGACAGGCCGTCCAGTAGTTTGACCGATCCTCCGGAGACGGGTGTAGCTGACAGGCCGTCCAGTGGTTTGACCGATCCTCCGGAGACGGGTGTCGCTGACAGTGCGTCCAGTAGTTTGACCGATCCTCCGGAGACGGGTGTAGCTGACAGGCCGTCCAGTAGTTTGACCGATCCTCCGGAGACGGGTGTCGCTGACAGTGCGTCCAGTAGTTTGACCGATCCTCCGGAGACGGGTGTCGCTGACAGTGCGTCCAGTAGTTTGACCGATCCTCCGGAGACGGGTGTAGCTGACAGTGCGTCCAGTACAGGAACAGAAACTGTACAGGATATCTTTTCCCGATTTTGGCATTTCTTCAGTCATTCGCAGCAGTGCTCCTAACAGATAATATGCACAAAAACACATGAGAATTTGAAGGCAAAAAACACACATGTACTGAATTAAATCTGTACTGTAGAAAGACTGTTAATATCTCTACAATTTAGCATTGGCCTATGTGAGCATTTAGCATGTGAGCCATTTCTATTTGCAGTGTGTTTCTGTAGCGTTGAGCAATGAAGCCAGTCACAGACATGTCTGTTGATTTCTTGAACGCAGTGGTCAATCAGAGTTAGTCAGAATCCATTCACCACTCAAAATGCTGGAGTGTTTGTTGTTTGGAGTTCTTCACGCTCTCATATCCTCTCATTATAACAATCAAAGTATAAATAAGAGATTCATTGTGCAGTGTAGACAGCTTTGTTGATTTAAAATGAAACTTTGTGAGATTGCGATGAACTGAGATTAGTAACAGTTTTTTTGTGATTTTAAATAGAGCGTGAACTTTTTAGTATTTTGAATTACAATGTTCATGATAACAAAGTTGACAAGTGAAAAAAAAAAAACGTAAGAGTTGACGTCATGTTGGACTAATTTAAACACTTCCTACATAATGACTCGATTATAATACATTACCATAATGTAACGGAACCATAATGTTTTGATTATGCAGTTACCATAGGTATTAGTTTTTCCATTAGCATCTGCCACTTAATCTGCCACTTACCGACTCTTCATGGTTTTTTTTTAGAAGCTCTTTACTGGCAATGCTAACACCATGGGCCATTTTTGAAACTGCAAATGCAGTGTATTTTCTTTAAAATAAATTTAGATTTCTGTAATTTTTATTTATTTATTTATTTTTTCTTAAACTTACTTGACCAAAAGACTGTCTTCTTTAAAAAAAAAAAAAAAGCATGACTAGGACTGTAGTCAATGAATTGTAATCATTTAAGTTTAATTAGACTGTCATTTTCCAGTGTATGCTGAAAAATGGGGATGACAGGTAAGAGGCTCATTTATTGCACTTTTATGTCGATTTGTTGTTTAACTCTTATTCTTTTTTACAAATTTGATAGTTGTTTATTACCATTTGCTTCATATTTATGTTAACTTTTTATCAGTATTCATATCATAGTAAATTGGAGTTCATATGAAAGATAAGCAGTTATTTATTTATTTATTTATTTATTTTTTGAGTTGGTTTGAGGGGGCGCTATCTAAAATCTTGCTTAGGGCACCAATAGATCCCTGTACATGGGCTACTGAATGTCCTTATTGTTTTACGTGCAAAAGTTAATGTTTTACTTTGTACGTTCTTGTAATAAATGTGTTAACTCTAACATTTTGCCTTTTGTGAAGTATTTAGGATGCTGATTCATGTTTTTACTGCTGAGTTTATGCATTTTTTGTGTATCCACGAAATGAGAATTGATCCTTCTGTGTTCCCTTACACGCTCCTATGTATATCTTCAAAGAAAAAAAAACCTGTATATGCATGTACAGTATTATTCTGGAATAAACCGGCAAACACCTTCTTAACGAACACTTGCATCTGGGTTCGAATCCGCCTTTTGCAGAGCTCGCTCTTTTCCCTTTTCTCATCACAAATCACATCGGAAAGGCATTTACTTTAAAAATTAAGAAAATGTTCTAAATGTTGAAATAAAGTGCCTAACGAAATGTTTAATAATAATAAAAGCATTTATTGGGTAGGGTTAGGGGTAGGTGTAGGGAGGGCTTTTATTGTCCCATTAAGGCGGCATCCATTTAATAATTTTAATAAATATAATCATTTACACTCTGTTATTATTGCATCCTGTTTATGTACAACAATACTGAGGTGCAAATAGTATGTATCTGTCAAAATAAAGTATAAATAGCATCTAATTACTACAAACCCGATTCTAAAAAAGTTGGGACACTGTACAAATTATGAATAAAAAAAGGAATGCAATAATTTACAAATCTCATAAACTTATATTTTATTCACAATAGAATATAGATAACATATCAAATGTTGAAAGTGAGACATTTTGAAATGTCATGCCAAATATTGGCTCATTTTGGATTTCATGAGAGATACACATTCCAAAAAAGTTGGGACAGGTAGCAATAAGAGGCCGGAAAAGTTAAATGTACATATAAGGAACAGCTGGAGGACCAATTTGCAACTTATTAGGTCAATTGGCAACATGATTGGGTATAAAAAGAGCCTCTCAGAGTGGCAGTGTCTCTCAGAAGTCAAGATGGGCAGAGGATCACCAATTCCCCCAATGCTGCGGCGAAAAATAGTGGAGCAATATCAGAAAGGAGTTTCTCAGAGAAAAATTGCAAAGAGTTTGAAGTTATCATCATCTACAGTGCATAATATCATCCAAAGATTCAGAGAATCTGGAACAATCTCTGTGCGTAAGGGTCAAGGCCGGAAAACCATACTGGATGCCCGTGATCTTCGGGCCCTTAGACGGCACTGCATCACATACAGGAATGCTACTGTAATGGAAATCACAACATGGGCTCAGGAATACTTCCAGAAAACATTGTGAAACATGGTGAACACAATCCACCGTGCCATTTGCTGTTGCCGGCTAAAACTCTATAGGTCAAAAAAGAAGCCATATCTAAACATGATCCAGAAGCGCAGGCGTTTTCTCTGGGCCAAGGCTCATTTAAAATGGACTGTGGCAAAGTGGAAAACTGTTCTGTGGTCAGACGAATCAAAATTTGAAGTTCTTTTTGGAAAACTGGGACGCCATGTCATCCGGACTAAAGAGGACAAGGACAACCCAAGCTGTTATCAGCGCTCCGTTCAGAAGCCTGCATCTCCTCTGGTATGGGGTTGCATGAGTGCGTGTGGCATGGGCAGCTTACACATCTGGAAAGGCACCATCAATGCTGAAAGGTATATCCAAGTTCTGGAACAACATATGCTCCCATCCAGACGTCGTCTCTTTCAGGGAAGACCTTGCATTTTCCAACATGACAATGCCAGACCACATACTGCATCAATTACAACATCATGGCTGTGTAGAAGAAGGATCCGGGTACTGAAATGGCCAGCCTGCAGTCCAGATCTTTCACCCATAGAAAACATTTGGCGCATCATAAAGAGGAAGATGAGACAAAGAAGACCTAAGACAGTTGAGCAACTAGAAGCCTGTATTAGACAAGAATGGGACAACATTCCTATTCCTAAACTTGAGCAACTTGTCTCCTCAGTCCCCAGACGTTTGCAGACTGTTATAAAAAGAAGAGGGGATGCCACACAGTGGTAAACATGGCCTTGTCCCAACTTTTTTGAGATGTGTTGATGCCATGAAATTTAAAAGCAACTTATTTTTCCCTTAAAATCATACATTTTCTCAGATTAAACATTTGATATGTCATCTATGTTGTATTCTGAATAAAATATTGAAACTTCCACATCATTGCATTCTGTTTTTATTCACAATTTGTACAGTCTCCCAACTTTTTTGGAATCGGGTTTGTATTTACACATTGCAAATAACTACTTTTACATGGTGTAAATAGAATATATCACTATTTTCACTTAGTGTGCTATTTCACTTAGCATCTATCGCTAAGAAAATGTTATTTTCACTTAGTGCAAATAGCCGCTGCCATATTTTTATTGATGGGTTTGTGATGGTATAAATGAGATATCAAATGATTCTTTATTTGATTTGTAATATTGAAACATTAGTTAATAACGTACACTGTGAGAAAGAACATGAAGAAAGTTTGCAAGCTAAATCTAGTTGATGTAACATATCTTCCAAGCATGTGTCACTTTTTAGAGCCAGAGACCTTTATTTGTTGGTTTAGGTGTATTTTGAATAGCATTGCAATATTATAATTTCAATTATAAATAATGTAATTTTCTTTTATATTTTTGCATCGACTTTTTAATATTTTCAATTGTTTTTCTGTGGTGATATGGTCATACAGGTGATATGAGACAAGAACATGTGGAAATGTAAGTATATTTTCATAAAAATACTGCAAACATACTGATAGTGAGTTGTTGTGGCATTAATGGAATTTCTTGTTTCCCACTAAAGTCAGCCAAGCCAACAGAGGTCTGAACCCTTGTCTTTCGAGGGCTACCTGTCCATTTGAAGAGCCACCTGTGCTCACAGAAGTATAAGCATGTGCCAGAGAATCATGTTGATTTGAGAGCAATAGTCCACCCAATAATGAAATTTGCTTAAAATGTACTCACCCTCAGGTCATCCAAGATATAGATGAGTTTGTTTCTTTATGGGAACAGATTTGGAATGAATATGAATTTAGCATTACATCACTAGAATGAGAGTTCAAATAGCTGATATATATATATATATGGATTTGGATTGGAGTCATGTGGATTATTGTTATGTTTTTATCAGCACTGTTTCACTGTAGAGGCTCCATTGGTGAGCAAGTGACGTACAGTGGGGAGAACAAGTATTTGATACACTGCCGATTTTGCAGGTTTTCCCACTTACAAAGCATGTAGAGGTCTGTAATTTTTATCATAGGTACACTTCAACTGTGAGAGACGGAATCTAAAACAAAAATCCAGAAAACCACATTGTATGATTTTTAAATAATTAATTTGCATTTTATTGCATGACATAAGTATTTGATCACCTACCGACCAGTAAGAATTCCGGCTCTCACAGACCTGTTAGTTTTTCTTTAAGAAGCCCTCCTGTTCTCCACTCATTACCTGTATTAACTGCACCTGTTTGAACTCGTTACCTGTATAAAAGACACCTGTCCACACACTCAATCAAACAGACTCCAACCTCTCCACAATGGCCAAGACCAGAGAGCTGTGTAAGGACATCAGGGATAAAATTGTAGACCTGCACAAGGCTGGGATGGGCTACAGGACAATAGGCAAGCAGCTTGGTGAGAAGGAAACAACTGTTGGCACAATTATTAGAAAATGGAAGAAGTTCAAGATGACGGTCAATCTCCCTCAGTCTGGGGCTCCATGCAAGATCTCACCTCGTAGGGCATCAGTGATCATGAGGAAGGTGAGGGATCAGCCCAGAACTACACGGCAGGACCTGGTCAATGACCTGAAGAGAGCTGGGACCACAGTCTTAAAGAAAACCATTAGTAACACACTACGGCGTCATGGATTAAAATCCTGCAGCGCACGCAAGGTCCCCCTGCTTAAGCCAGCACATGTCCAGGCCCGTCTGAAGTATGCCAATGACCATCTGGATGATCCAGAGGAGGAATGGGAGAAGGTCATGTGGTCTGATGAGAGAAAAATAGAGCTTTTTGGTCTAAACTCCACTCGCCGTGTTTGGAGGAAGAAGAAGGATAAGTACAACCCCAAGAACACCATCCCAACCGTGAAGCATGGAGGTGGAAACATCATTCTTTGGGGATGCTTTTCTGCAAAGGGGACAGGACGACTGCACCGTATTGAGGGGAGGATGGATGGGGCCATGTATCGCGAGATCTTGGCCAACAACCTCCTTCCCTCAGTAAGAGCATTGAAGATGTCCTGGAACATCTCAAGGTCCTGGAGTGGCCTAGCCAGTCTCCAGACCTGAACCCAATAGAAAATCTTTGGAGGGAGCTGAAAGTCCGTATTGCCCAGCGACAGCCCCGAAACCTGAAGGATCTGGAGAAGGTCTGTATGGAGGAGTGGGCCAAAATCCCTGCTGCAGTGTGTGCAAACCTGGTCAAGAACTACAGGAAACGTATGATCTCTGTAATTGCAAACAAAGGTTTCTGTACCAAATATTAAGTTCTGCTTTTCTGATGTATCAAATACTTATGTCATGCAATAAAATGCAAATTAATTACTTAAAAATCATACAATGTGATTTTCTGGATTTTTGTTTTAGATTCCGTCACTCACAGTTGAAGAGTACCTATGATAAAAATTACAGACTTCTACATGCTTTGTAAGTGGGCAAACCTGCAAAATCGGCAGTGTATCAAATACTTGTTCTTCCCACTGTAATCCTAAATTTCTCCAAATCCGTTTAGATGAAGAAACAAACTCATCGTAAAACTAACCAAATATATTTTTGCTTTGTACTAACTTTGGTAGTATGTATCTCATTATTTTTGTCATAAATTTTGTAATTTTTTTTATAAATTAGTGATTTGTGTTTTTGATGAATTTAATGAGCGTTCTGAAAAACATGCATTGACAGTCAACCTTTGATGCATGGTCAAAATACTCTATTTAGTATTTATACCTGTTTCTTCATTAGGTGTCTGATCATCGGAACTCTATCCTGGATGTACCAGTGTGGATCTTATTCAAGGACACTGACCTTCAGCCCCCCAACTCTTTGCATTTGACTTCCTCTATTGGGATAATACTTGAAGGCCAAGTACTGTAGATGGACAACATGTAGGATCTCCCACAAGCAATGTGTCTTCATATGTCTCATTTACTCATTAGACCTGAATTACCAGAAATGCCTTGCAAACACCTTTGATTTCATACAGTGTATCAATGGGGCAGAATGCCCTCAACCTGAAGGTACAGGTTGGCAAACCAGCTTTTTGGTTTAGAAAAATGTTTGTCTCATTGTTGCAGACTTGGTGTCAGCATTTTTAGTATTGTCAGTTCAGTACATAATAGTATGATTTTTTTTATTCCGTTATCCATTAATGAAGGATAAAAAGTATGTTTAAATTAAGTGCACAGAGATCTACAATTGATGTAGGTTGTAATTGTGGTTGTAACCCATTACATTATAGTGTGTACTGTATTTCATTAGTATAGTGAATTGTTTGTCAAAGACATAGAATATGTTGTTCAGTATGTTTTATTTCAGCTCAGTTTGATTGCCCAAAGCTTAAACAGTCAAATGTAATAAGAACTTAGTTACATTTACATGATCACTATATTTTAACATAATTGTCAGACTAAAAAAAGTGTAATTTTTAATTTAAGTGCACAGAGTTCTACAATTTTTGTAGCACAGTAGTTGATGTGGGATATTGTTACTACTGTTACCACCTTTACAGTGCTGTACAGTGTGGTTGTGTCCCAATTCCATTTCCATTACAGCAGTGTGTAATTTCATTAATATCATGGAATTTTGGTCAATAAAGACATTAAAAATGCTGTTCAGTATGTTTTTTTTTTCAGTTTGGTATGTTTGCACAAAGCTTACAGTCAATAATCTTTATAATTGTAATTCATAAATCATTTCTAATTTGAGTTTAATTTCCATGTTGAGTTAACTTAAATATGTAAGTACACTTAAAATTAATACCAAATTAAGTGAACTGAATTGTTTAAGTACATTATATAAACACCAAGTTTGGTGAACTTAACAATTTAAGTACAGTCAACGTGAGGACCAAGTTAAGTGAACTTAAATATACAAGTTTTGGGAGACTCCATTACTCAATTAAATTGAGGGAACAAGTTTACTCAAATCAATTGAGTTCAATCAACTTACAGTGGGGAGAACAAGTATTTGATACACTGCCGATTTTGCAGGTTTGCCCACTTACAAAGCATGTAGAAGTCTGTAATTTTTATCATAGGTACTCTTCAACTGTGAGAGACGGAATCTAAAACAAAAATCCAGAAAATCAAATTGTATGATTTTTAAGTAATTAATTTGCATTTTATTGCATGACATAAGTATTTGATACATCAGAAAAGCAGAACTTAATATTTGGTACAGAAACCTTTGTTTGCAATTACAGAGATCATACGTTTCCTGTAGTTCTTGACCAGGTTTGCACACACTGCAGCAGGGATTTTGGCCCACTCCTCCATACAGACCTTCTCCAGATCCTTCAGGTTTCGGGGCTGTCGCTGGGCAATACGGACTTTCAGCTCCCTCCAAAGATGTTCTATTGGGTTCAGGTCTGGAGACTGGTTAGGCCACTCCAGGACCTTGAGATGCTTCTTTCGGAGCCACTCCTTAGTTGCCCTGTCTGTGTGTTTCGGCTCGTTGTCATGCTGGAAGACCCAGCCACGACCCATCTTCAATGCTCTTACTGAGGGAAGGAGGTTGTTGGCCAAGATCTCGCGATACATGGCTCCATCCATCCTCCCCTCAATACGGTGCAGTCGTCCTGTCCCCTTTGCAGAAAAGCATCCTCAAAGAATGATGTTTCCACCTCCATGCTTCACGGTTGGGATGGTGTTCTTGGGGTTGTACTCATCCTTCTTCTTCCTCTGAACACGGCGAGTGGAGTTTAGACCAAAAAGCTCTATTTTTGTCTCATCAGACCACATGACCTTCTCCCATTCCTCCTCTGGATCATCCAGATGGTCATTGGCATACTTCAGACGGGCCTGGACATGCACTGGCTTGAGCAGGGGGACCTTGCATGCTCTGCAGGATTTTAATCCATGACGGCGTAGTGTGTTACTAATGGTTTTCTTTGAGACTGTGGTCCCAGCTCTCTTCAGGTCATTGACCAGGTCCTGCCGTGTAGTTCTGGACTGATCCCTCACCTTCCTCATGATCATTGATGCCCCACGAGGTGAGATCTTGCATGGTACCCCAGACCGAGGGAGATTGACCGTCATCTTGAACTTCTTCCATTTTCTAATAATTGCGCCAACAGTTGTTGCCTTCTCACCAAGCTGCTTGCCTAATGTCCTGTAGCCCATCCCAGCCTTGTGCAGGTCTACAATTTTATCCCTGATGTCCTTACACAGCTCTCTGGTCTTGGCTATTGTGGAGAGGTTGGAGTCTGTTTGATTGAGTGTGTGGACAGGTGTCTTTTATACAGGTAACGAGTTCAAACAGGTGCAGTTAATACAGGTAATGAGTGGAGAACAGGAGGGCTTCTTAAAGAAAAACTAACAGGTCTGTGAGAGCCGGAATTCTTACTGGTTAGTAGGTGATCAAATACTTATGTCATGCAATAAAATGCAAATTAATTATTTAAAAATCATACAATGTGATTTTCTGGATTTTTGTTTTAGATTCCGTCTCTCACAGTTGAAGTGTACCTATGATAAAAATTACAGACCTCTACATGCTTTGTAAGTAGGAAAACCTGCAAAATCGGCAGTGTATCAAATACTTGTTCTCCCCACTGTATTAGGGTTTTCAGTAGAATCTAGTTAGGTGTAAATACACTTGGTGTAAATAGCATCTATTGCACTTAGTGCAAATAGCCGCTGCCTTTATTCTATTAGAATTTCCACCCTGTTAGGTTTATATTTATAGCTCATTTTTTGAGATATCAACCTCAAATTTGGAACACAACTTGTTTATAGTTATTTATTGATATGTTTTTACATTTTTTTGACTGGACAAACATTCTCCGTAACATAGCCTAACAGGGTGGAACTTTAAGAGTGTGACAAGCAGGATAACATTTCAAAAACTAAACTAAACTTTTTCCCACTATTCCAGTGGGAAAAATAAATGTCATTTCCTGAAAATGGTCTCAATGGAATTGTGGTCTTTTTTTGAAGTCGAGAAAGTACATACTAACAGGGTGGAAGATGACTTCAGGGACAAAACAACAACAACAACAAAAACAAACAAAAACTACAGGTTCACATGATTTATATGATTAGAGGCTTGAGGTTTTTATCATTTCATGGATTATAGTTCTTGTGGAAGTTGATAACTTTGCCCTAAGGACATGATAAAATTGAATGCATATATAAATAAAAAGTTGTGTAAAATAGAAAATAGTATTTTTAATGTCTACTATATCTGTTTAAGTCAAAGAAGACCTACATATATAATTTAAGCAATTTTCCTATAAATATGTGACTCATTTTATAGAAAATATAAGTCAATCATAGAGACAGAAAAGTCGCTGTATAACAGGAACGACTCAAACCCATTCGTGCAAACTCGTTTTGATTTAATGTTGACATTTAATTGCAACCTATTAAAAGAAATAAAGTCATAATAATGTTCTCTCATATACTGTTTTGCAATCTTAACTGCGCTTATTTCAGTCATTGGTAAAAGTAGAAGGGCAAGGTGATAGAAAAGGGTCTATTTACATACTATATTTTACAAACAGATCCCGGTTGTCTACATCACGCTACAGTCCATATGGAGATTCCCAGTTTATTACTTTCACTTTAGTGAAAGAAATGCGTCTCCAGTGAAGCAGAAGAACGACACTTTTATGAATCAGAACATTAATTTGTCTAAGCACTTAAAATAAGTCTTCTTTTTAATTTACTCGCAGTGATATTATTTTTACACGACCTTGGAAAGACATTTGTTTATCTCTCTTTCGATCAACGAATTCATTTATAATTCCTTATTATTGCTGATAAATGGAGTGCAGTGTGTTTGTGATGAAACAATGTGGACATATATTGTTTGGTTTTAGACACGTTTGACACAATCGAGGGCTGCGTTTCACAAAAAACCATTGTAAACACTACAAAATCATATAAACTATTTGCAATTACGTGATCATTCGCGTCAGAGGGTTAAAGAACGTGACGAAGCGTCATTACGTCATCGCGCTACAGCATCCCAAAATACTGCTTTCTCTTTGGCGTCGAGGTAGAGGAGCACCACACCGCTATTGTGTATCAGAAGGTGCGATGATTTTTTTTTTTAGCAAAAGTGGGGAAAATGAAGCGTCTGTTTAGTTTGCCTTTATTGCTCTGCTGTTTAATCAATCATGGTAAGACATTTATGCTTATGTTATTGTCTCTCTTATCTAATCGCTTTACATTCGACAGAAATTTATTTGCAGTGTTTGTTTTTACTTGACCATTGTCAGACATTTAGGCTTGCAGACATCCCACACAAACTCATTTCAAGTGTGTGGCATCATTCAGACACACAGACATCAGGAATCAGTGTATGAATCTCAGTGTATGAAAAGCTTCATGCATGATGGGTCCCAGCACAGTACAGAACTCATTGGGTGCATCTCACTTCTTGTTTGTGCATCCTCGCTTTCTTTCCTCATGTCTCAGCTCCACCCCGTCTGATGTGAGGGAAGGATGCAATGACAGAAAATGAGGACAGAGGAATCGAAGGAAATGTTATTTATATATTGGAATATTCTTGATCATCAGCTGTGCTCAAAGGATCTGCCCTTATGTTGGTAAAGTGTGGTTATTAAACCCTTGTGCAAGCTTATCTTTGTCTTTTTCAGGGTTTTTTTTTATATGGGTTGTATGTGTGTAATAAAAAAAATTGTGTCTGTGTGCGTTTGTACAGAGCCCCGCACATGACATGCAGGAAAAAATAGTAGGCTAAATCGTGCGCACGATTTATAAATCGAGGGAACGAATTAGTAAATCGTATGGACGGTTTAAGCTGGGCATACACTGTGCGATTTGCGTCTGATTTCGAGCCGAATTCTGACTCGTGCGACTCTTTTTTGGGTCGGGCTGATTTTCAGCTATGTCGTGCGTCGTTTGTCGTGAGGTGTTCGTGCAGTGTACAGGGGGAAACGAGAGGCGAGAAACCTCTCCCGATCGGCAATCGGATTCATGGTCGGATAAATTTCTGGCATGTCAGAAATTTTGGTCGCCCCTCGTGAGGGTATCGCACAGCTGAAGCAGAAGCTACGAACTGATTGCCCTATTTCCCCCTCACTGCGCCTGCGCGAAAGCAGAAGTTGAACAATTTCATCTTTAATGCAGCGAGAAAGAAAACGAAAAGAGGGAGATCTTTATCTTCTGTAGGCAGCAAATAGCAGCAATTTAGCAAACTGTTGCTTCCCTTTTGTTCGTGTTGTAAAATGGATAATCCAAGTCTTCCAAACCACCGTGTAGCCTATCCAGCTCCTCTTTTATTAATTCAGCTACTTTATCATTAATTTACTTAATTGTTTCACTTTATTTACTCATTTATTTAATATTTCCTTATTTTTATTATCACGGGAAATGTGAACCGTTGTCCATCATTTGACAATTGGTGATAAAGAAAAATGTCACATCGCAATATTGAAATGTATTTTTTCGTTTTAAATCATGAAGGCGAGTGGATATCACGCAATGTGCAATGTCGGTGAAGTCTCATAACCAGTCAATTATTCACTACAGAAAGTGAAAGTAAAATCTAGACTAGCTTTCGGCACATATCAGAAACAACGAGAGATAAACTAAGCTGCTTATGCTGATTACGTATGCTAACATGCTGATAATGTCTTGACCATTCTTCTAGAAGCGCATTTGTGAGGTCAGGCACTGATGTTGGTATGGATGTCAGAGTATGGGTTGTATGTGTGTAATAAAAAAAATTGTGTCTGTGTGCGTTTGTACAGAGCCCCGCACATGACATGCAGGAAAAAATAGTAGGCTAAATCGTGCCCATGGTTTATAAATCGAGGGAACGAATTAGTAAATCGTATGGACGGTTTAAGCTGGGCATACACTGTGCGATTTGCGATACTGTGATAGTTGATGCATTTGACCATATAGGCTATCTCCATATAGGCTATCACCATATTATGGTCTGTCGGCGCAACCTGGCTGCATATTTCACGTACAGTGTGAGCAGTCAAGTCGTGCTCGACGACCGGACCGTACAGTGTGAGCACATAAACTGTGAGCTTTGGCTTTACATCGCATGCAATCTACTCGTACAGTGTGAAATCGCACAGAAATCGCACAGTGTATGCCCAGCTTTAGCAAGTCGAGGGATTTAACCCATCCAAGTGCACACACACACAGTAGTGAACACACACACCGAGAGCAGTGGGCAGCCCGGGGAGCAGTTGGGGGTTTGGTGCCTTGCTCAAGTCTCACCTCAGTCATGGTATTGAGGAGAGCGCTGGTTATTCACTCCCCCACCGACAATTCCTTCCGGACCTGAGACACGAACCCGCAACCTTGGGTTACAAGTCTGACTCTCTAACCATTAGGCCATATATATATCCCACCCTTTGCAGCTATAACAACTTCAACTCTTCTGGGAAGGCTTTCCACAAGGTTTAGGAGTGTGTTTATGGGAATTTTTGACCATTCTTCTAGAAGCGCATTTGTGAGGTCAGGCACTGATGTTGGACGAGAAGGCCTGGCTCGCAGTCTCCGCTCTAATTCATCCCAAAGGTGTTCTATCGGGTTGAGGTCAGGACTCTGTGCAGGCCAGTCAAGTTCCTCCACACCAAACTCGCTCATCCATGTCTTTATGGACCTTGCTTTGTGCACTGGTGCGCAGTCATGTTGGAACAGGAAGGGGCCATCCCCAAACTGTTCCCACAAAGTTGGGAGCATGAAATTGTCCAAAATGTCTTGGTAAGCTGAAGCATTAAGAGTTCCTTTCACTGGAACTAAGGGCCCAAGCCCAACCCCTGAAAAACAACCCCACACCATAATCCCCCCTCCACCAAACTTTACACTTGGCACATTGCAGTCAGGCAAGTCCCGTTCTCCTGGCAACCGCCAAACCCAGACTCGTCCATCAGATTGCCAGACAGAGAAGCGTGATTGGTCACTCCAGAGAACACGTCTCCACGGCTCTAGAGTCCAGTGGTGGCGTGCTTTACACCACTGCATCCGACGCTTTGCACTGTTCTTGAGCTAATCTGAAGGCCACACAAATGCTTCCACTTTGTTATAATACCACTAACAGTTGACCGTGGAATATTTAGTAGTGAGGAAATTTCACGAATCGACTTATTGCACAGGTGGCAACCTATCACGGTACCACGCTTGAGTTCACTGAGCTCCTGAGAGCGATCCATTCTTTCACAAATGTTTGTAGAAGCGTCTGCATGCCTAGTACTTGATTTATACACCTGTGGCCATGGAAGTGATTGGAACACCTGAATTCAATGATTTAGATAGGTGTCCCAAAACTTTTGGTAATATAGTGTATTTCTCTACCTACAATCTTTATGATCTGTAGAAAAACATTTTCACAGCACTTTCCTGTTGTATAATGTTGTTTGGTTCATAATGACTGTTCATTTCTTCTTCAGGTGTGTCTGGTGTTGGTGCAGATGAAGTGTCAGTGATGGAGGGAGATTCAGTCACTCTACACACTGGTGTTGAAACAAAACATCAAGACAGAATTAGATGGTATTTTAATGACATTCGCATCTCTCAAATCAATAGAGATCAGAGTAAGACCTGTACAGATGTTCAGTGTAATGAAGGTACTGAGAGATTCAGAGACAGACTGAAGCTGGATCATCAGACTGGATCTCTGACCATCACAAACACCACAAACACAGACTCTGGACTCTATAAACTATGGATCACCAGCAGCAGCGACAGTGAAAAGATCTTCAGTGTTTCTGTTCATGGTGAGTTTAAAAGCAAGTCTTGTACATTTAAATCATTTACATTTAATATTTTTGCAGTGACATTCAAAAAAAAAAAAAACATACCTGTATGTTAATTTGCATACAGTATAAAGATCATTTATTTAAAACACATTTAAATAAAAATTTTAATCAGCATGATTTAAAAAATTAGTTTTTCCATTGGTTATTAGTTTTGACAGTTGGTTTTGTTCCGGTACATGCTGACAGTTTCTCATCATATCATCTCTGTTCATCTTTTATAATCATCTGCATCTATTATTTCATACTCAGTGTTTTTACTTCACCAGGAATCCAAAGTGTAGAGGACTAGATATAAAATATGTTTATAAGCACATAACGTGAATAAATGTTGCTTTTCAGACTGAAAGTCAAGAGAGCATATTTTATCACTTTCATAAACACAGTTCTCACTATGGAATGATATTCCGGACAATTTTCAAAAGGAATTAGAAATTGTATTTGCAATTGCATTTTCAATTTGTGCACGCATACGTTGTGACATAATGGAAACACAAATGAGTGATTTGCAATTGCGTTTGGATTTTCTTTTCCGTGTATGTAACATGTCTGCCAAATTTAAAATGGAAATGCAAAGTCCGTTTGAAATTGCATTTACAATGTCTTACAAGTTATGACCCTGCCATTTTGAAATAGCAATAGAAAATCACCCATTTGCTATTTCACTTCCTCCACGTCCTACCACAACCCTCACAAAATTCAAATTGAATCGCAATCTCCTTTGCACTTGCATTTCCGATGTCTAACACAGTCAACTGTCAATCAGGCTTGGGGGCGGGGTTTATTGATATAGTTGGAAAGTATGCCACACCCTCAAGTTGTGGAAAACGGGGAATTTGGCTATTTTTGCAATAAAAACAGGCCAATTGTTTTTCACTTAAATTCAAACAAAGTCAACAATCCAGAATTGATTTTATGTTCACCTGGCAACCAGAAAAAAAGAAGCAGGCGGCATGTAGCCTATCGTGCAGCGTAGACGAATATCATCATCATAGTTCCTGCTGACACAGTGAATTATCTTGAGTTAAAATCAGATATAATTTATAGAAACTTGACATGATGCGAGTGGTGTGTTGTCTATATGACGATGTTGTATATATCCAAGTGATAAAAAAAAAATTACATTAGTACTGACATTCAATCGTAGTTCATGTTCGTTTCGTAGGAGATGCTCTGAATTCTGCTTCATTTCAGCATTTTATTCAACATTATTTATTTTGAAATGCATTCAAATTCATTCAGCTATATTTGTATCTTTATTTTGACATTTAATACATTTTCAGACATACACATGCTGCTTAGTTGTGGGGTTCCACAGATGTATCTTCATTTCTTCTTGACATTTCTTCAGAGCAGTCTTCTTTTGGTTTGGTTGGCAGGTGATAAATACTTAGTTCAAGGTTTTTGGCTTTGTTTGAAGTACAAAAAATTACTTTTTGATGCAAAATAGACACATTTATTGGATATTTCTCCCCGTTTTCCTTATAGGAATGAATAACGATGAAAACGGTGCTTTGTTTTCCACCACTTGAGGGTGTGGCATACTTTCCAACTATATCAATAAACCCCGCCCTCAAGACATGATTGACAATTGACTGTGTTAGACATCGGAAATGCAAGTGCAAAGGGGATTTCGATTCCAGTTGAATTTTGTGAGGATTGTGGTAGGACGTGGAGGAAGTGAAATAGCAAATGGGTGATTTTCTATTGCTATTCCAAAATGGCAGTCTCGTAACTCGTAAGACTTTGCATTTCCATTTTAAATTTGGCAGACATGTTACATACACGGAAAAGAAAATCCAAACGCAATTGCAAATCACTCATTTGTGTTTCCATTATGTCACAATGTATGTGTGCACAAATTGAAAATGCAATTGCAAATACAATTTGCAATTCCTTTTGAAAATTGTCCGGAATATCATTTCATATCTCTCATGTTATATGTCTGTCCCTCAAAACAAGATCCTTTCAGCAGCTGTTGGTTTGTGTTTCAGGTGTTTCTGCTGTCGAACGGGATAAAATGAAGAAAAAGGAGGGAGAATCTGTGACTTTAGATTCTGGTGTAATAAAAAACCCGAATGATTCAATGACGTGGTATTTTAATGACATTCTCATCGCTGAAATCACTGGAGATCAGAGTCAGATCTGTACAGATGATCAGTGTAAAGAGAGATTCAGAGACAGACTGAAGCTGGATCATCAGACTGGATCTCTGACCATCACAAACACCACAAACACAGACTCTGGAAAATATAAACTACAGATCAACAGCAGCAGATTCAACATCATAAAGAGCTTCGGTGTTTCTGTCATTGGTGAGTAGCATTTAATCATTCGCTTGAGCAGTTTTAGAAAACAGTTCACTATATTTAAATCATCCCAGTAAATTATTTCATTGTGGCCTATTTAAAAAGTGAGCTTTGACTTGATATTAAAATATAATTGAGATAATCTCTATCATCTTCACATGCACATCAGTGACAGACAATATTCACATTTGCCTTTTATGTCACATTATGAATTTTAAAGTTTTGAAGTCTATTGTTAATAACAAGAAAAATGCACAATATTAGTCAGTTTTTTCTGTGAACATTGTGAGCTGTGATGCTGTTTTAGCTGCTGTTGCTCAAAATCCCACCAGATGGCACCAATTATCAATTAACTCAATATCAGATGTAAAAGATGCAAGTCAGTCAAAGAATTGGTAAAATTGATTATCAGTTGATCTCTGTTAATAATCACTGTCTGTCTTCATCTGTTCCAGATTCAGGTTTATCTTCAGCTGCTGCAGCAGGAATAATTGCTGCTAGTGTTCTGCTGTTTGTGACTGTAGCAGTTGCTGCTGTGATTTACTATCGCCACAGGAAATCTACACAAGCCAGACAAAAAGGCAAGTATGACATATGACTGATTATACAAAATGTAAATATGAGATTTATTGTGCAAAAATAATCTTTAGAAATATGTTAAAGTATGTATTTGTTTTCTAATTAACCAAAGTAAGAGTTTGTCATTTTTCAAACAGGAACTGGGAAACCATGCAATGCTTATCAGGTGAGATACTATATGCACTGAAACTGTCTGCAAAAAACTGAAATTACAGCAGATTGATAACTGTGAGAACTGTTAAGGCCCTGATATATTTCAAGCAAAACTGAAAATTTTGCAAAACCGTGTACATTCCTTGTCCAAAACTCAGTGTCCTGTCTAAAATAATAGATATGACTGCTGCATATTTACACTATGAGAGAGTTTATAGTAATAAACAAGTAATAAACACTTTAAGAAGCGGAGGACTGTTATTCTGCACGGAACTGGGGAAAAACTGAAAGCGGCACGGGTTGATCTTTGGTTGACCAATCAGCGGAAAGGGGCGCCCACACGTGGAAATCGAATATTCAAACCATTTATCCTTTTTCTATTCCTGAACAAAAAAATATAAAATCAAGCCGAATTCTCATTTTTAATTTTTTTTTGAAAAAACGAAAAACAAATAAATTAGCCGTTTTCCCATTTTTCCACTTTTGATATTAAATCGAAAAACGAATGAACGCACGTACACGGACCGTGTGACAAATTCGAACAAAATCAGGCCAAACGAAGTTCGTTTTGAGTTTTTCCCGCAAATCGCAATGTCTTTAACAATCTTCTCCGGTTCTGCGGTTCAGACGCGAGTAAAAACATGAACACACTGGAGAGATGCTTTATAGTTTGAATTGAAGTTGTTATTCTAATTGAAAGTGACACTGATACTGTTTTTGTGTTTAATACTGTAAAGCTGCTTACTTTAAAGCGATCAATTGTATAAAGTGCTATATAAACGTGACGTGGCTTGACTGGAGTGTCGAATTGTAGTTTGTGCAAACATATCCACAACGATATGATCAGATGCTTTCTTAACTGCTTTTTTCTCACCGCTGTCATTTTTGTAGTGTGTTTATTTTGTGTTGAGAGGAAAACATGTAGCATTCATCTAAACTCCACTCTCAGCAGTCCAAGTGCAGTCCAGTGTCTGGATGTGCGCAAACAGCATATTGCTGGTTACGTATTTTGTGCTGTTAGTTATATCTAGTGGTGTTTCTTTTCCGCCTCCGAATGGACTTTTAAGGTACTACACTATATTTTACTGTTTACCTTCGGGTTCTCTCAGTGAACGCAGTCAAGAAGAATGTGCACGCAGTTATCGACGATTGATTCCATCGTTTAGACCTTGGAAATATATGTCTGTAAGTGCTAAATTTTATACTAAATAGTGCCTTTAAGTGAAGTGTGGATCAAGATTATTGCTATATTTTTGGTAAAAACTGGCATGATTCGCGTTATTAGCATGCTAATTTCTCTTCTGTTTGTACACCATCTCTTTTGAATATAATTTATTGACATGTACATTACTTAAAATAATGTTAAAAAGGAACTATGTACAAAATCAAACTGTATTGTTGAGCTGGATGTGTATATAATGTTCATACATATTTTTTCTTCTTGTTTGTAGTTTTACATAAAAGAATTGAGAAGAACGATCACCAGTAAAGTCACTAAAGTTATGAAGACTGCTTTCTGGAGTTCTTTTCTGAAATTGTACGCTATCTGTTAAGCCTTTGCTCAAACTACGCAATTGGTCAGAACAGAATATATTTCAAACGTCTTTTTACCCCTAAAGTGAAGAAGGAAAAAGAACTTCACCATGAGTATATTGGGGCCTTAGGTGGTGTGTATCTGTTTGAATGTATGTGTGGTTTCATTCAGAAATCGCTGCCAAGACAGCCTTGGGGCAGTTGCGGCCTAATGGTTAGAGAGTCGGACTTGTAATCCAAAAGTCATGGGTTTGAGTCTCATTACTGGCATTATCCACAACTGATGTGCCCTTTGAGCAAGGCACGTAACCCCCAATTGGCTTCCCACTGCTCTGGGTGTGTGTGTGCACTTGGACGGGTGAAATGCAAAACACAAAATCCGAGTATGGGACTCTGCTCTTGTTCTGTTTTACTTTAGAATGAAGAACAGGGGCCTTTACATTGAGAAAACATTAGAGGGAAAAACATGTTTGTGTTTGTGTAACTGAATCATTTGTTTTAACTTCTGTGAATTTTTTTCTTTCTTTCAGGACAATAGTGAAGAAGGACGGCAACTTATTCAGACTCCGCTTATGGATGTTGCTAAAGAGACGTGCCGTAATCAGGCCGAGACTCCACTTATGGATGTTGCTAATGAGACGTTCGGTAATCAGGCCGAGACTCCACTTATGGATGTTGCTAAAGAGACGTCCCGTAATCAGACAGAGACTCCACTTATGGATGTTGCTAATGAGACGTTCGGTAATCAGGCCGAGACTCCACTTATGGATGTTGCTAAAGAGACGTCCCGTAATCAGACAGAGACTCCACTTATGGATGATGCTAAAGAGACGTCCCGTAATCAGACAGAGACTGCGCAGATGGATGATGCTAAAGAGACGTCCCGTAATCAGACAGAGACTGCGCAGATGGATGATGCTAAAGAGACGTCCCGTAATCAGACAGAGACTCCACTTATGGATGATGCTAAAGAGACGTCCCGTAATCAGACAGAGACTCCACTTATGGATGATGCTAAAGAGACGTCCCGTAATCAGACAGAGACTCCACTTACGGATGATGCTAAAGAGACGTCCCGTAATCAGACAGAGACTCCACTTACGGATGTTGCTAAAGAGACGTCCCGTAATCAGACAGAGACTCCACTTACGGATGTTGCTAAAGAGACGTCCCGTAATCAGACAGAGACTCCACTTACGGATGTTGCTAAAGAGACGTCCCGTAATCAGACAGAGACTCCACTTATGGATGTTGCTAAAGAGACGTCCCGTAATCAGACAGAGACTCCACTTATGGATGTTGCTAAAGAGACGTCCCGTAATCAGACAGAGACTCCACTTATGGATGTTGCTAAAGAGACGTCCCGTAATCAGACAGAGACTCCACTTATGGATGTTGCTAAAGAGACGTCCCGTAATCAGACAGAGACTCCACTTATGGATGTTGCTAAAGAGACGTCCCGTAATCAGACAGAGACTCCACTTATGGATGTTGCTAAAGAGACGTCCCGTAATCAGACAGAGACTCCGCTTATGGATGTTGCTAAAGAGACGTCCCGTAATCAGACAGAGACTCCGCTTATGGATGTTGCTAAAGAGACGTCCCGTAATCAGACAGAGACTCCGCTTATGGATGTTGCTAAAGAGACGTCCCGTAATCAGACAGAGACTCCGCTTATGGATGATGCTAAAGAGACGTCCCGTAATCAGACAGAGACTCCGCTTATGGATGATGCTAAAGAGACGTCCCGTAATCAGACAGAGACTCCGCTTATGGATGATGCTAAAGAGACGTCCCGTAATCAGACAGAGACTCCGCTTATGGATGTTGCTAAAGAGACGTCCCGTAATCAGACAGAGACTCCGCTTATGGATGTTGCTAAAGAGACGTTCGGTAATCAGACAGAGACTCCGTTTATGGATGATGCTAAAGAGACGTTCGGTAATCAGGCCGAGACTCCGTTTATGGATGATGCTAAAGAGACGTTCGGTAATCAGGCCGAGACTCCGTTTATGGATGATGCTAAAGAGACGTTCAGTAATCAGACAGAGACTCCGCTTATAGATGTCGCTAAAGGGATGTCCCTTAATCAGACAGAGACTCCGCTTATGGATGTTGCTAAAGAGACGTTCGGTAATCAGACAGAGACTCCGTTTATGGATGATGCTAAAGAGACGTTCGGTAATCAGGCCGAGACTCCGTTTATGGATGATGCTAAAGAGACGTCCCGTAATCAGACAGAGACTCCGCTTATGGATGATGCTAAAGAGACGTTCAGTAATCAGACAGAGACTCCGCTTATGGATGTTGCTAAAGAGACGTCCCTTAATCAGACAGAGACTCCGCTTATGGATGATGCTAAAGAGACGTCCCGTAATCAGACAGAGACTCCGCTTATGGATGATGCTAAAGAGACGTCCCGTAATCAGACAGAGACTCCGCTTATGGATGATGCTAAAGAGACGTTCGGTAATCAGACAGAGACTCCACTTATGGATGATGCTAAAGAGACGTCCCATAATCAGACAGAGACTCCGCTTATGGATGTTGCTAAAGAGACGTTCAGTAATCAGACAGAGACTCCGCTTATGGATGATGCTAAAGAGACGTCCCGTAATCAGACAGAGACTCCGCTTATGGATGATGCTAAAGAGACGTCCCGTAATCAGGCCGAGACTCCGCTTATGGATGATGCTAAAGAGACGTTCAGTAATCAGACAGAGACTCCGCTTATGGATGTTGCTAAAGAGACGTCCCGTAATCAGGCCGAGACTCCGCTTATGGATGATGCTAAAGAGACGTTCAGTAATCAGACAGAGACTCCGCTTATGGATGATGCTAAAGAGACGTCCCATAATCAGACAGAGACTCCGCTTATGGATGTTGCTAAAGAGACATCCCGTAATCAGACAGAGACTCCACTTATGGATGATGCTAAAGAGACGTCCCGTAATCAGACAGAGACTCCACTTACGGATGATGCTAAAGAGACGTCCAGTAATCAGACAGAGACTCCACTTATGGATGATGCTAAAGAGACGTCCTGTAATCAGGCCGAGACTCCACTTATGGATGATGCTAAAGAGACGTCCCATAATCAGACAGAGACTCCACTTATGGATGATGCTAAAGAGACGTCCCGCAATCAGACAGAGACTCCACTTATGGATGATGCTAAAGAGACGTCCTGTAATCGGACCGTTATGCCACCAATTGATGTTGCTAAAGGGGCGTCCCATAATCAGCACGAGACTCCGCCGATGGATGTTGCTAAAGAGACGTCCCGTAATCAGACAGAGACTCCGCTTACAGATGTCGCTAAAGGGATGTCCCTTAATCAGACTGAGACTGCATCACATCACCAGCAGTAAAACCTAGAGTGCTTGAGGATTTCCAGTATGTGACAGTGGAGGGATTATGTAATGACGTCCACTGAAGTGAGTTGCAGTGAGAACCAGTGTGCATATTTATTCAAATAAACAAAATACAAAATAAACCAAGACATGACTTGAAACATGAATTTAAAATGGAACTAAAACTCACCAACAGCACTTACAGTACAAGGAACAAAGCTAGAAATGGAACAATGAAACGTGAGGGCTATTAATTGTTAGATTCCTCTATATTTGGCAGAGCAATTGTTTGGGAAATCACCAATGTATTAGATTTCTCTAATACATAAAATAAGTAAGCCTGACCTTGAGTTCTTGTGGAGAGAATAATTTATTGAAGGTTTGTAGTGTAGTTGCTCTTCAGCAGCGATGTTAGCATGTTGTCCTTCATATAATTTTAACCCAATGTCCTGTCTGTGAGATCAAGGGGGTATTCCAGAAAGCAGGTTATATGACATACCTGGGTATGTTTAAGAGTAAGTAAGCGGATAACCTCAACTTTCAGTTCCAAAAACGGAAGTAACTTTCAGGGTAAGTAGCCATAGCAACTCACTCTCTGAACATAACCCGCTCTGGAGCAGCTCATGTTAAAGGTACTCAGAGGTATTCAGATGCGTGTAATATAATTAATAGTGTTATATTAATATAACTAACTGTGTTATATAGTTACAGTTATAATATACAATATTCTTTTTCATCTCACCTCCTCACCATCCAGTTTTACACCATTATGGAACAACATGTTTATTAATCAATAAAAAAATATGTTCTCTTTCTGAAAATGAAAGAGAAAGGAATATTAAAGTTAGGAGTTAATCAGATTCACGTGTACATATATCATTTGTTGACATCTTCACCCCGGAATTAGGCACGTAGTGACCTTCCAGGCCTGGAGCAGGCGCCAGCTTGCCCAGAAAACAAGTCCACCCATCTCTTAGGATGCCCGTAATCCACCTCCAATACTGATCTGTAGCACAGAATACTGCGCACATACACAGATACACAGTCTCTCCAAGGTTGGAGTTGATTAAGCTCCAGTTCTGACCAGAAAGTTCCCCAAAATATACAGATAGCATGTGCTTTCTCTCAGTGAGAGGTACAGACAGTATTCAACATAATTCTCTAAAGAAATATAAAAGAAAGAGTACTAATTCTGTGAATTGGGTGAATCCACAAACAGTTCAACCCCCCTATTGCCTAGGACCCCTGAGGTCACTAACAACAGATGGGTAATGCCTGTGGAAAGACTTCAGGCTGAACTTCCAATGAACCCTATTTTCTCAGTTTTTCAGTAAAAGGAAATAACAGAATAGAAATAAAGTCTAATATGAAATGAAAGACAAATACATCTTTCATCTCTGGAAGCCGGGCTTAGTGAGCAAGCACTGTCAGGTTAAGGGTGTGTGATACCTCCAAAATCCAAACACATAACTGAAATCAAGTGTTTAGCGACACATCACACATCCCTAGGACAGACCCTCGTCACCACTCAGAGACCAAATACAAACTTTAGAAAACATTAAGGAAGAAACAACAATCATTGGTCCTATTGATTTAGTAATATCATAACTGGAAAGAATCATTAGAAATATATCATAATAATATAGGAGGAAGGATATTGATTAATTCTTTGATTGTAAATTAAATTAAGTTTGCTCTTTGGAAAGTGTCAAAGGGTTTCTATTTACAACTTGTTTTTGCAGCATTGAGCAATGAAGCCAATCACAGACATGTCTGTTGATTTCTTGAACTCAATGGCCAATCAGAGGTGTTTCAAGTTATGCCGAGTTCACACTGCACGATTTTCAAAGTAGTCAGATCACAGTTCTTTTCACCCTGCACAACTATCTGGGGTAGCATTCAGTCACTGTGTTCACACTGCACGATGGATCGGTGACAGGAGGTTTCACCCTGCATGACTTTACAATAAGGAAGAATCGCTGACAACTCTCTCCGGTGCGCAAACTACATTTCACAACCAAACACACGCGAGATGTGATAAGGAAATAATGCAAGGAAATTATTCATGTTCCCATACAACCTCCTATGTGTATCTATTCATGTGTAGTACTATTCTGGAATAAAATGGAAAGGTGTCTCCTGTGTACTTCTTAGGAAATATAAGAGAAGTATAAAACACATTTCATATTAGGAGGAAGACATATGCGTTCACTATTCACATTATCTGTCTATGTTTCAGTTCTACCAGAAAGACTCTGCATTTCCTGCCTGAAGATGAAGGGAGGTATGGTGGTGGGGAGGATGGTGGTGAATGGTGGTGTCAGCATCTGCGAACTCAGACACGTGTAAGTACTCCAAGTATTAGAACATGATAGGTAAGATCTGAAGCTAATAATTGATGAAACATTTGAGTCTTCTTGGCAGAACTTAGCTAGAGCTTTCATTTCTTAAAGCATGTGGAGCTGTGCTGTATTTTTTCTGTGTGATTTTATATAATTAGGGCCCGAGCACCGGGCTAGCCAGCACAGACGCGCCCACTATGAAGAATAGGCCCCTCCCAGTTTATTATAAAAATATTTGTTAAATAACAGCTGTTTGAATTATTTTAACGTAATTACAAAATTATTATAACATCTCAAATACTAAAATAAATAAAATGTTTTTGCTTTTTTTTTTGCATAATGCTTGATGAGTTTGATTGGCAGCTGTGTTAGGCAATTAGGTGTCAGGCTGTCTCATGCATGTCGCGCCTGTGAGTTCATGAAGTGTGTTTGCCTATTCACTTAGACTATAACTTGCAGTTGTGTGATAGATAAACAGCAGCGATGCAAAATTCTATAAAAAGGACTTTTAAAAACTTGCATTGACGCGGGAGAGAACCCATCCATCAGCCCGCAAGTAACGGTAAGACTTTTCAATTCCAAGCGCAGGTTCATTCTGTAAAGCCGGGAACACACCATAAGGATCTGTCAGTAGTGGCAGTGTATGGGTAAGGTGCGTGGCATTAAGTTTTGATGCAATTCGACCTGAGCTACTTCTTTTTCCCATCACATATCAGATCGGAAAGGCGTTTATTTTCAATAAAAATGAAGAAAATATTCGAAAAGTGGAAATAAAGTGTCTAACGTGTGTTGTAACCGCTGCTCATGTTTTGTATGTGGACAGGTTGTAGCTACAGTTTTGGGTTATGTTGACAGTGACACTGACTGGGCACATTCGTGACTGAGACGTGGTAGTTTTACAAGGTGTGTTCTACGATTTATTTTTTCAATAGGATCAAAGAAAATAAGATTGAAATTATCTGACTATTTAGTCTGAAAGCATAGGCGCAATTTGCGGGTGGGACATGTATGCCCCCACCACTCCACAACCCCTTTTTTTGAACACAAAAAAAAAGTAATTATTGTGATTTGTTGATATGTTTTGTATTCAGAATGTCATTACTGTTATTACTGGAAATGATTGCCTACACTTGACTATTCTTTGTGGTCAGTATGATCTCTCCCACCACATTCCCGAAGAGTGGCGGAAAGGAGCTCATTATTCTTGAAAGCAAACAACTATTTTAATACATTGAAATGATTTTTGGATGTGCAGGTGATAAATGCTATAGAGTGGTCAAGGTATGACGTCAGAACCCGGCAGACTAATTGTCAAAAGCCAGTGGTTCCTTTAAAATTTTCCTGTGGGGGTTTTATATTCGGGGTTTTTCAGTTTATGAGTAAAATAAAACCTGTGGTAAACCTAACTTGACCATATTTTGATGTTTTGTTCTGCAACATAATCTGTGCACACCCATACCGAAAATGTGAATTTTGAAGCTGATAAGTTTATTTTTGAAAATGTACGTTTTTAATAAGTAACTAGATAAAAACGTTTGGGGTGTGAGTGTGTGCAATTTATGCTGTAGAACAAATTGTCAAAGTATCATCAAGTTATGTAATCCGTGTATCATTCGTTCAGTCGTTTTTTGATTTAATATTGAAAGTAGAAAAATTAGAAAACAAGAATTAAGCTTGATTTTTTGTTCAGAGGTAGAAAAATGATGTCGGCAGGAATAATACGCCCATCTCTTCTGTGTAGACCAGCGGTTTTAGACCAGAAAAGTGCCTGGGAGTCCGCGAAATAATTAGCTATAGCCTACTGTATTTTCCAGACTTTAAAGTCACGTTTTTTAATCATGAAACATGCTGTGATTTATTCCAAAGTGACTTAGCCTATATAAATATAAATAATCCAAATGTTGACTTTTAAAAGTAGTCAAGTATTCGCTGTATTTTGGTTCATGTTTGTGGTGTGCGCCAGAAAGGAGCCCGAGACAAAGGCATGACATTTTGTAGTAATTTTGAATGTACACAAATAAAATAAACATTTTACTGTTCTTTTATCAGTTCTGGCATTGCTAACTTGACATCGCAGCCTGTTCATTATCGAAATAAAACAAAGTCAACCAAACATAAAAAGTTATTCTGCTTAATTTAATTTGTCTGTTGTACAATATTAAGGCTGTGCCAGTCTTGCTGTTATTCCAAACTCATATCTCTGCATGTGAAGATGCCGATTTAGCCTACGAGTATTGGGACTCGACTGAAGTACAAAGCCTTCTTTACATAAATAGTATAATAACATCCAAATGTTACATTGCAAATATGGAAACTTTGGAGCGAATGCGAGATGCACAAGCCCAACGTCAATACAGAACTATTTTGACCTCACTCAGACCGTCACCACGGTCTTACCTTGAATGACGCCATTCTTCCGCCTATCCTCGAGACCTAATATCAACAATGTCAGGTGACTGACCCTAGGGGTTGGCTATATAACATCCAGGTGAACCAACCACTTCCTGTTGCCGTTCTTGCCTCATCTGAGACCGAAGCGGTAGAGCGTTTTTGTGCTTCATTACATTTCCAATCCGTCACGTTTTCGTGCAGGTGCTTCGCGTCCCTGAGGATTGCGGACGGTGGATTTCTCTTCATATATATATATATATATATATGAAGAGAAATCCACCGTCCGCAATCCTTTTATGTCATGCCTTTGTCTCGGGCTCCTTTCTGGCGCACACCACAAACATGAACCAAAATACAGCGAATACTTGACTACTTTTAAAAGTCAACATTTGGATTATATATATATATATATCTCAGTGCGCCGTTGGAACGCACATCGGTGAGTTTTTCTTTAGTTTTATAGTTTGTTTACAGGTGGTTGATATTGGGTCGGCTGTACGCAGCAGACAATAGTTTTTCCATCTTATTTACTGCATGTTCGCACGTAGAATGGTGGATGTATAATTTTACCATAGACTATGATTAGGAGTTCTGTTCGCAGACTTATTTTGAAAGATGATTAATGAAGAGTGATTCGTCACAATCTGTATGTTAATGGTATTGTTAGAAATTGTTTTTTCAAATAAATACCAAGTAGTTTATTCTGAGAGATTACAGTTCAAGGAAGCATTTTTCTGTCAGTAATAAAGCTCTGTTCGCAGACTTGCTTCAGAGGATGATTAATGAATAGTGATTCGTCACAATTTATATGTTGTGTTTTTTTTTTAAACTAATGCCAGATTTATTTGTCTGGCAAGTCTGGCAATTCAACTTCAAGAATTAGTTAAAATATTTGATTTGGTTACAGTCAATCTTTTATTTCTTCTTATCATAGACTGTTATTATATGAGTGACTTGAACTCTGGCTTGTTGTCATGAGTCAATCAAATTATTTGTCAAACTGGCATACACCCACAGGATGGACACCGAGAATGCCCCTCCTGTTTGGGTATGCAGCATTTATTAGATGATATCGAAAATCCCTGTGCAGCTGCGATAGGGCTATAAAGAGTGCAGAGAGCCAGACATTCAACTGGTTGTAGCAAAAAAGTGATTCCCAGTAGTTCCTTGGGGAATGAACAGTCTCACAAACGTAAGAGGCCTGATGAGTCTACCAGGTCCCCACGTCCTGAAGAGCCCAAGGGCGATACTCCGTTACAAATTTTAGCAGCATTACGTGACTTAGCTGGTAGAGTTGGAACACATGGTTCTCCAGTAAGTGTACAACCATCTGCACTGCCTGCTGCATCCTCGCCTGGAGATGAGTCAACATCATGTCAGGAAAAGAGGGATGATTCTATGGATGTCGTATCACTACATGCAAATAATTCACTTTGTGGTAGTGAGGGGAATGTTGAAGAAGGCGAGGAAGATGAATTCAGGTCTGACGCTTCAGAAGGGGGCCTGCATTCTGATATTTTTTCACGCATTTTAAGTGCGGCAAGGATCTTGGGCCTTGATACTCAGGAAGAAGCCGCAGCTCCAGTCTCCACAAGGTGTATGGGCGAGCATTTCCCATACGCAGCCTCCTGCGTCTATTCTGGTGGCTGAGTATTATTCCCAGATGCTGGGGAAAGCTTGGAATAACCCAAAAGCTGCACCCCAGTTTAACGCAGGCTGTAGGAGTTTTGTTAAGTTAAATTACGCCCCTGAGAGTGGTATGGGGAACATGCCTTCAGTGGAGGCTGCGAGAGATTGCAGCCCTAACTACTTTGGGACCTGAAAAGGTTATGGCCAACCCTTGTTGTCCTGGTAAAGAATGTCAGAAGACAGATCGATTAATGTGCCAAGCGTATAACGCAGTTACTCGGGCAGCCCCCGATTTGGTGGACCTTCCAGATATGGCCATAGAGCTGCTCAATCCTTTCAGCCTTCACACTTTCCTTGGGGGTATGACAGAGGACTAACTAGGGGGTACCAATCCCATGATGGAGGCACCAGACAGTTCCATCAAGCTCCCCAAACTGACCAGTCGCACACTCCACGATCTTTTAAGAGGCGTACTTCCAGGGGTTTCAAATCCTGGGAAGGTTATGCATAGCGGTCTTGGAGTCGCCGAAGCATGCTCCCAACTATGCCTGGACAGTTTGGAGAAGGTAACATCAGATCCTTGGGTTCTAGATACCATCAGGACAGGATACAGTTTTGGCGGCGCCCACCTACTTTTTCAGGGGTTCATATGACCATAGTCAGAGACCCAGTCCAGGTATGAATTTTGGCCAAAGAGATCACGGTTTTATTACAGAAAAAAGCAATTGTACAGATAAACACCAGCAAACAGCTCACTGGGTTCTGTTCAAAGTATTGTCTGGTACCAAAAAAAGATGGCGGACTTCGGTCCATTCTGGACTTACGGCTGAACAGATTCCTAAAAATATTGCCCTTCAAAATGCTGACTACAGCATTTCTGGAGTCCATAGAACTGGGGGAATCGTTCACTTCCATAGACTTAAAGGATGCATATTTCCACATACTCTGTATCCAGGATCATTGCCCGTTTCTTCACTTTGCCTTTCAAGACTGGGTTTATCAGTTCAGGGTCCTTCCATTTGGCCTGTCTCTGTCTCCAACGGTCTTCACCAGGGTGGTTTCAGCAGCCCTTCATCCTCTTCAGTGTGCAGAGCTGAAAATTCTATTATACCTGAACGACTGGCTAATTTGTGCTCCGTCGCGCAGTCAATTCATGAGGGACACAGAAATAGTACTTCAACATGTCTCTCGGTCTCAAAGTGAAATGGCAGAAGAAATCTTGGTTTCCGGCCCTTGTACGTTTGGACCAAGATCACCCATTACCGTTACCGAAGAGAGTCGATCTCTTCTCCCAAGCGGAGGGCCAAATCTGGCACCCAAGACCAGAGAAGCTACAACTGTGGGTATGGACTTTGCTCAGTCACTTTTGTAAGGTCCATCCGTTAGCCCAAAAACGTAATCTAAGGGCTTGGTTGAAGGATTCTGCGTGTAAGCCTTTTCAGCATTTCTGTTAAATTCCCTTATTTTATTAACATATAATTTTAAATCTGACTCCATGAATAAAGTGATCTGACTCCAATTGTATGTTACGTCGTTCAATTTGTTACGTTTGTAATTTAACAGCTGATGATCCGTTGTGATTTAATTTGGATCGTTGGTTTTTCTTTATCTCTTATTTTTAAATATTCGCTCATCAAGGGACCCGATATCGCACAGAAACAGGCGTGTCGCGAGTCGCGCGTTCACGAACACAAACTGGCCAGTTTCTGATATTAGTCAGCGGATTACAGAGTGAATATTTTACCTTGAAGTGGTCGCACCTGCTTACTCAACAAAAAGTGTCATTTGATTAATAGACACGAGAGCTGCAACGTGCTAATACAGTAATAGTCAGAAATCGGATTACCCCGCATGCTGCGCTCCACGCTTCAGTCATGGGGTCCTCGGTTTGATCTATTCTGGCAAAAGATTTGCAGAAATAAAGGACTCCACATTGATCCATACTAGAATAATGATTTCAGAATAATACAAGATAAATCAAGATTAACATTTATTTTGGCCAGACAGAACTTACATAAAAATAATTAAACATGAATCCATGGTACACAACTTTCAGCATAAAAATATAAAACACAATTACAAAGTAATATGAAAATAGTTTCAAAGAGTCACCTGGTTTCGGGGGAGAGGATCAGATATCTTCTGAGACCACTCAAAAGGAGAACAGAATTCTCATAAGTTTCAATCTTTCTCATCCTACCAGTGACAGCAGTGAAGTTGAGACCATTTTACCAATCACACTGAGACCTTTAAAAAGATACCATACATGAAAAGGGAAAAACAATAGATTAACAAGATACATCATCTGTGGTATATTTGCATTCTGTGACTTGAATCAGAGGGAAGGGAGTCGGTGAGGGAGAGGGGGAGAAGGTTTGGACAGGCTGATGTCCTACACTCTTTCTGTGAGATCTTCTCTCCAGATTAGTGAGTTTTATTGTTCTATTGCAGGGGGTTGGATCTTCAGCTTTTGTCTTAGCAGTAAAACCGATTCTTACACTCTTTAAAGACTTAGATGAAGCTGTATTGAGGACTATAAATAGTTCTAAGGCACCCTCTACGTGGAGTAACTACTCTAGTAAGTGGCGAATATTCTCAACATGGTGTCAAGGCCAACAACTAGACTCGGCCAATTGCGACACCAGTCTGGTTCTTTGGTTTCTTCAATCATTGTTGGATTCGGAGAAATCTGTAAATGTCATAAAGGTCTACATTGCGGCCATCTCCCACTTTCACATTTTAGTTGACGATGTAAGTATTGGCAAACACCCTTTGGTGGCTCAATTCCTTAAGGGTGCACACTGTTTACGCCCAGGGAGAGTTATGAGGTCACCTGCTTGGGACCTTACGATTGTCTTACACTCACTGGGTGAAGTACCTTTTGAACCTTTGGAACAGGCTGATCAAGTTCTTGACATGGAAGACAGTCTTCCTCCTGGTGATATGTTCAGCCAAGTGAGTTAGTGAATTACATTCTCTATCAGTCAGTGAAGACTGCTTGAGATGGAAGGCGGAGAAAACGGGTTTTTCTCTGGCCAAACCACAGCATTTAATATTGGAGTTTATCAAACATTATAATCACACTACTTTCTTGTACTGCATGTGTTTGTTTAGAAGAATGTTTCATTTCTTTTTGTGTTGCTGATGTGGTATACCCCTCTCTTCGATCAATGGTATATTCCCCTGGTGCCACACTCTTCAGTCTGCGTGAAACATTCTGAAGAGAGGTGTGTGTCTCTGTTAATGGACAACTCGAACATGTTCCTAGAGCATATTAAATGGCTACAATTGAGTTACAATGAAATCAGAACAAAATATTTTTGTAATACTATTGTTGACCCTGTTATTTGTAAAATTAGAGGTTTGCATAAACTGTATAGATTTAAAAGTGCGATTGTGTCATATTTCTACGAACAATACAACATCTGAAATATCAGTTTATGTCCTATGTTCCTTCTCGTGAGTATGAGGATGTTTATTAATGTTCATCTGAGTTTCATTTCATTACATTTTGATGACGCGAGTGGTTGATCCCTTGCTGCACAAAGTGAAATGTGCGCCAGTAATCGGCGGTGCATTTTGGGTAATGTAGTTCATGACTCAAAGCATGTTATATGTGTTAAGGAGAAGAAACTGAAACTGTGAATTGTTACTTTGGTATTGTAAGTCGCCTGCATATTAGAAAAATGGGGCAATGTACTAACTAAATTGTGTATTTGCAGATTGTGAAACCAGAACAGATGATTGTTGTAACATTGCCCCATTTCATGCTTGCAGGTATGAGTCATTGTTCATTTTATTATTGTTTTATTGATTTTCAGTATTCATAAATCATATTAATTCTATATAAAAAATGTGCCTTTGGTGTAATGCAATTTATTGAGTGGAACAATTTAAGATACTGTAAAGAAAACAACCTGTAATACAAGTCTGCGTGAAACATTCTGAAGAGAGATTGTAAAACCAGAACAGATGATTGTTGTAACACTGCCCCATTTCATATTTGCAGTAAACACCCAAGAAAAGGCATTACTGGTGTTTGTCCTCATTTGGGGTTGACCCTGTGATGCATCCAGTGTTCCGCTACAAAACATCTATTGTGCCCTGGTCATAGGTAAATCCAGAGTTGCTCCCATTAAGGTCCAGACTATTCCCAGGCTCGAACTGACAGCTGCGGTCATCTCAGTTGCCATGAGGAATATGCTTAAACATGAGCTGGAATATACAGACATTGAAGAGCACTTATGGACGGACTCCCAAGTGGTTCTGGGATATACAGTGGTGGTCAGAATTATTGGCACCCCTGGTAAATATGATCAAATATGGCTGTAAAAAATAAATCTGCATGGTTTAACCTTTTGACCTTTTATTAAAAAAAAAAATCACAAAAATCTAACCTTTCATTGAAGTAAAAGAATTGAAAGTGGGGGGAAAATCACATTATGAAATAAATGCTTTTCTCCAAAACACGTTGGCCACAATTATTGGCACCCCTAGAATTTTTTACGAGTAAAATATCTCTGAAGTATATTCCCATTAATATTTACTTTTTTTTTTTTTTTTTTTTTTTTTAGCACACCAGGGTAACTTGGAACATGAAATTGTCCAGCTATGATGTCTTGTTCTGCAGGAGTATAAATATGAGGAAACACAAAGGCCAAATTCCCTTAATCATTCATCACAATGAGTAAAGCCAAAGAATATAGTTCTGATGTGCAGCAAAAGATTGTTGAGCTTCACAAAAAAAAAGTGGCTGTAGGAAAATAGCTAAAGCATTGAAAATTCCCATTTCCACCATCAGGGCAATAATTAAGAAGTTCCAATCAACTAAAGATGTTACGAATCTGCCTGAAAGAGGATGTGTGTCTATATTGTCTTAATGCACGGCGAGGAGGAAAGTTTGAGTGGCCAAAGACTCTCCAAGGATCACAGATGGAGAATCGCAGAGATTAGTTGAGTCTTGGGGTCAGAAAGCCTAAAAAAAAAAATCAAACAACCCCTACATCACCTCATGTTGTTTGGGAGGGATTCAAGAAAAATCCTTCTTGCTCATCCAGAAACAAACTCCAGCATATTCAGCTGTCAGACACGACTGGAAATTCAAAAGGGACCTAATTCTGTGGTCAGATGAAACTATAAAAAGAGCTTTTTGGCAGAAAACCCACCAGATGAGTTTGGTGCAAACAGGGATGAAAAGTACCCCATGCCCACGGTTAAAAATAACACTGGATCTTTAATGTTGTGAGCCTATTTTTTTGCTGGAGGTCCTGGACATCTTGTTCAGACACATGGTATCATGGATTCTAGCAAATACCAACAGATAAAAAATCAAAACCTGACGGCCTCTGCTAGAAATCTTATAATGGGCCGTGGCTGGATCTTCCATCAGGACAACGATCCAAAACAAACATCAAAATCAACACACAAATGTGTCACTGAGCACAAAATGAAGCTTCTGCCATGACCATCCCAGTCCCCTGACCTGAACCCTATAGAAAATGAGTGGGGTGAACTGAAGAGAAGCACCAACATGGATCTGGGAATCTGAAGGATCTGGAGAGATTCTGTATAGAGGAATGGTCTCTGATCTCTTGTCAGGTGTTCTCCAAACTCATCAGGCGTTATAGAAAAAGACTCAGAGCTGTTATCTTGGCAAAAGGAGGTTGCAAAAAGTATTTAATAAAAGGGTGCCAATAATTGTGGCCAACGTGTTTTGGAGAAAAGCATTTATTTCATAATGTGATTTACCCCCCACTTTCAATTCTTTTACTTCAAAGAAAGTTTTGATTTTTTTAATAAAAGATCAAAAGGATAAACAATGCAGATTTATTTTTTACAGCCATATTTGATCATATTTACCAGGGGTGCCAATAATTCTGACCACCACTGTATTAACAACGAACCACCACGTTTGTGGTGAACAGAGTGCAGAAGATACATCTCAGCACTACTTCTCAACAGTGGAGATATGTTCCCACCAATGAAAACCCTGCTGACCATGCGTCAAGAGGTTTAAACGCTGGTGAGATTTTTACATCCAATTGGTTGACAGGGCCATAATTCTTATGGAAGAAGGATATACCTCCTGTTGCAGATATTGACACAGCACTAATGGTTGGAGGCCCGGAAGTGAGACACTGAGTGCAGAAACAACAGAAGTCAGCCTCTCAGACCGCTTCTCAAAGCTGTCTTCATGGTCTGGAGCTGTCCAAGGTGTGGCTTGCCTCGTTCGTCGAGCCAAAGGGGATAAGTCCAGCAGTCACAGTACGGTAGCTGAACGAGAAGATGCTAGAAGCTTCATCATTAAGGAAATTATTTTATTATTATTTAATTTTATTCTGTGTGGTAAACTTTAAGTGACTTTGAAGTGTTTTTTTTTTTTTTTTTTTTCTGAAGCTGTTCTCCTCTGAAGCTGTTAGCTAATGTTTAGTGGGTCGTTAGCATATATGCAGGTTTAGAGTATCAGTGATGACCTTTTCATTTGCTAATGTTATGGATTATGACAGTTATGTTACTGTCATAAGCAGATCACAGTATACTATTGCCTTGTCAGTGTTGTAGTTTCTCTTGGTTTGCACTCCAGATAGGTTGTTTACAGTACATCAAGTCTTTATTTGGTCATTTTATATATTTTATGTTTTTATCTCAACATTGAGATTGTCAATTGTACCTGAATTAATTCATTGTTAGCTCAGGTGTTTCATTTAGTACACATTGCAAAGAGATATTATTAAAGCAATTCATAAACTCATATAGGCCATTCAGGTAGCACTTTGAAAGAAGTTTGTCAGTTGTTTTAAAAAACATTTTTGGTAAGTGCTTTAACTGCATTAAAGATCGTTACTGTCGATGTTAAAATAATTTGTTATTCAGGCTTACTACAGTGCAGTAAGGCAAGGTTATTACATTAGCCTGTATACTAAATATGTGATTTATTGTCACACTATTCATGGTGTAGGCCAATTAGGTTACAAATGTGTATTTATTAGTTTATAGGTTTGTTACGGACATTTATATACAATTTCCAAGCAGATGTCTAATGATTGTTTGTTTTTATTCAGCTCTTACGGTGTTTTTTGGAAATTAATTCCTTTACAAACATTAGTTCCTGAGAGTAAATTTCATCTGTTCAGCCCGTCCAGCTCCGCTCTGGGTTCACCATTTCCCGCTCCCCGTTCCACTCCTCGCTCACTGATATCAGAAACACCGCTCCGTCTTCGCTTCGACAAGTATTTAAGTAAGCTCTGAAATATCACAAGTTTGGTTTATAACATACGGTGACGCATTGCTGCTACATACATATTATTTTTTCCACTCAATGATGTCATCATAACGAGATGACATTTTCTCCTAATAACGAGATCTTATGTCGTTAAAACAACATGTTTTTTCTCGTAATAACGAGATGTTATGTTGTTTTTACGACATAAGATCTAGTTATTACATGTTAAAAACATGTTGACATACGTAAAATTACATTTTTCATTTGGGAACTGAACTGTGCTGACTAGTCCTGCCATAGCCTACATCAGACTGCCAACTGTTATTTAGTAAAACAACTTTGACATGGATTTTTGTTAATTTGTAATATTTGTTAATATATTACTTTTATGTATATGTAAATCTGTTTTTACAGTTTTTCTCAATCGCTTTGGCACCATTCTCTAAACTGTAAGTGCAATTTTCACAACTGTTCACTGAAATATCAGAAATGTTCATGTGTGCCAAGACATTTTAGAAATCCCAACCAGACGTTGTTTTACGGCCATGTTCGGAATAAAGACTGTGCGGTAACCCTACATACATACAGTTAAGATGATATTAAATGACTTAAACCGTGATATAAGATTTTGGATATATTACCCATCTCGAAGTCATTCATTCCCTGTGCGACTTCTTGCAAAGGCTTGCGTTTCGTTTGGTCACACCACAAGGTGTCACTGTGGCCTCAAATCTTCAGCACTGCCACTCTGAGCTCGATTGCTATGTCTGAGGTGGGGCGTGTTTTACCTCAGACATAGCAATCAAGCTCAGAGTTTCTTTCTTCTGCTGAACACAAAAGAAGATATTTTAAAGAATGTCGGTAACCAGACAGTTGATGGTCCCCATTGACTTCCAAAGTAGGAAAATCAACTGTCTCCGACATTCTTTAAAATATATCTTCTTTTGTGTTCAGCAGAAGAAAGAAACTCATACAGGTTTTGGGGGAGAGTAAATGATGACAGCATTTTCATTTTAGGGTGAACTGTTCCTTTAACACTAGAACCGCCAGGGGTCATTGTGTGGAGTATTTTACAAAGGTTTAAAGGAAATTAAAGTTAATATAAAAGTTATACTATAAAAGTTAATATTACTCATAAATATTATTTTCTAAATGTTTTTCCCCAATTATTTCTACTTAATGTTATTTGTTAATGTAATGCAGTTACTCAGATCTACTTATTTTTTTACTTACATTTACTCAGTTCATACAGTGTATGTAATTGATTTCACTGCTTTAAAATTTACTCAATATTTTAAGTGTAAAAATGTTTCACCTAGAGTGTATACCTAAAACCGCCAGCGGGTAAAATTTACCCATGCACACGATTACTGTTTTGATACGGCTAAAAACATATTAAATGTGTTAATTATGTCACTGTATTATGCCACCGTCTTCACAAAGTAATGTCTACAGTCATGAAATGATTATTTTTAGTCATCAACTATGTTTTTGTCCTGTTGTTTTATGCTATTTTAAGCAGGTTACACTAATCACTTTTTGGTGAGTATAGGCTAAACCAGCCTGCAATGACAACAAGAATTAGAAGGAAATAAATACATATTTGGGTGGTGTAATATTATAATAAAATGTTATTAATCACATATTAAGATAACCCATATTATTTAAATTACTAAAATACCCTAAATAGACAATAAAGCCCAATAATAATTCACCGCACTGCATAGGATGTATGATGCAATGACAAATTCAAGCGCACAGTTTCACCTAATTGGTTAATTTGTTTAGTTATATCATTTATCATTTGAGTAAGTGAACAACACCAACAAACTGGGGGTAAAAAAAATAGTTTTATTCATTACATGAAAGATTGGAATTTTTTTTTTTTTTCAGGAAAAGGGCAGACTTAAATAAATAGCAACACAGTTGCAAACAATACACAAAAATGAATAATTAAAAACAAAAATGAATAATTTTTGAACATTCAAAGTTTGTACATTTATGAGTAGGCACATCTTCATTTGATCGTGCGTTGTATGACAGTCTACAGTAAGCCTATACACATTGCTCAAACACAGCATGAAAATAAAGGAATCACATAGGGGTAAATTTGACCTGCTGGCAGTTTTAGGTATAAATGCCCTGTTTTTTAAATGTTTTTATATAAACAATTTTTAACTACAGGGGATTGTAAATAACACAATTTTAGTAAAAGTCATTGACTGGGAGACTTGGATATTTTGTTGAAAATCAAATGTACATTTGAAAAACAGCCATGGGTGTGGCGGTTCTAGTGTTAAAGCTGCAGTCCGTAAGTTTTGCCTCTGTGTCGCCATCTCTGTTTGAAACCTGCAATTGTAGTTATTTGCACAGTTATCATCTGTAAGTGAGTTGTGCTTTGGCGCAGCTCCTCAGCGCGGATGAATCTAATGTTTTGAGGAGTGTGTGCGGCTTTGCTGTCAGTCACCGCACCGGTGTGGATACTGTACTTCAGAATCACAGATTCTACGTCTCTTGGAGTTTAACCTAAATAAGAATTTTCACCGGAAAATGTCATCTGAACAAGTAACTAACTTGTCTGCCACTTTTGGGAACAAAACATTACAATAAATCACGCTACCAACGGTTATTAAATGTAACGATCGCTTATATAACATCAAACCGTGCAAATTATTGTTATACTTTGTTCTCAAATTGTTAATGTTAACAGCATTAGCATTGTGTGACAACGTGTATTTAGTGTTTATTAGCATTAGGCTACCTGTAGATTTCAATTTCTGTACAGTCTAATCTTTTGCTTTTGACTACGGGTGAATCTCCAGTTGTCACTGATGGTGTCATTTGGGCCTTTCATTACAATCCACCATCAAAATGATAAATTGAATTATTCCAGCTGCTGTGAGAAAAGGCTACTGCAGCTTTAACCCTCTACGGCATGGGGTGGCCATATGGCAACATACTCTTTGTGTTCATTTCCTTGCCAGTCTCTTTAAGAGAACTTTTTTTTTTTTTGGGAATGAGAAGACCTTAGTTTAGCTAATGATGTACTTTGGTTAAGTCACATCACATGCAGTTTTGCATGCAGGTAGTTGCTGAAAGCAAACTAAAACGTCAGTAACAAATAAGGGCCAGCCCATATCACATACACACAAAAAATCGGAAACATCACCTCAGGTAAGTTATGATGACATATTCACCACTCAAAAAAGTTATGAAATTAGGTTTTGGTAAATCGATCAAATGTCTGTGTAATAGTGGAATGACATTATTGCAATAGTTTAGCTAGCTAGCAAAGTCAGCTGCAATCTGTTAAACTTTAAGAATAACAACATTAATTCTAGTGATTTAATGTTGATTAGTGATATGTTAAGGACTGCCAAGGCATTTGTATTATGGATAAAATCAAATTTAAAATGGCAATTTTACTTTTGATTAGATATGAATACAGGTAACATTACATGAGTGAGCACGGCTATATTCTATGGCAAGGTAAAAAAGAAAAAGGGCAGAACTGGCTCTTCCTGCAGATGAAAGTGAGGATGAGATAGGATTTAGTGACCATGAGGATGATGTGGATTGGACAGTAGATGGAAGCAGTGATGGAGACATTCAGGTAAGTTAGCTCAGAGGCAGACAAGACAGGTATAGTCTAGTAAACAGTGTTAGCTACATTATTCTGATGCATCTGGATACGTTAGACTTATTATTTATTGGTCATAATATGTATTGGACCTACTGTATTTTGTCTGTCAACACAAACAACATTTCTGAGGAAAAATATTAACTAAGTAAACTTACACTTAACTGTAAGTAAACTTACACTTATTCTAAGTTGTTTACACTATTGTATGTTGTTGCCGTATGGCAACATATCATAAAGTACCTTAAAATAATATTTTTTCCAAATTTTCTTTTTTACAGCACTTCAAGTTAAGCCATTCTTTTTCTATAGGTTTATCAATGCGTGCGGTAGAGGGTTAAGTAGTAAAGGGCATCATACTAGCTGTGGTTTGCTCTAAAAAAAAAGAGAATGAATTGAAATTTATAGCATTTATCTTTATGTGCTTTGGACAGTCACTGAAACACTGTGCATTCTATATAAATAGTAAATTCAGCTTTGGAGAGGAAAAACGTCAAATACTGACAGAAAACGCAACAATTGCACTGAAGAACAGACCGTTTAATTTTTTTTATAGTCTGAAAAATCCATTCAAGATAAACTTGATAGTAAAGTTGGCTATATGTAATACGAGGACGTGCAAAGCTTGAGCATTTATGTAAACATATTGTGTGCGGTTTTCGTCCAATCAGTGACACTGACACTGCAAATAAGGATGTTATCCCATGGTTTAGTAATGTACAGTGTGGAACAGCAGTGTATGAATACCCAGGATTAATTGTTAATCTCAGGTAAATGATGATCAGTGTGAAATGTGAAGCAAGGATTCTGTTTACCTGGGGTTTACTATTTTGTAAGTGTGAAAAGCTCTCATGTTTTTTTATCCTAATGAATCCTAAAAAAAAAAATATTTTTCTTCCCACAGTCAACAGAGCCCGCCAACTGTTGTGGAACATTCAAAAATAATATAACATTATTAAGTTATTCCTGGAAAAGATGTGATAGATATAACAGCACACGATCTGTATAAGTAGCTCATGAAAGCCTTTTAAATGTGGCTCAGCTTCCATTGTCCTGAGATGATTCTGCTTGTCAATTTATTCAAAATCAAGTCGCTCCGCTCCCACTCCACTCACATTCTACAACCTATTCTCTGGTTGTAGATTTCCTGTGGCGATAGTAAACTGCAACTGCTACAGTCACAAACAGCAGAACACTAGCAGCAATTATTCCTGCTGCAGCAGCTGAAGATAAACCTGAATCTGGAACAGATGAAGACAGACAGTCATTATTACTAGAGATCAACTGATAATTGATTTTACCAATAATGTTGACTCATATTTACATCTGTTTTCAGTAGAAAGTTGCATGATATTGATTTAACTTTTTGAGCAACAGCAGTTAAAACAGCATCAGCACTGTGAACTCAACAGAAAACAATGTTCACAGGAACTGACTGATATTGTGCACTTTTGTTATTAACAATAGACTTTATTAATTATATAATATTAATTAAATATGAATTATTAATTGTAAGTCTGTTTTGAAGATGATAGAGATTATCCAAATTATATTTTAATCATTTTTCAAACAGGCCTCAATGAAAATATTAACTGTTTTCTAAAACTGCTCAAGTGAAAATGCTCTGAATGATTAAATGACACTCACCAGTGACAGAAACACTGAAGCTCTTAATGATGCGGAATCTGCTGCTGTTGATCAGTAGTTTATATTCCCCAGAGTCTGTGTTTGTGGTGTTTGTGATGGTCAGAGATCCAGTCTGATGATCCAGCTTCAGTCTGTCTCTGAATCTCTCTTTACACTGATCATCTGTACAGATCTGACTCTGATCTCCAGTGATTTCAGCGATGAGAATGCCATTAAAATACCATGTCATTGAATCATTTGTGTTTTTTATTACACCAGGATCTAAAGTGACAGATTCTCCCTCCTTTCTCTTCACGTCATCTCGATCAGCAGCAGAAACACCTGAAACACAAATCGACAGATGATGGAGGATCTTGTTTTGAGGGACAGACACATAACATGAGAGAACTGTTTATGAAAGTGATAAAATATGCTCTCTTGACTTTCAGTCTGAAAAGCAAAATGTATTCACGTTTTGTGCTTATAAACATATTTTAAATCTAATCGTCTACACTATTCCTGGTGAAGTAAAAACACTGAGTATGAAATAATAGATGCAGATGATTATAAAAGATGAACAGAGATGATATGATGAGGAACAGTACCATCTGTACCAGAACAAGCCATTCAAATCATACTGATTACAAAAATCACTTTAACAGTAAATGTGTTTTGAAGAAATTATCTTTATACTGCATGTTAATTAATATACAGGTAAAAAGAAAAAATACTTCTTAATGTCACTAAAATATCAGTAAACACATTAATGATGTGATTTAAATGTACAAGACTTGCTTTAAACACAATGACTCACCATGAACAGAAACACTGAAGATCTTTTCACTGTCGCTGTTTCCGCTGCTGATCTTCAGTTTATAATCTCCAGAGTCTGTGTTTCTGGTGTTTGTGATGGACAGAGATCCAGTCTGATGATCCAGCTTCAGTCTGTCTCTGAATCTCTCAGTACCTTCATTACACTGAACATCTGTGCAGACTTTACTCTGATCTCTATTGATTTGAGCTATTCGAATGTCATTAAAATACCATCTAATTCTGTCTTGATGTTTTGTTTCAACACCAGTGTGTAGAGTGACTGAATCTCCCTCCATCACTGACACTTCATCTGCACCAACACCAGACACACCTGAAGAAGAAATGAACAGTTCATTATGAGCTAAACAACATTATACAACAGGAAAGTGCTGTAAAAAGTGTTTTTCTACAGATCATAAAGATTGTGGGTATAGAAATATGTCTGGATTGATAATGTACCACATGCAAACACACAGCATTGATTTACAGCCCCTGTTCCTGGAGATCAACCTTCCTGCAGAGTTCAGATCCAACCCTGATCAAACACACGTGTCTGTAAGATCTTAATGAGCTGCTTCAGTTTTGTTTGAACAGGGTTGGAGCTGAACTTACGTAATGAGATCAAGCAGTGTTGTGACAATCTGAAGGATTTCAAAAACACATTGTGCACAGAAAGTTCACTTCACACTCGTGGGCACACAGACATGACAAATCAGGGTATGAATCTCAATAATGACAGTCAACAAAATATTCAGATAAGCAGAGAAACTCTGAACATCACAAAACAAGCTACTAAAGTCACAACAAAACAACAGTAAGAATAAAAAGAAAACAGTAAGACAATTCAGATGCATGATAAATTAATGCCGCAATGCATGCTGGGTAAATGGTGCTTCCTCATTTCCTCCATCCTGTGACCTGGGGTGCTTCTCAATTCTTATTTGTGCATCCTCATTTCCTTTCCTTGCTTCCTTTCCTCATGTCTTAGCTCCACCCCTTCAGGATGCGAGGGAAGGACACAAGGAATAGACGCGAGGACGGAGGAATTGAATCAAGTGAAATGATATATCCTCTCTGTATCATTTAAAGGGAAAAATAAGTTGATTTTAAATTTCATGGCATCAACACATCTCAAAAAAGTTGGGACAAGGCCATGTTTACCACTGTGTGGCATCCCCTCTTCTTTTTATAACAGTCTGCAAACGTCTGGGGACTGAGGAGACAAGTTGCTCAAGTTTAGGAATAGGAATGTTGTCCCATTCTTGTCTAATACAGGCTTCTAGTTGCTCAACTGTCTTAGGTCTTCTTTGTCGCATCTTCCTCTTTATGATGCGCCAAATGTTTTCTATGGGTGAAAGATCTGGACTGCAGGCTGGCCATTTCAGTACCCGGATCCTTCTTCTACACAGCCATGATGTTGTAATTGATGCAGTATGTGGTCTGGCATTGTCATGTTGGAAAATGTAAGGTCTTCCCTGAAAGAGACGACGTCTGGATGGGAGCATATGTTGTTCTAGAACTTGGATATACCTTTCAGCATTGATGGTGCCTTTCCAGATGTGTAAGCTGCCCATGCCACACGCACTCATGCAACCCCATACCATCAGAGATGCAGGCTTCTGAACTGAGCGCTGATAACAGCTTGGGTTGTCCTTGTCCTCTTTAGTCCGGATGACATGGCGTCCCAGTTTTCCAAAAAGAAGTTCAAATTTTGATTTGTCTGACCACAGAACAGTTTTCCACTTTGCCACAGTCCATTTTAAATGAGCCTTGGCCCAGAGAAAACGCCTGCGCTTCTGGATCATGTTTAGATATGGCTTCTTTTTTGACCTATAGAGTTTTAGCCGGCAACGGCGAATGGCACGGTGGATTGTGTTCACCGACAATGTTTTCTGGAAGTATTCCTGAGCCCATGTTGTGATTTCCATTACAGTAGCATTCCTGTATGTGATGCAGTGCCGTCTAAGGGCCCGAAGATCACGGGCATCCAGTATGGTTTTCCGGCCTTGACCCTTACGCACAGAGATTGTTCCAGATTCTCTGAATCTTTGGATGATATTATGCACTGTAGATGATGATAACTTCAAACTCTTTGCAATTTTTCTCTGAGAAACTCCTTTCTGATATTGCTCCACTATTTTTCGCCGCAGCATTGGGGGAATTAGTGATCCTCTGCCCATCTTGACTTCTGAGAGACACTGCCACTCTGAGAGGCTCTTTTTATACCCAATCATGTTGCCAATTGACCTAATAAGTTGCAAATTGGTCCTCCAGCTGTTCCTTATATGTACATTTAACTTTTCCGGCCTCTTATTGCTACCTGTCCCAACTTTTTTGGAATGTGTAGCTCCAAAATGAGCCAATATTTGGCATGACATTTCAAAATGTCTCACTTTCAACATTTGATATGTTATCTATATTCTATTGTGAATAAAATATAAGTTTATGAGATTTGTAAATTATTGCATTCCTTTTTTATTCACAATTTGTACAGTGTCCCAACTTTTTTGGAATCGGGTTTGTACTATTTTGCCCCCATTTCCTTTAAAAAATCTATTTTGCACTAGGTACACAAAATACTTCCTCTCAGGACCTTTTGGACAAAAATGCCCCCATTGAAACCCATGAAAACTGCAATTTTCAATCCCAGGGCCATTTAACTAAAAAATGGTGCAATCTTTATTAATAGGCTTTCATTTTGTTGGCAAGGCTTCAAAATTAAAAAATTTTACTATTTTTTACCAGATTTTTTCATGCCACACAGTGGTAAACATGGCCTTGTCCCAACTTTTTTGAGATGTGTTGATGCCATGAAATTTAAAATCAACTTATTTTTCCCTTAAAATGATACATTTTCTCAGTTTAAACATTTGATATGTCATCTATGTTGTATTCTGAATAAAATATTGAAATTTGAAACTTCCACATCATTGCATTCTGTTTTTATTCACAATTTGTACAGTGTCCCAACTTTTTTGGAATCGGGTTTGTAAAATTCCAATAAAAATACACACCTGTGCCAAAATGTATGCAGTTGGCATTAACAGAGGCAAAATTATCAAAAAAAGCCTAGAAAAAGATAAGCTTGCACAAGGGTTTAATAACCACACTTTAACAACATAAGGGCAGATCCTTTGAGCACAGCTGATGATCAAGAATATTCCAATATATAAATAACATTTCCTTCGATTCCTCTGTCCTCATTTTCTGTCATTGCATCCTTCCCTCACATCAGACGGGGTGGAGCTGAGACATGAGGAAAGAAAGCGAGGATGCACAAACAAGAAGTGAGATCCACCCAATGAGTTCTGTACTGTGCTGGGACCCATCATGCATGAAGCTTTTCATACACTGAGATTCATACACTGATTCCTGATGTCTGTGTGTCTGAATGATGCCACACACTTGAAAATGAGCTTTTGCGGTGGGATGTCTGCAAGCCTAAATGTCTTACATTGGTCGTGTAAAAACAAACACTGCAAATAAATTTCTGTCGAATGTAAAGCGATTAGATAAGAGAGACAATAACATAAGCATAAATGTCTTACCATGATTGATTAAACAGCAGAGCAATAAAGGCAAACTAAACAGACGCTTCATTTTCCCCACTTTTGCTAAAAAAAAAAATCATCGCACCTTCTGATACACAATAGCGCTGTGGTGCTCCTCTGCCTCGACGCCAAAGAGAAAGCAGTATTTTGGGATGCTGTAGCGCGATGACGTAATGACGCTTCGTCACGTTCTTTAACCCTCTGACGCGAATGATCACGTAATTGCAAATAGTTTATATGATTTTGTAGTGTTTACAATGCTTTTTTTGTGAAACGCAGCCCTCGATTGTGTCAAACGTGTCTAAAACCAAACAATATATGTCCACATTGTTTCATCACAAACACACTGCACTCCATTTATCAGCAATAATAAGGAATTATAAATTAATTCGTTGATCGAAAGAGAGATAAAAAAAATGTCTTTCCGAGGTCGTGTAAAAATAATATCACTGCGAGTAAATTAAAGAGAAGACTTATTTTCACAGCTTTTTTCCTCAGACAAATTAATGTTCTGATTCATAAAAGTGTCGTTCTTCTGCTTCACTGGAGACGCAGTTGTTTTATTAGTCAATGTGAAAGTAGTAAACTGGGATTCCCTTTTGAGAGTACTCTCGTATTGCGTAAGTTAGCTTATGCTATGGGAAAAACTTTCTAAACTAATTTTATTAAATTAGTTTTACTAATTTTAAGAATATTGAAGCCAAAATTATCCTTATAATTTTATATATGTAGCACGTCAGTGCCCGCCAAAATGGCCGTGGCCTACGGCTATAAAAGCCCCCCTTACGCCATAGGATTCAGATTTAATCTCCTTCAGTTTACTTACCTTCGCTGACCTCTGGATTGAGAAGTCGCCGCCGTCGAAAAGGCCTTCAGCGAAACGAGCCATCTGCTTTTTTCTGAGAACACCGGTTCCTGTCTTCACTGGACACCGTCTTCAGCCCGCTGTTCTGCTCTGCCATCCAGCGCGCTATATCCTTTATAAGCTGTGTGTGTGTTCGCCGCTGCAACACACACACTCACAAAAAGAGCAAGGCGTTGTTTCAAATGCCTCGTATATCCTGTGCCTCGTGCAGAGGCCCTCTCTTCTGCGGGGATCGTCACATCCTTTGCACCGCGTGCTTAGGCTGTGACCACGCTGAAGCTGCACTCTCTAAGGGCGGCTGCCCGGAGTGTGACAAAATGGTGTTGTCGACCCTGCGGGCTCAACTCGCTAGCTTCAATGAGCACTCCGTTCCCTCCGCTCTCCCTCTTCTCTCGCTCAGGCCGCGCAAAAAGAAGTGCCGTGGACAGAGAATGCCAGAGCAGACGAGCGAGCCCACGCCAGAGCTCTCCCCGCGTGTCTCGCTCTCAGAGTCCCCTTCGCCGGTTTTGTTCACCCAGGATGACCAACGCCCTTCTCAGTTAGCAGCCGGTCCTATTTCCTTTGGCGGACCAGAAGCGGAGGAAGATGAGGATGACAGCCTTTGCTCGCTGCATCCGGAAGTGAGGAATGGTCGGGCTCCATCGCTGACCCCGCACCTTCTGTTCAAGACAGCAGCAGTGTCGAGAGCCGGCCTTGATGCTGAGCTCATTCACCTGCTCACCAGGGCCGTCGGAGACTTCGGGCTCGATTTTGTCTCATCCTGAGGAACCCACGCGAAGCAAGCTGGACGAGTGGTTTCTGCAAGGCCGGCGTCAGTCCCCTCTGCAGAGGCCCGCCCCCTTCTTCCCTGAAGTTCAGCGTCTCAAATCCTCGGCTTCTTCAGAGCTCTTGACACTCAACAGCGCGAAGGAAAAAGGCTATAAGAGTCTCCCCCCTCTTGAGGAAGCGGTCGCCGCACATCTTTGCCCGCCCTCCGCTAGGGGATGGCAGTCAAAAGCGACGCACCCATCCAAGCCCTGCCGCATTACTTCAGCTCCGCCGGCCAGGCTGCTTCGGCTAAACTTCTCCGTTCTCTGGATGAGTCTGGCCCTGATCCTGAGGCATTCAAAGACCTGCCCAGCGCCACTGACTTAGCCCTGCGCGTGACGAAAATCACCGCTCAGGCGATTGGCAGAAGTATGGCGAACCTGATAGTGCTAGAGCGCCATCTCTGACTGACCCTTACGTACATGAAGGACGCAGATAAAGCCTCCTTCCTGGATCCCCCCATCTCCACCACCGGCCTGTTTGGCCCAGCGGTGAAAGGGTTCGCTGAGCGCTTCACCAAAGCACAGAAGGTGTCACAAGCCATGCGCCATTTTCTCCCAAAGCGCTCCAGCTCTGCTTCGGGCTGCCACACGAAAGCGCCACCCCCTCAGCCTTCAAAGACAGCGCCGCCGCCCTTCCAGCCACACTCAGTGACGAAGACTCGGCACCGTTCGAGTTCTGTGAGCTGCCATGGACCGCCAGAGGGAAGGGGACCTCGACCCAATTCAGGCGTGAAATAGACACATCAACAGAGAATCTCTGCAGAAAAAAAAACAGCCAATTATAATTCCATTGTTGCACAGCCTACTGAAGTTAATGAAAATCTTATGATAATAATAATAATAATAATATTCAAGTTGTAGCCTACCGGCCGCGCGTGTTCAGTGCTGTTCACGAGTGTCACGAGTTGCGACAGCAATCAACTAACCACTTACGTTTCTGTCTCCTGTACTAGGATTCAAGCAGTTGTAGCTTGTTTAAGGTAACCGAAAACCATTTTTAGAACAGCAGCGAAAATGTATGCTGTGCGCGTGCTACGAGTGCAACACGGACAAGCATAGTACCCTTTGTCTTCGGTTGCGTGCCTAAATGGTCAGTTAAACACAGAAATATATCAAATGCCAAGTCGAGTATTCACATAAACATGGTAGATGTAAGCACTGTGTGTTCACACACACAAAGAGGATTTATAACTCAACCTCACAGTGAAAGCCCTGCACAATGAATTCCATAGTGCAACTTATTTATTGTTTGCTGCATATTTGTTAATAATGTTAATAATTACTTGGAATTTTATTGAAAAAAAGCATGTTTTTTTAATAATAATTTTATATACTCTCGAAAGGGAACGTCTCGGTTACTAAATGTAACCTCGGTTCCCTGAGAGAAGGGAACGAGTATTGCATAACCCGCCGTGCTATTGTGCTTAGATCAGGGGATCGCTTCAGTTGAATCCTATGGTGTAAGGGGGACTTTTATAGCCGTAGGCCACGCCCATTTTGGTGGGCACTGACGTGCTAGGGCATGAAGCGACCTGATTGGTTCACACGTCTCAGCCGCCTCCCCATAGGTTCGTGCAGTTGCCGCAGCACAGCCAATCAGCGTGCTAGTATGCTCTGCTGAGGTCTGCTGTGCAGCTGCACTGCGTTTTACATATATAAAATTATAAAGATAATTTTGGCTTCAATATTCTCGAGATAAGGAATAGCGTAAGCTAACTTACGCAATACTCGTTCCCTCTCGTTCTCTCTCAGGGAACCGAGGTTTCATTAGTAACTGAGACGATCTCCAGTCAAGCTGTTTCGTGCTCTCACATAAATCCCAAGTTTGGTTAATTTGACAAGTTTTATTCCACCTCCATCAACTTATTTTGTAAGTGGAACATACCCTCGTTGTTAGATATCATGATAGATATGGAGGATCACTGTTACGAAATGGAAACAACTGTAGCTTCAAGCTAAAGGGAGCAAGGAGCTGATTCTGATCCACCCACACCGAGTAAACCCCAAAAGTGGAAAAAAGCCAAAAATCCGACAGAGAGTGAGGAAAATTAAGTGCTCAATGTGGCTATACTGGAAGCGATTAAAGCCCTTGGAACCAAGGAAGATGTACAGCATGAAGATTTAAGCATGCAAATGAAACTGCACAGTGCGATGATTGCAAGCGTTGCCAAATCCGTCCAAATAAATGCGCAGGAGTTAAGAGAATGCAGAGACAAAATCAAAATGATGGAAAAGCAAATCGAAACACTGACCAAAGTCAACAAGGATCTGAAAGTCTGTGCGCTGGAAGAGGAAAGGTACAAAAGAAGATGGTGTCTTCGCATAAAAGGTCTCAAGGAGAACTCCAATAAGAGAGGATGTGATTCAGCTTCTGGGCAAGGTAACAACTGAGTTTGCTTCTACCATGGAGGAAGAATCAAACAAGCCAGAAAGGAAGGCAACGCAGCTGGCTTTAGAGGCCCATTCAGATACATCGAGGGTAAACGCATCTCTTAAGGGGGTATTGACTGCTGTTCTTGATATGAGATGAGGTGGAGTGATAGATATATGGGACTTTGTTTTCTAAACCCCACAAACTTTACACGTCTAACAGACGACATGGTAACACTTTACAATAAGGGTGCATTAATTAATTCATGCTTAACTAATGCACAAATAATCATGAGTTAATGTATGACTCATGAAGAACTAAACCATTTATTAATGATTACTGCATCAGCAACTAATGAACATTCTGTATGATTAATAGATTAAGTAATATATGAATTGCTGTTAATTAAATATGACGTCATGTATTAATTCCCTAATAACATATTATAGGGTACAACGGGGCTAAAGGCTCCACGGGGTATAAAGGCTCCTTTGATTTTATTTTTCTCTAAACCACTAGATGGCACAAAAACTTGCCTCAGCACTTTCCAAAACAACTGCTTTTCAAGATGCACATGGAAATTTGTCTGATCTTTGACGCGAACTCAGGCAGCAGAGCAAAGTTGATTCTGTGCTCATTTGATCTACAAACCCAATTCCAAAAAAGTTGGGACACTGTACAAATTGTGAATAAAAACAAAATGCAATGATGTGGAAGTTTCAAATTTCAATATTTTATTCAGAATACAACATAGATGACATATCAAATGTTTAAACTGAGAAAATGTATCATTTTAAGGGAAAAATAAGTTGATTTTAAATTTCATGGCATCAACACATCTCAAAAAAGTTGGGACAAGGCCAAGTTGCTCAAGTTTAGGAATAGGAATGTTGTCCCATTCTTGTCTAATACAGGCTTCTAGTTGCTCAACTGTCTTAGGTCTTCTTTGTCGCATCTTCCTCTTTATGATGCGCTAGATGTTTTCTATGGGTGAAAGATCTGGACTGCAGGCTGGCCATTTCAGTACCCGGATCCTTCTTCTACGCAGCCATGATGTTGTAATTGATGCAGTATGTGGTCTGGCATTGTCATGTTGGAAAATGTAAGGTCTTCCCTGAAAGAGACGACATCTGGATGGGAGCATATGTTGTTCTAGAACTTGGATATACCTTTCAGCATTGATGGTGCCTTTCCAGATGTGTAAGCTGCCCATGCCACACGCACTCATGCAACCCCATACCATCAGAGATGCAGGCTTCTGAACTGAGCGCTGATAACAACTTGGGTTGTCCTTGTCCTCTTTAGTCCGGATGACATGGCGTCCCAGTTTTCCAAAAAGAAGTTCAAATTTTGATTCGTCTGACCACAGAACAGTTTTCCACTTTGCCACAGTCCATTTTAAATGAGCCTTGGCCCAGAGAAAACGCCTGCGCTTCTGGATCATGTTTAGATATGGCTTCTTTTTTGACCTATAGAGTTTTAGCCGGCAACAGCGAATGGCACGGTGGATTGTGTTCACCGACAATGTTTTCTGGAAGTATTCCTAAGCCCATGTTGTGATTTCCATTACAGTAGCATTCCTGTATGTGATGCAGTGCCGTCTAAGGGCCCGAAGATCACGGGCATCCAGTATGGTTTTCCGGCCTTGACCCTTACGCACAGAGATTGTTCCAGATTCTCTGAATCTTTGGATGATATTATGCACTGTAGATGATGATAACTTCAAACTCTTTGCAATTTTTCTCTGAGAAACTCCTTTCTGATATTGCTCCACTATTTTTCGCCGCAGCATTGGGGGAACTGGTGATCCTCTGCCCATCTTGACTTCTGAGAGACACTGCCACTCTGAGAGGCTCTTTTTTTTTTATACCCAATCATGTTGCCAATTGACCTAATAAGTTGCAAATTGGTCCTCCAGCTGTTCCTTATATGTACATTTAGCTCTCATGAAATCCAAAATGAGCCAATATTTGGCATGACATTTCAAAATGTCTCACTTTCAACATTTGATATATCTATATTCTATTGTGAATAAAATATAAGTTTATGAGATTTGTAAATTATTGCATTCCTTTTTATTCACAATTTGTACGGTGTCCCAACTTTTTTGGAATCGGGTTTGTAATATTTGATGTTTTTAAAAATGTTGTAGATTTAAGTAGCAAATAAGAATCGCTAAAATTATTGAATATATTTTGAAACAAAGGTCTGTCACATGTCTGTCTTGTCCTGTAGACCACATGTGGTGTGTTTATCATGTTTTGGTTGATGTCATGTCTCTGGTCTCTTGTTTACCCCGCCCATCTTGTTACCTGGTTATTGTTTAATTGGCCCCACCTGTTCCCCTCCTGATTTGTTACCCTTTATAGTCTTCTTGTGTCTGCAGTCCTGTGTTGGATTGTTGTTGGATGTCGTCTGCACCCTGTCGTGTTTTATGGTTTCTTTTCCTGGTCTTTAGGTTTATTTCATGTTTGGTTTTCCTCCTCGTGGGTGTTTTGTTTATGATTGTTATTTTATTATTTACAATAAATCTTCTCTTCCTACGAATGAGTCCTTGCTCCCTTTTCTACCCACTTACCCCTGACATAACGATCTAACCAATATGAGGACTCAGCGGAAGAAGGCCTCGCACCGGCAACCAGCCTTCCCTGTCTCCTGCCCTCTCTGGCAACGCATTCTCCAGCTGGATGCATTGAGTTCCCTCCATCAACGGGGTACTGACCTGAGGGAGTTTGCCCTGGAGTTCAGGAGGGCAGCAGATGGACTGGGATATAACGATGGGGCTTTCAAGGACCTTTTTAATTATGCCCTAGATGAACCATTTGACTGGTATGTGATGAGAGGACTGGAGGGGACTACATTTGAGGCAGCAGTGGAGTTTTTCACTCGCCATGGGGAGAAAGCTGCCAAGGATGCTGAAGCCTCTCCAAGGGCGGCCGAAGCTGCTGCAAATACCCCAGCTCCGGTGGTCCCGAGTCCGGTGATCCCAGGTCCGGTGGCCCCGAGTCCGGTGGTCCTAAGACGGAGGAGGAGAAGAAAGGCTTCCTCTGTGACAAGTCCGGTGGTCCCAGTTCTGATGGTCCCGGGTCCGGTGGTCCCGAGTCCGGTAGTCCCAAGTCCAGAGACTGTCCCGGAGGTTGCTGCCGCCCTGGCCTCCCGAACTGTGCGCGCCGCCCTGGCCTCCCGAACTGTGCGCGCCGCCCTGGCCTCCCGAACTGTGCGCGCCGCCCTGGCCTCCCGAACTCCTGAACCTGACAAGGTCTTGTTAATGTTTGTCAGTCAAACTTTGCTAAAGTGATTGTTTTGAACAAGTATTAACTTAGACATTATTAAAAACATATTATTTTAGTGAAAGTATTTGTATCAATACTGTGTGCCTTTTACCCCATGTGTGGGGTAAAATGCCCCCCTTGACACCCCATACATTTTTAAGATTTTTAAATAAACCACTTTTATGATTTATTTTCACACAAAATGTTGCTCCATAAGTGTTCAATACAAACATATATATTTTTCTGTATATAATACACTACAGGATTAGTGAAAAGCACATTTTTCTTAAGGTGTGCCTTTAGCCCAGTTGTACCCTATTAACTAATCATGTAAATTAATGTGTTAATTACCACAATGGGTCAAAGCCATGCATTTCAACTTCCAGTTGTCTGCTTTAATTAATCATTAGCTAACGATTTGCAAAGGTATCATTATGTTGTGACTTTACTTGATGCACATGACTATTAACTGAATAGTTGGCCGAAGACACACCCATCACAATAAGCAAAACATCTCTAAACTCTTAAAACCTTTGTTACTTTTTGCTTTACTTCTGTGAGAATGAGACCTTTGTACCAGTCGCACTGAGACATTTCAAATTATACTACTATTATACTTTTGGGTGAATTTCAACATATAGAGAGGAGAGATGAGGGGAGGGGAATGAAATGTAAATTAAGGCAATCCTTGGGTGATTAACTCAGAGTGATGTCGTCTCGGATGGGGACGCTAAATGCACAAGAGTGAGTTCCTTTGTTTTCTCAGAGAGTCACCATCTCTTATAGTTCTTCCAGTTTTCAGTCTTACAAAAGCAACAAGAGAAACACAAGGGCTATATATACACAGGGGCTAATGAGATAAGACATATCTGGGGATTCTTTCTTCTGTATTTAGTTCCTGTTTCCTTGTTTCCATTGCTGTCTTGTCAGTTTCCATAGATACCCTTGTTTATCACCATGACGACTAATCAACTACACCTGTCCCTCAGTAAGCCTCTTGTTACACAGTGTATTTATACCCTTGTGTTTCAGTCAGTGGTTGTTGGTCAGTGTTACCAATTCAACGATTTTGGTACTAGATGTAACAACTTCCCCTTTGAAACTTTTTTTTTCAAAAGTCAAGCTACAAATCTAGCATCTTCTTGGACAAACTTTATCTTATCTGGCAAACTTAACTGGCAAAGCCTATAGAAACTAGCTTCGAACATGTTAGCAACATGCATGGTAGCAATGTGCTAAATCACGTTAGCAACATGATAATTCATGTTAGCAATGTGTTAACCTGATAATTAATGCTAGCAAAATGTTAATTCATGCTAGCGGTGTTAAATCATGCTAGAAATGTGGTAAAACATGTTAGCAACATGTCAAAACATGTTAGCAACATGCTAATTCATGCTAGCAAAGTGGTAAAACGTTAAATAATGCTAACAACATGCTAGTAACATTTTTTAAAGGGGTCATATGACGGTTCTAAAAAGAACATTATTTTGTGTATTTGGTTTAATGCAATGTGTTTACACGGTTTTAGGTTCGAAAAAGTCATTATTTTACACATACTGTACATTATTGTTGCTCCTCTATGCCCCTCCTTTCTGAAACGCGTAGATTTTTACATAGCTCATCGTTCTGAAAAGCGTGGTGTGCTCTGATTGGCCAGCGATCCAGTGCATTGTGATTGGCCCGAATCCCTTAAGTGTCTGACATCAGCTCCCAAAGCAAAGCAATGACAGATGATAATGTCGGTCCTTATTAATTCGAGCCTGAATCTGATCAGGAAAACGCAGATGACCAAGCTGATCGATCAACGTTGCCAGCGTGACTGTACCAGAACGTATCAGATTGGTAAGTTTGCATTTGTTATCGTAGAAACGACAAAGGCGTAGAAACGGTCTGTGCTCTCCCAGGTGCTAGAAACAGTCCTCCGAAAAATGCGCAGCACACAGTCGAATATTTGGTTTGTACTGTTCTGGAACAGTGTTGTAAATAAAGCTTAACCACTGTTTTCTAATTGTCCCCTCCTTTGGAAGGCCAACCAAAGTAGTTTGGCTTTCGCAACGAAAAACACAGCGTCTCCACGACATGGAGGCGCCGGCAACAACAATACTACAGCTAGAATAAAAGTTACGCCTTCTTTCTTTGCGTATACATTTGAGCGGTGTTATGAAACTCTGCCCCCACATACTGTCGTAGAGATGTGGGGGGGGTGTTTGAACAAAGCGTTTTAGGAAGGTGTGGCTGAGCCTTAACTTTTACAAAGAATATTTGGGTTTGAGACTTTGAGCTTTGTAACTCTGCAGATCTTATACATGCACAAACAGCTACATAACACACTAAAGAGAAAGGAGAACAAGAAATCGCATCATATGACCCCTTTAACTTTCTATGAGTAAAACCTTCAAACTTCAAGCTGTTCAAATTTATTTTAAACATTCACACCTGGCTTTGTCAGGCCAACATCAATGTTTGTCATCAAACTGTACTCTAGTTTTCATATGTAATTTCTTGCATCTCAGAGTGTTCAGTAGAAACAATAAACGTGGTCATGTTTTTTACTCTCGGACGTGGACAGTTTTGAGAGGTAATTATACAGAAACACTTTGACGCCAGACTTTGTCTCAGACATTTCATAATGACCAAAACAACATTTCAGATGCTGTGCAACTAGATCGGTCCGTTCGTTATACCCATTCCCTGCTATACCCGTGACAAGGAAACAGGAAGTATATGTTCAGGGACAAACAAAAGAGAACAAGTGACAGGAGGAGGAGCACTGCAGCAAGGGGGTGAAGGCCTATATAACTGAAGTGGATGTGCAGCCTATGTACATTATAATGTTCAATGAATACGAATAACATATTTTCATTCTTATCTACTGTTATCTACCTCTTTTTGTTAATGAAAATAAATTTGCATCTACATTTTAAGCTCAAGCTTCTGCTACTGTAAAAGTTATGTAAAAGCTGTAAAAGCTGGCACCAGTGCCACTACTCCCAAATGTTATAGTCTGGAGACCTGTTTAAAAAAGGGCTGTAAGATCAAGAATAGTTCCTCTTTAAAAAACTAATCTTGCTAGAGCTGGAAATAACTACTGAAACTAGCACTGCTTGTCTGCAGGATCACAGCATGAGAAGGTCATGGATATACTGTATATAGAAATGCATATGCCCTTGAATATCAATCCTAATATTTCACAGATCTCACAGTAATATCACTGTTTGATTTGAGTAAATCTTTTATCTGTGTGATTCAGTATTTTGTAGTAAAGCTGTTTTGTCTAAGCAGAAGTCAAATGGTTTCATATGAACACGAATGGAAAAAAACACCCTTCAACACTATTCACACCTCAAACACACACACATAAACTGACACAAACATCCAGCAGCAGATGCTTATGCACAAGGTGTTTGTCCCCCCAACAGATCAAATGGCATTTCTGTACTGAATAAATGAAACAACAATCAATGTTAAATTTTGATGAGTATTTGGCATCTACGTTTTGCTATTTTTTTCCATAAGATTTACACAGATGGGGCTAGATTTACTAACAGCCTGCTCAGTGCAAACCCTCTTTTGCCGTTAAAAAATGACTGTCAGGATTTACTAAAGACACACAGGGAAAATTAGCACTGAAAAGACGTGGACAGAGTTAATTTTGTGGCTGACCTTATTGCATTTGCATTTGTAGTAATTTCCCTTTTAGACGCAAAATTTATGGGAGGAGAATATTTAAACTAATCACACAAGGTGATTTACTAAGGTTTGCACTAGTCAGTTTATTGGTATTTGCCCCAAAAAACCAGGCGCTAACTGGTAGATTTTGTTGGTCATTATGGAAATGATCTGGCTGCGTCTGTGTTCTTTAATTTGCGCCTCGTCAGTAGATCTCGTCACGTGCAAAACGCTCTCACACTAATTTTCCCTGTTTAGTAAATCTGGCCCATGATCTCTTTAAGGAGTCAAATATGAAATTGCTCCAATGGGACATAAAATTTAGATAATTTGTATTACAAGTCAGATTCTTTTTAGGGGACCATTTCTTTAATCAATCTTCTCACATGTGGTGATTGTCACAATCCCTAAACTCAGCCACAGAACAGATCTGATACTAGAAAAAGACTGAAGATTGATCATCTTCTCTTGGCAACGGGTGCATACACCACATGATCCTCCTCTTCAATATTCTGTAAAAAGAAAAACAAGAGATGATAATAGTAAAAAACAAAGAGAAGTGTGACCCTCTTAGTCAGACAGCTTCCTTTAGTTGTGACAGCATTTGACTTTGACTTCAGTGATTCACATGAATATACAATGCACCGAACAGGCATAACAATATGATTATTCCTACAATTCCTAATATTGTGTTGGTCCCACTTTTGCTGCCAAAACAGCCCTGACCCGTCGAGGCATGGGCTCCACTAGACCCCCGAAGGTGTGCTGTGGTATCTGGCACCAAGATGTTAGCAGCAGATCCTTTAAGTCCTGTAAGTTGCGAGGTGGGGCCTCCATGGATCAGACTTGTTTGTTCAGCACAGTCCACAGATTCTTCCCTATAGTGCATCCTGGTGCCATGTGTTCCCCAGGTAAGTGACGCACACGCACCCGGCCATCCACGTGATGTAAAACAAAACGTGATTCATCAGACCAGGCCATCTTCTTCCATTGCTCCGTGGTCCAGTTCTGATGCTCACTTGCCCAATGTTGGCGCTTTCGGTGGTGGACAGGGTTCAGCATGGGCACCCTGACTGGTCTGCGGCTATGCAGCCCCATACGCAACAAACTGATGCACTGTGTATTCTGACACCTTTCTATCAGAACCAGCATTAACTTCTTGAGCAGTTTGAGCTACAGTAGCTCGTCTGTTTGATCGGACCACACGGGCCAGCCTTCTCTCCCCACGTACATCATTGAGCCTTGGCCGCCCATCACCCTGTCGCAGGTTCACATCTGTTCCTTCCTTGGACCACTTTTGATAGATACTGACCACTGCAGACCGGGAACACTCCACAAGAGCTGCAGTTTTGGAGATGCTCTGACCCAGTCGTCTAGCCATCACAATTTGGCTGTTGTCAAACTCGCTCAAATCTTGCCCATTTTTCCTGCTTCTAACACATCAACTTTGAGGACAAAATGTTCACTTGCTGCCTAATATATCCCACCCACTAACAGGTGCTGTGATGAAGAGATAATCAGTGTTATTCACTTCACCTGTCAGTGTCATAGTGTAACCTGTCATAATGCTATGCCTAATCGGTGTATATTGAAGTAATGTCAGATTGGACACTAAAATGTGATTTTGCTGTCAGATGGTTTCACATAGTGAGTTTCTGGTAAAATAAACCAAACAATATATCACAGTTCAGTCCACTTAATCCTTTTGTGTTGGGACTAAATTAACCATTTATGATGAAATAACTCATTGGGGTAACGCTTTAGATTACAGCCCGGAAAGTACTGTGTAAGTAAAGCGAATTTACAGCGTAACTTTTGGTAATTATAGTGTAACTATAAAGTAAGTGCGTGTAGTTATAAGGGAACAATGTGTAATATTTGGGGAATAAAGGGGTAACTATCAGGAAAATTAACAAATGATTTACTGAAAGTATTTTTTGAATAAGGGGTAATTATCCATGTAGTTACAGGGTAAGTGTGAATCCGCGGGCTGTAAATTAAAGTGGTGCTTGTTCCCCTCTTGTTTCATGTAGTTACAGGGTAAGTGTGAATCTGCGGGCTGTAAATTAAAGTGGTGCCTGTTCCCCTCTTGTTTCATGTAGTTACAGGGTAAGTGTGAATCTACGGGCTGTAAATTAAAGTGGTGCTTGTTCCCCTCTTGTTTCATGTAGTTACAGGGTAAGTGTGAATCTACGGGCTGTAAATTAAAGTGGTGCTTGTTCCCCTCTTGTTTCATGTAGTTACAGGGTAAGTGTGAATCTACGGGCTGTAAATTAAAGTGGTGCCTGTTCCCCTCTTGTTTCATGTAGTTACAGGGTAAGTACAATAAAAACACGTACACAATCTGATATCACTCGGAAATCTTTATTTGAAAAACAACTTTTTTAAAACAGGTTTACAACACTTATTAGTTTCTCTTGCTTGGCTTCTTCCTCCTCTTGTTCCTCTTCTTATTCGTTCTTGACACAGATGAATCTTAAGAAGGAATCCTATGTATCTAGCTATTCTGTAGCTATATTATGTATTTAAAGAAAATACAGTGCATGCAGAAATGTCCTCACCGTTTACTCATCTTTTACCCTCATGCCATCCGAGATGTATACGACTTTCTTTCTTCAGATGAACACAGAAAAATAAATAATCTCTGATAATGAAAACTCATTTGGGTTCCTAAAAGTTGAAGCATCAAACAGCACATACAGCAATAACTACAGTAATCCATATGATCCCAGTTGATGAATCAATGTCTTCTGAAGTGAAACGTTAAGTGTTTGTAAGAAAAATACCAATATTTAAAAAAAAAATTAAAACGTAAACTATCGCTTCCGACCAGCAGTCATCTGCGTGAATGAGAGGGTTGAGTTCACGCTTGACGTAACTTGAAGCGTGACTGGTCACGCGGATGTCGTCTGTTTTTATTTTCATTTTTTTTAATTAATGCTCACAACAGTAAACAAACAATAACATAATATATGATAATAGCAATGAGAAACAAACAAGACTAGAAGACAGAGACGCCAGAGAAACAGAGTCGCCATTCGCTCGAGACCGTCATGAAAGCTTGAAGCTTCTTTACTCACGCACGCGCTGGTAACAGTTGGTCAGATGTGAAAAGATTAGTAAATTATGAGATCATTTCTGGATGTACTTTTTCTTTTAATAAACAATAATATAGAATATCAAAAGACATGGGATTGCTCAGTGGAAATAACAAAAAAGAAGAAGAGGAACAAGAAGAGGAAGACAAGCAAGAGAAACAAAAAAGGGATAAAACGTGCCACTTTCTGTCAGGACGTTATCATTTGAAATGAAAAGTGTATTTTAAAAAAAATGAATTATAAGTGTCATAAATCTGTTTTGAATTAAGTTGTTTTTCAAATGTTTCCGAGTGATATCAGATTTTGTACGTGTTTTTTATTGTAGACATGAAACTATTAACAGCCCGCAGATTCATACTTACCCTGTAACTACATGAAATAACACGCACCACTTACCCTGTAACTACATGGATAATTACCCCTTAAATAAAAAATACTTTCAGTAAATCATTTGTTAATTTTCCTGATAGTTACCCCTTTATTCCCCAAATATTACATATTGTTCCCTTATAATTACACGCACTTACTTTATAGTTACACTATAATTACTGAAAGTTACGCTGTAAATTCGCTTTAGTTACGCAGTACTTTCCGGGCTGTAATCTAAAGCGTTACCCTCATTGGATCGTGGATCTATACTTCCCAGCATACTTTTCATAGCACTGCATTAGGAGAGTAAATGTTATGTTGCTTTAAAATGTAGAAAAATAAATTACGTTATCTTTTCTGGAACTATGTTCCTAGACAAAGCAACTTAAATTAGGATTCTTACCGATTTCTGTGCATTTCTTTTGTGGAATGTGGGATCAGCGTAAGTGATCTCTTCTGCATGAGTCTGAACCGTTTCTACAACAACAATAATAGATGCATTAAAACTACAAAACACAATCTTAACTAGACCTGTTTATTTTGCAACATATTATTATTAGGGCTGTCAAAGTTAAAGCATTAATGTATGCAATTAAAGGGGGGGGGGGGGGTCTGACTTATTTACACTGTTAAAGAGTTGGATTCTCATGCTAAACATGGCCAAAATATCAAAAAATTAGTTGGACGTATGACGGAGTATTTCTGTGCCAAATACACTCCTTCAGGATTCTAACAAGTTTCGGAAAGTTTTTTTTTAGTATGGCCCTGTATGAGGTCATAAAGGGTGGAATTCCTTGTATGGGCACTTCTCCCGGATGAGCGCGTGCGCACATCAACCAGAGCGAGAGTGAGAGCGCGTCCATCAACAAACTTCATTCGGGTTACAGGAGCCGTCGACAGCGCTGTCATTTAGTTTTTAGACCACGAAATCAACAATGTCACTAAAGAAGTGTGTTTCTGGTTGTGAGGGAAAGATAACCTTGTTCAGCTTCCCAAATAACCCAGCCTTAAGGAAACAGTGGATGCAGTTTGTTTTTCCTGAGCAACAACGGAGTTCTGCAAGTGTGTTTGTTAACCCCGGTCACGAGTGGAAACCGCAGGCGGTGAGTGAAACTGCATCAAATGTCTGTGTTTTGTTGGCAATCGGCGCAAACAAGTGCATATAATGTAAATAACACGAACATATAGTGAATCGAAAGTTATCCAGGGATAATGCCATGATGTATTTTGTGTGTGTGTGTGTGTGTGTGTGAGTGTGTGCACTCGTGTCTCTTTAGCTCCGCCCACTGCACGAGTTCGGCTGTTTTCGGGAAGAATCGGTACAGCGTATCTGTCTTTTATAAATATGATAAAACTAAAGACTCTTCAGAGATATGAAGGATGCAATACTACTCTATAGATACTCAAGATTAACATGAGACTGGCAGAAACTGTGTGTGTTATGTATCCTTTAAATATTTAATGATGCCATTTTTTAGACAGCATTAACACATTTAATTAACTGTTTAACACACACATACAAAAAGTCCCTAACACAGTATGCCTTTATCATTAAACTTAGAGACGTTCCTTAAATATAATTTATAAATGAAACGCAGACAGGATATTCTGCATTCTTTGTATGGTGAAATTTAATAATAATGCCACTATAACGTGTGGTTGTATAATTCATTCTGATTGGGTGACGAATATTCTAATTGGTCATATTATTATTTTCCAGTAAATGCACAAAGTAGTTCCATAGCCTACAGTAGCTAATGAACTAGTACCCACAAAGACACTGACCAAGTCAATAAATGAGACTAGCAATAGGATAGAAATGAGCAACTATTTACATGTTTTTCCCCACAAAATTTACTTAGGGACACACACTCACGCATAGACAGAAACTTGTCAGCACTGCCCTGCGATTTACTTTTTTGATAAAATATTTTGCAACTGAAAACCTACATGTCATTTAGGTAACACTTGCCTTGATCAGTTTTTCTGTGTTTCCTGCAGATGCAAAAGATCCCAAATCCTGCTACAATCAGCAGAGATCCAGCAGCAGAGATCAACACTATCAGAGAGACTGGAGGAGGAGAAGACAGTTCGTCCAGTTCTATAATGATAAAGAAAGAAGTGAGTGCATCAGTCTGATCTACAACAGAAGACAGAGATCAGGTCAGTCAATAAACACATATATCAGCCGTGCTGCCGTACCTGCACATGTGTGACAGAGTTGGGTGATGTTGGGATGTCTGGTCTGGTGGCTGATGGGATTGTTCAGCACACAGCTGTAGGTGTTTTTATCCTGATATTCCACCTCCAGAGGTAGAGAGAGACTGATGCTGAGATCAGACACACTGATGCTGGACAATAAACTATTTCCTTTGTACCAGGAGAGAGTCACATGACTCACATTCAACACTGAACACACCAGTGAACATGATGATGATGATGATGAACATTGTGAAGAGTTTCTGCTGATGACAAGATCAGGCAGACGAGCTGGAAAACATTACAGAACAAAGAGAAATATGGATAAATCTACACAACAATTTTCAATTCAGTGTGCTGAGTGAGTGTCTGTTACCACAAACAATTCAATATGTTGATATAAAACAAGCATATGTAAAGGACAGAGCAAATTATCTCTACTCACCATAGACAGAAACACAATGTTTTTGATGATTGTTTCACTCCCATTATCCGTAGTTTATAGTGTCCCTCATGTTCAGTTGTGATGTTTGTGATGGTCAGAGATCCAGTTTGATCGTCCAGCTTCAGTCTGTCTCTGAATCTCCCATCAGGAACATCATCATATGTGGAGAAGATTCGGTTCTCAATGCTGATTTTAGCTATGAGAGAGTTTTCAGCTCCATATTTCCACAGTATGTCGTCGTCTTCCTGTATTTCAGTAAGATCAGTGTTTAGAGTGACAGAATCTCCCTCCATCACTGACACACCAAACACACCTGGTGAACATGATTTTGTTGGTTTATAAATCCTGTAATCAGCTGTAGTTTTTATTACATGTGAACTGAAGAACAGAAAATATCAGCAGCAAAGACACAAAATGAAAGATATATATGAAGAGATAGCCTATATGAACAGACGAGATGAACAGAGATCTCCATTACCTTCCATTACTTTTAACATTTTATTTTTATGACATTTCTAGACCTGGACATTTCAGTGTCTTCAACAGAGACATGAATTCAAAGTAAGCAGATCTCACAATATTCATGATTCATTTGGTACAGATATAGCCAATGAAAATAGTCCAATATGCAGCAGCATTTTTGCTAAATTCAACCAAAAAAATATATATTTATAACTTACCAAACAGTCTCCACCAGCACAAACAGAACAAGACAAACATGTTCAGTTGTTCCGTGTCTGATGAAACAATCTGCTAAAAACACTCACGCTAGTGTGAATCCTCCCACCAGAGTTTAACCCTCCTATAGTTTCACTTACATACGGTATACTGTTATAGTTCATCTGGCTGTTATTAAGACTTTAACTGTTCTTACTGGATTCTTTATTTTTGTCATTTAACATACTCTTTGTAAGTGTCTGACTGTTAAATGTCTAAAAGTATAAGAATATTGTGTGAATTGTATGTAAACTACATTTCATGGTAAAATAGAGCCTGTGGTGATTTAAAAATGGCTGTGTATATTTGTGTATTTATTCGATTGTCAATTTCAGTGAATGGAAAAACGAAAGTAAATAGTTAAACCTGTCTGGCATCTCAAAGTAGCAGTTTTACTGAAGTTCATCTTCTGAGTCAAACTGAAACCTGCTGTGGTCTGAGACTCTTCACAGTGTTCACCATCATTATCTTGTCATCAATACTTATCTTTCATATGAACTGCAATTTACTATGATACAAATATTGATAAAAGTTAACATAAATATGAAGTAAATATTAATAATCAACTAACAAATCTGTAAAAAAGAATATATAAAGTGCAATAAACCCGCTTACACTGTAAAATCCAACAGTGATTCGAACTAACAACTTTACTTAATGTCTTAATTGTAAAAATCTAATAAACTGTACTATTCACATACTATGCCTTGTTTACTCAGAAAACCCAAATTAAGATTAATTGATTGGTTTGAGTACCATTTTGTCAAGCAAAAAAAAACAAAAACTCACCATTATGGTGATCAATGTTCCCTTTGGTTGGAACATTCACATTATTGTAATTCTATTCCTATTGATGCAGCGATGAAACAAGAAATCACAGTTATTTGGTTTCAAAGGAAGATAAGTAATAAATAGGTTGCTTTTAAAAGTTGACCTAGCTTCTGATTGAATAATTCACTATAGTTGAAGGGATAGTTCACCCAAAAATGAAAAGTAGCCCATGATTTACTCACCCTCAAGCCATCCTAGGTGTATATGACATTTCTTTCAGACGAATAAAATCGGAATTATATTAAAAAAGTCCTGGCTCTCCCAAGCTAATTATTCTAACTAATTCGATTTTACAATGTACCTGTCATTCCCATTTTTGATTATACACTGGAAAATGACCTAGGCTAATTAAACTTAAATGAGCTTAAACAAGCAAAAATGTCGCACAGTGTTAGCGTTGCCAGTAAAGAGCTTCTAAAAAAGCTATTTAAGAAAAGTACACAAAAGTATTAATTGTCTCTGAAACATATGTGTATATTTGACAAATATTGCATTTATTTCACTTCATCTGTGATGAAGTATGCAAACACAGCGCGAGCGTCACTATGGGAAGCAGAAAGTGTCCGACTTCACGTCTCCGTTTGCAGCTCCTCCCCGCCTGCACGCGGCTACTCTCGCAGATTGGTTACATCCAGCCGCAGCCGATATCGAACACACCTATACACACACACACACACACACACGCATGTATATATTTAAGAATTTTTGCATGTATATACTGTATATATAATTTATCTGTATTTATTTATACATAATAATTATACACAGTACACACACATATATTATGTAAACACAAACTTTTATTTTGGATGTGATTAATCACAATTAATTTTCCCCCAGCACTAAATATAATTTCTGTTCTTAACCTACCCATTATACCCTGGACATAATAATAATAATAATAATAATAATAAATTCAGTATTAATCATTTTAACCTGAGTTTTAACCAGTTTTAATTCTGTATATACTGCGCAGCAATGCCATGTGTGCAGAGGTAAGAGATATTGATATAGATATTGATAATTTGGAAAGTGCGCTCCGATCGTTAGCAACCAACCTGATTAGCTCCACTAGTGGCTGCGACAGAGTGAGCGGCAGGTCTTGTTCAGCTAAGAACGTGCATATGCGCACTTTGTGGTCACATACACGGTCAGCTATAGATGCCCATACCGCGATTGTGGTAGATGATGCACCAGGCAGGGAGGAGGTATGCTTAAGAGAACGAACGGAAGCTTTGTGTGCGTCTTCCGATTAATGGCGCAGAAGCACTTTTTTGCCGTTACTGCCGTACTGAAGTTTTTTATGGCATACTACACACATACATGCACCTGGCAGTTTAATTTTTTTGCACCAGGATTGGAGCGAGCGGCCATCTTCCCCTGTTTCTTCAAGCCAAGCCCATCTCCATTTGTTTTTAACGGACTTGTCGATGAGTGACACATCCGAACCTTCCTCCAAAAGCAGCGTGTCCATAACTAACATGCTAGCTTAATACATAAACTCTTGTTTTTTAAAAAGGCTAATACCCCCTAGTGCTGGGCGGTATACCAGTTCATACCGAATACCAGTGTTTATTTTTGTTATGATATGAATTATGTCGCTTAAACAATGTTCGGAACGTGGTGCAGCGCGACACTGTTTAAGAGGGGTCCCTTTTCACTGTTGCACTGTAGTGAAGACACAGCTGAGATCACATTACAGCGTAGAATTCAAACAACACCTGGCGCGCGCAAGAGAGCAACAACGCTCACCACATGGATCATATAGCCCAGATACAGACCGGAGCGAGCGCGTTTAAGTTTTTTATGGACATATTTCATGGGGAGAACAAGTATTTGATACACTGCTGATTTTGCAGGGTTTCCTACTTACAAAGCATGTAGAAGTCTGTAATTTTTAATCATAGGTACTCTTCAACTGTGAGAGACGGAATCTAAAAACTAATCGAACTAAAACTAAATCTAAAACAAAAATCCAGAAAATCACATTGTATGACTTTTAAATAATTAATTTGCATTTTATTGCATGACATAAGTTTCTGATCACCTACCAACCAGTAAGAATTCCGGCTCTCACAGACCTGTTAGTTTTTCTTTAAGAAGCTCTCCTGTTCTCCACTCATTACCTGTATTAACTCCACCTGTTTGAACTCGTTACCTGTATAAAAGACACCTGTCCACACACTCAATCAAACAGACTCCAACCTCTCCACAATGGCCAAGACCAGAGAGCTGTGTAAGGTCATCAGGGATAAAATTGTAGACCTGCACAAGGCTGGGATGGGCTACAGGACAATAGACAAGCAGCTTGGTGAGAAGGAAACAACTGTTGGCACATTATTAGAAAATGGAAGAAGTTCAAGATGACGGTCAATCTCCCTCGGTCTGGGGCACCATGCAAGATCTCACCTCGTGGGGCATCAATGATCATGAGGAAGGTGAGGGATCAGCCCAGAACTACACGGCAGGACCTGGTCAATGACCTGAAGAGAGATGGGACCACAGTCTCAAAGAAAACCATTAGTAACACACTACGCCGTCATGGATTAAAATCCTGCAGCGCACGCAAGGTCCCCCTGCTCAAGCCAGCGCATGTCCAGGCCCGTCTGAAGTTTGCCAATGACCATCTGGATGATCCAGAGGAGGAATGGGAGAAGGTCATGTGGTCTGATGAGACAAAAATAGAGCTTTTTGGTCTAAACTCCACTCGCTGTGTTTGGAGGAAGAAGAAGGATGAGTACAACCCCAAGAACACCATCCCAACCGTGAAGCATGGAGGTGGAAACATCATTCTTTGGGGATGCTTTTCTGCAAAGGGGACAGGACGACTGCACCGTATTGAGGGGAGGATGGATGGGGCCATGTATCGTGAGATCTTGGCCAACAACCTCCTTCCCTCAGTAAGAGCATTGAAGATGGGTCGTGGCTGGGTCTTCCAGCATGACAACGACCCGAAACACACAGCCAGGGCAACTAAGGAGTGGCTCCGTAATAAGCATCTCAAGATCCTGGAGTGGCCTAGCCAGTCTCCAGACCTGAACCCAACAGAAAATCTTTGGCGGGAGCTGAAAGTCTGTATTGCCCAGCGACAGCCCCGAAACCTGAAGGATCTGGAGAAGGTCTGTATGGAGGAGTGGACCAAAATCCCTGCTGCAGTGTGTGCAAACCTGGTCAAGAACTACAGGAAATGTATGATCTCTGTAATTGCAAACAAAGGTTTCTTTACCAAATATTAAGTTCTGCTTTTCTGATGTATCAAATACTTATGTCATGCAATAAAATGCAAATGAATTACTTAAAAATCATACAATGTGATTTTCTGGATTTTTGTTTTAGATTCCGTCACTCACAGTTGAAGAGTACCTATGATAAAAATTACAGACCTCTACATGCTTTGTAAGTGGGCAAACCTGCAAAAACGGCAGTATATCAAATACTTGTTCTCCCCACTGTAATTGAAATGAATAGCTGAGCCGGCAGAACAACAACAACAATGCGCTACATGTTTCTTTTCCCCTCATTTTTTCCAATTGACGGAAATCCGTCATAGCGACGGAGAACTTTAATCCCTAGACACAGCTTTAATCGCCTTTTTGGCTATTTCATGACTTAATTGATGACAGAACTTTGGCGCATGCTCATAGTTTCTTTTGTGCTTTATTTATAGTGAAGTGATATACAGCACGCCGCATTTGATATTGAAGAGTGCGCGCTGCGAACACAGTATAACGACTGACACAACAGGAAAATGAATTTTTTTCTGCATTTTACTGACAACATCTGACCGCAGTTAGGTTGGAGGAAGTTGGAGTACGAGTCTGACAAGTCTCACGTTTTTTTGTGGTCTTACAGATACGGTTCTGCGTTTAAATAAATGCAATTCTTGTCAAGAAAAATAGAGACAGAAACAGCAGTTGTGAGCGGGGTGGCCAAGCTTAGGTCAGGGATGGGTTTACGCAATGCCGACTGATAAAGAAGTGGGTATATGCCATATACCTGCGTATACCCTGCACTACACCAGTGGTTTCCAGTGAGAGAAAGAGTCCTGAGTCCAGAGAGGACATCTCCCGTCCAAAATCCAGAGAGGACCCCCAGTCCCCGCCCAGAGTCCAGAGATGGCTCCAGCCCCGGAGCCCAGCCCAGAGAGTGCAGCCGTAGCTCCTCCCAAGAAAATTTCTGTCCACAGAGGCTGTCCCTGAACTGCCGGCGCCGCCCTGGAGGCTTCCTGCTCTGCCTAACCCGCCCCTGGTCAGCCTCCAGGGCACCCACCCTTCCACCCATTGGTTCCCTTGCAACCACTGTGTAACAACTTTCTTGTTCAGATGATATTTTCCGTTGAAATTCTTATTTTGGCCATACTTCCAAGACGTAGAATCTGTGATTCCGAAGTACAGTATCCACACTGGTGCGGTGACTGACAGCAAGCCGCACATACTCCTCAAAACATTAGATTCATCCGAGGAGCCGTGCCGATGCACAACCCACAAAAAGACGATAATTCCGCAAATAACTGCTATTGCAGGTTTCAAACAGAGATGGCGACAAAGAGGCAAAACTTACAGACTGCAGTTTTTAAGAAATGGCAATACTGGGGAAAAAAATAATCCTGCACTGTTCCTGTCTGGATCCTTTAGCAGCTGTAATAATCCCTCCACCGTTACATTCTGGAAATCCTCAAGCACTTTTGGTTTTACTGCTGCTAATGTCGTGTAGTGTCTCAGTCTGAGTAAGGGACGTCCCATTAGCGACACCCGTCTTCGGAGGCTCAGTCAGATTACTGGAAGAACACAAATACATACTTTAACATATTTCTAAAGATTCTTTTTGCACAATAAGTCTCATATTTACATTTTGTATAATCAGCTGTATGTAATACTTGCCTTTTTGTCTTGCTTCCCTTTTCCTAGATGTCCAGTGGCGATCATAAATCACAGCAGAACCTGAAGAAGCTGAAGAACCTGGAACATATGAAGACAAACAGTCATTATTACTAGAGATCAACTGATAATTGATTTTACCAATACTGTTGACTGATATTTACATCTTTCTGTTTTCAGTAGAAAGCTGCATGATATTGATTTAACTTGTAAATTGCGCCATCTGGTGTGTTTTTGAGCAACAGCATCAAGCACTGTGAGCTCAACAGAAAACTGACTGATATTGTGCACTTTTCTTATTATTAATAAAGGAGGGAGAGCGTTTTCACATTTGGCTTCTAAACTTTGGAATAGCCTTCCTGATAATGTTCGGGGGCTCAAGATTAAAGAAGCATCTCTTTAGCTAAGCATTCTCATAATACATCTCATAACCTTGTACTCCAGTTATATCAGATCAAATGCACATGATTATCTTCGCTAAATGTTATGAACAGCAGCTACGCTAATTATTTTCCTTTTGCTTTTCTGTTTTATCTTGGGATGCTCATCTCGAGGGAGTCCGTCAGCTCCAGTCTGGATCCATCCTCTTATGAAGACTTCAAACGCCTCAACACCTGTGAAGAGTTGACTTCAACTCCTGCGAGACTTCAGATGACGCAGCTCCGGATCAGCATGCACCGATGCTAAATTCTGCTATATATCCTAATTGTTTGTTAACATGTATTCATTACTTCAGTGAGCTCATTGTTTCTGCCTCAATTTAATACGTTGTTTAAATTAATACTTTGTTGGCTAACTACATACATTTCTGAAATACATAATTTGGACAGTCACCTCTGATAACAGATCACTCTATATTGTAATGTAGACAGACATGTCCTGTAAAGCTGCTTTGAAACGATTGTGAAAAGCGCTATGCAAATAAATGTGAATTGAACTGAATTAAATTTAAATGTACAAGACTTGCTTTTAAACATAATGACTCACCACGAACAGTAACAATGTAGATCTTTTCACTGCTGCTTCTGGTGATGATCTTTAGTTTATAGAGTCCAGAGTCTGTGTTTGTGGTGTTTGTGATGGTCAGAGATCCAGTCTGATGATCCAGCTTCAGTCTGTCTCTGAATCTCTCAGTAACGTTACCTCCATTGCACTGAACATCTGTCGAGTTAGAGCTCCAGGAACATCATTAGATCCAGCAGTGTTGTGACAATCTGAAGGATTTCAAAAGCATTTTGAACAGAAAGTTCACTTCACAACAACCTCATTTAGACACACAGAGACATCACAAATCAGTGTATGAATCTCAACAATGATAACAATCAACATAGTATTCAGATAAACTCTGAACATCACAAAACAAGCTACTAAAGTCACAACAAAACACCAGCAAAAACAAAAGCAAATAGTAAGAATAAAAGAAAAATTCAGATGCATGATTAATTCATGCCGCAATGCATGCTGGGAATCATCAATGGGTGCTTCTCAATACTCAAATTGATACTTCCTCGTTTCCTCGCTCCTCAGTCCTCCAGCCTGTGACCTGGAAACCTTCACATCTGTCACAATAATTTTAATTGATGCTTTACCTTTGCAGTTTAAATAAACCACACATCTTATATACAAACCCGATTCCAAAAAAGTTGGGACACTGTACAAATTGTGAATAAAAAAGGAATGCAATAATTTACAAATCTCATAAACTTATATTTTATTCACAATAGAATATAGATAACATATCAAATGTTGAAAGTGAGACATTTTGAAATGTCATTCCAAATATTGGCTCATTTTGGATGTCATGAGAGCTACACATTCCAAAAAAGTTGGGACAGGTAGCAATAAGAGACCGGAAAAGTTAAATGTACATATAAGGAACAGCTGGAGGACCAATTTGCAACTTATTAGGTCAATTGGCAACATGATTGGGTATAAAAAGAGCCTCTCAGAGTGGCAGTGTCTCTCAGAAGTCAAGATGGGCAGAGGATCACTAATTCCCCCAATGCTGCGGCGAAAAATAGTGGAGCAATATCAGAAAGGAGTTTCTCAGAGAAAAATTGCAAAGAGTTTGAAGTTATCATCATCATCTACAGTGCATAATATCATCCAAAGATTCAGAGAATCTGGAACAATCTCTGTGCGTAAGGGTCAAGACCGGAAAACCATACTGGATGCCCGTGATCTTCGGGCCCTTAGACGGCACTGCATCACATACAGGAATGCTACTGTAATGGAAATCACAACATGGGCTCAGGAATACTTCCAGAAAACATTGTCGGTGAACACAATCCACCGTGCCATTCGCCGTTGCCGGCTAAAACTCTATAGGTCAAAAAAGAAGCCATATCTAAACATGATCCAGAAGCGCAGGCGTTTTCTCTGGGCCAAGGCTCATTTAAAATGGACTGTGGCAAAGTGGAAAACTGTTCTGTGGTCAGACGAATCAAAATTTGAAGTTCTTTTTGGAAAACTGGGACGCCATGTCATCCGGACTAAAGAGGACAAGGACAACCCAAGTTGTTATCAGCGCTCAGTTCAGAAGCCTGCATCTCCTCTGGTATGGGGTTGCATGAGTGCGTGTGGCATGGGCAGCTTACACATCTGGAAAGGCACCATCAATGCTGAAAGGTATATCCAACTTCTAGAACAACATATGCTCCCATCCAGATGTCGTCTCTTTCAGGGAAGACCTTGCATTTTCCAACATGACAATGCCAGACCACATACTGCATCAATTACAACATCATGGCTGCGTAGAAGAAGGATCCGGGTACTGAAATGGCCAGCCTGCAGTCCAGATCTTTCACCCATAGAAAACATTTGGCGCATCATAAAGAGGAAGATGCGACAAAGAAGACCTAAGACAGTTGAGCAACTAGAAGCCTGTATTAGACAAGAATGGGACAACATTCCTATTCCTAAACTTGAGCAACTTGTCTCCTCAGTCCCCAGACGTTTGCAGACTGTTATAAAAAGAAGAGGGGATGCCACACAGTGGTAAACATGGCCTTGTCCCAACTTGTTTGAGATGTGTTGATGCCATGAAATTTAAAATCAACTTATTTTTCCCTTAAAATGATACATTTTCTCAGTTTAAACATTTGATATGTCATCTATGTTGTATTCTGAATAAAGTATTGAAATTTGAAACTTCCACATCATTGCATTCTGTTTTTATTCACAATTTGTACAGTGTCCCAACTTTTTTGGAATCGGGTTTGTATTTTGACAGGGCATCTTGCTTAATTGTTATTAATTTCTTAACCAAACTTCAACAACATAAGGGAAGATCCCTGTAGATGCTGTAAAGTTACGCTTGAGTGATCAAGGATATTCCAATATACAAATAAGTTCTGCGAATCCCGTCTTCATTTTCTTTCCTTGTATCCTTCCCTTGCATCCTAAGAATAAATAAGATTTCCTTCGATTCTTCCGTCCTCTTTGCACAATGAGAAGCACCCAGTGAGTTCTGTACTGCTACCTAGCATACACTGTAGCATGAAGCTTTTCATTTCATGATGTCATCATTGCTGAGATTCATACACTGATTCTTGATGTCTGTGTGTCTGAATGATGCCACACCCTTGAAATGAGTTTGTGTGGGATGTTAATTAAGGTTAAAACTTCAATAAATATACATGTAGGCATATCTAGTCTAGTTGCTCAAAAAAGTATTGCAGGTCATAACTGCTTACTTATTTTTAGGTTTTGCATTTGAATAGATTTCTTTAAATGTGAAATTTTAGAACAATAACTTACATCCTAATATTTTTAATGATACTTATATAAGCACACACAAGTGAATATTAATGAATGCGAGCAAAATATAATTTAACCCAATAAAAGTTTAAAATAATGCTAAAAAGGCAAACTTATTTTTCCTTATATGTACAGTAGGCTATAAACATATGAATTGATACTGAATCAAGATCAAAATCGATATTTGTGCCGATCACCCGAATATAGGCAAATGCTAGGGGCGCCACTCATCCATAGGGGCACCAAAATGAGTGATTTTTCCCGTTTTATTACTGGTACTATTTTATTAATATTAATTTGAAATATTACCAAAAAAAAAAAAAAAAAAAGCTTAACTAAGTCCCCCGAGTCCGACTCTTCCCGGCCCGCCGCATCAATCTCCCCCCGCCCAGCGAGTGCTTGAAGTGCATCAGAAATAGAACGCGCGATCAGTTTAACGTTGGGAATTTGTTGTGTCGCGTCGCCTTTCGCTGCGTCTAATACACAGGATTGCTTTCGTTTTTTAGGGTGCTTGGCCGCTCGCGCCAGACACAGTGAAGGTTGCGTGATTATTTATGACGGATGGCCGAATTCACAGTGTCAAAAAGACCGAAGCCCTCTGACGCAGGGAAGATAAGGGATAAAGGGAAGGGATAAAGACAGTGGTAAAGTGATGTAATGAATGAACAGTTTATCTAATTGCATAGTAGTAAAATAATAATGTTCGCTAATTAATTCCAGTTATTTTTTCCCTAAACTTTTCAGCAGCTGTTCTGGGTATTCAGTGTGATTTTGTAAAAAAGCATGTCAGTTTTTTAATAAACACATGTAATATCACTTTTTAATAGCCTAATGTTTTTACTCTACAGTTGTGCAGTTTTAAGGGTATATATGGCATTTTTAATGAATTAGCAATGATATTGATATACAGGTTTATTCAAAATAGTAACATTTTTTGTAAAATTCACATTAAATAGGCTATCTAAATTTCTCAGTTTAAGTCATGGTGAAAACATGAATGTGCATAGTTTAGTGGAAGATTGCTGCCATCTACTGGAAAACAAATATCAACTATATATACACTCACCTAAAGGATTATTAGGAACACCATACTAATACTGTGTTTGACCCCCTTTCGCCTTCAGAACTGCCTTAATTCTACGTGGCATTGATTCAACAAGGTGCTGAAAGCATTCTTTAGAAATGTTGGCCCATATTGATAGGATAGCATCTTGCAGTTGATGGAGATTTGTGGGATGCACATCCAGGGCACGAAGCTCCCGTTCCACCACATCCCAAAGATGCTCTATTGGGTTGAGATCTGGTGACTGTGGGGGCCATTTTAGTACAGTGAACTCATTGTCATGTTCAAGAAACCAATTTGAAATTATTTGAGCTTTGTGACATGGTGCATTATCCTGCTGGAAGTAGCCATCAGAGGATGGGTACATGGTGGTCATAAAGGGACGGACATGGTCAGAAACAATGCTCAGGTAGGCCGTGGCATTTAAACGATGCCCAATTGGCACTAAGGGGCCTAAAGTGTGCCAAGAAAACATCCCCCACACCATTACACCACCACCACCAGCCTGCACAGTGGTAACAAGGCATGATGGATCCATGTTCTCATTCTGTTTACGCCAGATTCTGACTCTACCATCTGAATGTCTCAACAGAAATCGAGACTCATCAGACCAGGCAACATTTTTCCAGTCTTCAACTGTCCAATTTTGGTGAGCTCGTGCAAATTGTAGCCTATTTTTCCTATTTGTAGTGGAGATGAGTGGTACCCGGTGGGGTCTTCTGCTGTTGTAGCCCATCCGCCTCAAGGTTGTGCGTGTTGTGGCTTCACAAATGCTTTGCTGCATACCTCGGTTGTAACGAGTGGTTATTTCAGTCAAAGTTGCTCTTCTATCAGCTTGAATCAGTCGGCCCATTCTCCTCTGACCTCTAGCATCAACAAGGCATTTTCGCCCACAGGACTGCCACATACTGGATGTTTTTCCCTTTTCACACCATTCTTTGTAAACTCTAGAAATGGTTGTGCGTGAAAATCCCAGTAACTGAGCAGATTGTGAAATACTCAGACCGGCCCGTCTGGCACCAACAACCATGCCACGCTCAAAATTGCTTAAATCACCTTTCTTTCCCATTCTGACATTCAGTTTGGAGTTCAGGAGATTGTCTTGACCAGGACCACACCCCTAAATGCATTGAAGCAACTGCCATGTGATTGGTTGATTAGATAATTGCATTAATGAGAAATTGAACAGGTGTTCCTAATAATCCTTTAGGTGAGTGTACAGTGCTGATGTTTGATAGTGTTTGTTGTAGGTCAGACGGACAGATTCATTCACACTAAAGGCTCATTTTGTCCATTACAGATCAAGGTTTACCTTTATTGTACATAGTGCTGATCTCTGCTGCTGCCGCTGGTTCTCTGCTGATTGTTGCTGTAGTCATGATGTGCTGCATCTGCAAGAAATGTAAAAAAACAGGTCAGGACAAAAAAGCCATTCATTTTTAAAAATATATATTTTTAAAGACACAAATGTCGAAATAATATTGAAAACTTTGCCGTTGTAACTCATCTGTGATTATTTCAAATGCAGTTCAGACACGGGAGGAAGACAGAACTGATTCAGCATTGTGTAAACCAACAACACGAACAAAGGTAAGATCATTCATGACAGAGTTGCAAGGAGTTGTTGCAGTCAGTTAGTTTGATTGAAGTTTTGTGTTTAATATGCATCAAATGGTCAGTGAACAGACGTGGGTGATCAATAGTTAAAAGGACAGTTTAAGCATGTTTTTACACATGTATAGGCTATATAATGTTCGCACCTCAGTGCAGGGCCAGACTGGGACAAAATTTCAGGCCGGGAAATGTCACACCCATCCAGGCCATCCCATACACCCACAACAAATTTTGGAACCATGGAGAACCATATTTTTGTATGGTCATCACATAAAAAGGTTTAAATCCTTAGGCTCAGGCCGTGCAAAATAATTACAGGTTCTCTCTTAAACTGCTCCTTCACTTCCCTTTTCATTATCTTCATTTTCCCTGATATGTCTCTGTCTCGACTCTCTTCCTTGAGTGTTTACTTTTTTGCTACTCTTCTTGTACCTGTCACTTCTTCTTCAGCAGGTCTACCGTTAGGAACAGAACTGTCTCAACGTTGTTGCAAAAAAAAAAAAAAAAAAGAAAAGAAAAGAAATAAATAAACATATTGTAATTTTTCTGCACAGAATCTAAATTTATTTTAGGTAAATTCAAAGTATCACATTAGGACAATGTGTTGTTGTTTTATCTTAAAATGTCTTAAATATCCAATTCATACAAATATATTAAAACAATTTTCCTAAATTGCTTAAATGTAAAAATTAGAACACTAATAAATACATCATGACAATATCTTTATAGAAAATTCATAATACTGAACATGTTCTTGCATTATTACTAATATTTTTTTTTTGTGTTGCTGTCTGCTCTAGCTCCCTCCAAACATATAAATCAATATGAATATCTGTCTGCTAAATTACTACTGTAACTTCACAATAGATAATAATGATGTCATTTAGCATAGTTTTTTGAATGACGATAGTAACGTGCTAGGAGTGCTACATTTGCTTGCAGTTTAATACATGCTACATTAAAAAAGAAATGTTGCTTTATTTCGCTCCTTCTTTGAGAGCTTCCTCGAGTCTGTCGCACTGATTATTACTCGAAACGGTTTGGCGGACGAGCGGAGCTCACGCGAGCTAATCGTAGCATTGCCAGTCAAGACTACCCGTTTCATGATTTATTATCGATTTATTGTCGAATGCCGAATTCAGGAATGATCTCTTTAGTGCATTGGGGCAATTATATAAAATAAAAAGGCAATAATATATAATTAAAATAATTTATAAAAAATAAATAAAATTGAAAAATAAAAAAAATAAAAGAGGAGGAGGAGGAGGGCAGAGGGCCAAATCAGTTGCCAGGCCACCGGGAATTCACCCGGTGCTCCCGATGGCCAGGCCGGGCCTGCCTCAGTGTAAATATTGAAAATGTGAATACTGCCTCAGTCACCTTTCACATTCATCGTATATTTTTCCATACAATGAAAGTGAATGGTGACTGTCAGTCCCCAATATTTTGCCTTTTGTTTTTCCAAGCCAAGTGAAATCTTTCATCCACTGTAAATGGTAGATTTGCGTGCTTTCCGTGGCCGAGGAGATGCGCATTAAGTGGTGCTTTCAGACGTGATGAGGGACGCTCGTCCTCCACGATTCACGCTTTTATTATTTGTATTTTTTCTACAGAAAATAGTTCTCAACTTGTAAAATTGGGCACATACACACTGAAAACAAGGGCGCTTAAATAATAACGGGCCACATTGACGAGATTTATCTGTAAACAATGTAGATTTGATCTTAATGCACGGAGTGCTGGCACGAATACGGCATGGAAAAGAGGTTTAAAGAGTAATCTCTTTAATCTCACCACACTTAAGTAAAAGTACAGATACCGTATAGCAAAAATTACTCCATTACAAGTTACAAATTACAATAAAAGTCCAATACCACTTGAGTAAAGTACTTATCCCGGTTTCACAGACAAGGCTTAAAGGGTTAGTTCACCCAAACATGAAAATGTCACCCTCATGTCGTTCCAAACCCGTAAGACCTTCGTTCATCTTCAGAACACAAATTAAGATATTTTTGATGAAATCCGAGAGCTCTCTGACCCCTACATAGACAGCAATTTAATTAACACTTTCAAGGCCCAGAAAGGTAGTGAAACATCGTTAAAGTAGTCCATGTGACTCCAGTGGTTTAACCTTAATGTTACGACGAGAAAGACTGACAAACACAATGTCGGTGACACCCCCAGTACTGAATAGGAAAAGAAAGAATCACTGACTGTCACAAAATAATCCTTTGTAAATAAATTGCTTTGTTACTCTAAAATCACATATACAAAGTCACAAAGTTGTTAACTCATGTTTGCTGTGCTGAAGTCTGTCCTGGAGCTGCAGCGTCTCTGCGGTTCATGATTATCTGAGCTGAAATGCAGCTTTAGCAGCCATCGGTTTCTTTGTAGACGTGCTGCAACAAGTGTCTTTGCTGTTGCTTTAGTGTGAAAGACAATCATTCTCAGAGCAGAAGCTGTCGTGACAAACCTGCAGAACATAAACTGTTTCATTCACCGGTTTAAAAAAGTCATGTGATGAACTAGATGATTGATGTGATTTTCTCTTTGCTGCTCCATGCATCTTAGCATTTGTTCAGTAGTAGTTCTTTGAAAAACAAAATTTTCAGTATTTGTAGATTAAGCTTTGCACCTTAAAAGTATAGACTTCACTTGTTGTGAAGTTACTCAGACTTAGAAATTTAGCAACAATTGCCTTTTCTGTCGCATTATGCAGATTCCTGATTGAGTTTGTGTTTCCTTTCAGAAATCAAAGACGGACGCTGTCTATGAAAATGTCCCTAAAAAACTAATTTTCAAATACTGAATCTACAAGAATTAATGTTAGAGCTCATACAGGGCAATGCGTCACAATTTTTGGTTTTGTTTACATTTAATCTCTGCCAGGATGTTTTTCTGTTGTCTCTGCATTGTTTTTGCTTTTCGTATCAAATCTTTTGATTGAATTTTTTTCCCACATGCTGTTTTAGTTTAATTTAGTGGTTCACAAAAAGCATAGGATACAGAAAATGCATACTATGCATACTATAATACTAAAATGTTACACCTTTAGTTTATCACGTGCAATTGTATAAATGTATAAATCTATATTTCATTATTAAATACTGATCCCATTTATTGCTTTTCTCTGGTGGACATTTCGGCAAATGCAACACAAGCACATCATCGCACTCTAGTGTTGAAAGCAGAAAATTACCTCTCTGGAAATATATTGTAAAACAAGATTTGTAAATGTTACTAAATTAAGTGTATGCATTGTGTCACTTCACCTGCTTGTGCTCCCCAGAGCTAACGAGCCGCACGACACTCGTTTAGGATAAAGCCCTCCTAAAGTGGGCCTAGTGACACCCCTGCCCCTGACATTGACAGTTACTAATTATAACATTACATGAGTCACATGAATTATATAGGCCTATAGAGTGGTGCAGGTATGACATCACTTTGTAGGCCAAAACGCAGAAGCGGATTAGCATTTTAGCACTTCTGGTTCCATCGTCCTGAAGTCAATGGGGTTTTTTTGAATGGGGTTTTGTTTAAATGGCTGAAATAAGGTTTGTGGTTCCGGCAATAGTTAGAAGAATGTTTCCGGTCATTATCCTCTTGGAAAATAAATCCAGGCCCAATAAGATGACTCCCAGATGACAAGTGTTTTAATAATTTTGGCCACCACTGTATTATATATATATATATATATATATATATATATATATATATATATATATATATATATATACACATACATACACACACACACACACACACACTGTGCTCTCAAGTGTCACACTTTCAATAAACTTTATTCTTCTGTTAGTTGAATTTGTTCTCTTTCATATGCTACACAATTTAATTCCACAGTCTCTGGTAAGCAATATTTAGCAATTGCCTGATTCAGGTTTCCCAATAATAAACAGTGAATGATTAAGAGATGTGTGACCAATACGGAGTCTAGATATTATAGTGTCCTTCTTCCTACTTCCAAAGTTTTTCCTTCCATTTCCAACTTGTCTTTGAATGTTGTATAGATGACGACCTTTTACCTCCCCATCCCACATCTTTTGCCATTTCCTAATCATAGCCCCTCTAATTATCCCTTTCATTTCTGCTTTACTTAGTGATATCTTTATATCTATGTTGGTGTGTTTTGGTGTGTTTAGCTAACGTCTTAATAACAACCAGATGAACTATAACATTATATGCAAACGCAGTAAAACTGGGAGGCACAGACTCTGTCATGGGAGGATTCACACCAGTGTGAGTGTTTTTAGTGTAGTATCATCCGGCACCGAACAACTGAAGAAAATGTTTTACGTGTTTGTTTTGTTCTGGATTGGTAAATTATGTATTTTAAATATATTCTTATGACTTAAATTGAAGGTGTCTTTTGTCATTTTAAATCTTATTTTTTTAGGATTACAAATTCAAATACTCCCTAGCAATTTCTAAGACATTAAAAAAAAAAATAAAAAAAAAAAAATACAGCACACCATTTAATTGTAAAAGTATCAAAATTGATTTATTTGCACCAACATTTTGGTCCCATACCTTCATCAGGCATATATATTTCTTTTGTTTTTGATTTTTGACTTTTTTTGGTCCTTTCTCCTACGCACCTATCCATTACCTGCAGGTGTGCGAGGGTAATTGTTAATTGATTAAGACATATTTTTAAAAATACATGTGCAGTAATCACAAACAACTACAAAAATCATGGTGTGCATTAAGGGATTCAGATGCAGTGAGCCTGTTTTATCTAATGAAGTAATTTATATAAAAAAATAAAATATATTTGAAAATATCCATCAGAATTAAACTTTCAAGTTGTAATTATTATAATGTATTTACTGTTTTAATAAATTATTATTGCTCAACAGCAGATAAAACACACTGGGGTAGTTTCCCGGACAGAGATTAATCCTATAGTCCTAGACTAAAATGGCATTTCAAACCAGATTAACAGAAATTTGCATTTTCTGTCTGAAGCAAATTTTACTATAGTAAAACCATGGTTAATTTTCGTGAGGGGTGAAACCAGTCCACCTATAAGTAACAACACCTATCAATAACACAGCAACTGCTTCAAAAATAAGTAATTTAAAGATCCACATCCGTAATACACTAGGAAAACATTAAAGTTGAAAGTACAAACTGTAATTTAACTTACCTCCCAACCGTCAACACGCGAATTAAGCCCGCGCTGCGTCATTTAAAATATATCCTGAGGAAACAGAACATATTTGTGATCAAATGATCCTGGATCTGACAGAAACATTACAGAAGACATTCTTAGACTCACTGAATTTACCGTCGCTTCTTCTTCTCTGTCGCTTCTACCGTCGCGTCTTCTTCTTCTCTCACAGAACTCACCGATTTCATGCGAATTAGTTTAACGATCTCTTTATGAACCTTTTTGAAGCGACAAAATGGTAGTTACCTTGACTGCCAAAGGAAGATTTCACTCAAAATGTCTTCATTTGTGTTCGGCACGACGCGAGAGTGAGTAAACGACGACTCTTTAAATGTGTTTGTTATTGTTCGCGCCGATCTCGCTCAACTGCAGTGACGACACAGGCGCCAGCGTCATTCGTGACGTCACAGGCAGACAGCGCTTATAAAAGCCGCTGCCGCTGAGTGAGTTCAGTTCGGCGATTAGCAAAGATGTTGTCCTGTGGTACTAGCTATCGAAGCGGTTGCTCACGCGCAGTTTTTATACAGAGTAGTAGAATACAGTTTATAAGCGAAGTCTCTAGAATACTAAGAGAGAATCCTGTGGAGATGGAGAGCAGTTACATGTTCGAGGACACTTTTGAGTGTTTACCTGTGGAGAGCAGCGAAGTGTTCGAGGACGCTTTTGAGTGTTTACCTGTAGAGAGCAGCGAAGTGTTTGAGGACGCTTTTGAGTTTTTACCTGTAGAGAGCAGCGACGTGTTTGAGGACGCTTTTGAGTGTTTACCTGTAGAGAGCAGCGACGTGTTTGAGGACGCGTTAGAGTGCTTCCCTGGGGAGACGCAGAGCAGCAACAGTCAACTGACAAGTAGCATTGTTGAATATGACAGAATTGCCAGCAGCAGCAGTGAGTGCTTCACTAGGGAGACGGAGAGCAGTCGCAGTCAACCGACATGTAGCACTGTTGAATATGACAGAATTGCTGCGCAGAACAATCCAACAGGTGACTGATACAAATCAAAACTGGCATGTATACAGAAATAATAGTAGGACACGGGTAACACTTTGGGTGCGTCTCAATCAGCTCCCTAGTTCAGTAAGCGGGACTCTGATCGGGGAGTCGGCCATTTTAAGTGCTGTCTCAATCGCAGAAGTTCTGAAGCGCGAAACTTAAATCACGTGAGCCACATAACGACAATAACGACTAATTAGCTAACAGTTATAAATTATTTACGGCTGAAATGTTGCACGCATATGTAACAAGCAAAGTATTTATAATAATATACTTTAAATAAAACATTACTTTAAATATATTTTCATAAATATCATTAGTGATGTTGTACAATGAGGACCAGTGACGTCACTAGGCCCATTTTAGGAGGGCTTTAGCCTCCCTAAATTTCCACCCAGCCCCGTAAACATTTGAGATTAACACTGTAATATGTAAACTAATTCAGGATTGACTCAGTCCCCTTTAAAACAGATTTTTTTTCTTTCATAAAAATAATCCGCTGCCTTCTACTGGTTATAGTGGCAATTTCATGTCATTTTCATGTAAAAAGCGTGTTTGTTTTCCACCAGGTGACAAATCCTCCACTAAAGCTTGGCAAAATTTCCACTTTATCTCCATGAATGAAAATGATAAATGTAGATCTTCTTTAAAGTTAATTTTACTGCACAAATAAAAATAAGTGTTTGAAACATTACGTGTTGAAAAAAAAAATGTAAAACAATATTTTACCCATATATTGCCAGTCTAGATAATTACAGTAATATAAAGTCTGTATATTTTTAATAAATATTAATGCATATTAGCAGGTTATTTAAAAGAAGAAATGAATTCAGAGATTAAGTTAGAACCTACTTCATGCCTACCCTGGAATAAACAATATCTTACATTTTTCTCTCATTGGGGGCTGAGCCCCCCTAATATTAAAGTCCTAGAATCACCCCTGATTAGGACGGACGTTGTCACATTGCCGGAAATCATCAGTGTCCCAATGTGTAGTGAACCAGCGTCCTTTACTGTTCTTACCAGTGCCCGAATTCATGTACACTATATACTGATTCACGAGCTCTGGAACGGATTGAGACACACCCTTTATAATAATGTTCAACTCTTTATAAATTATTAGTTAATGATGAGCTAATCCTTTACAAAACATAACTACATAAATTATTAATAAGTGGTATGCTAACGATTTACAAATGTGTTGTAAGTTATCCTAAAAAATGTAATTTGTGAACATACGTGCACATACTAACTACGTGATGCAGTCTTGTAGATTAGACTAGTGCGGTGCCATTTAGAGTGCACGCTTTCACTGCGTGATTTACTCTATTATATCATTTAATATAGTTAATAAATATCACATGAAGAGTGCAGTTTTTCTCAAGGTATTAGCTTATCAGATAACAAATGTGAAATTTATTTTATTCACGTTTACTAAACAAGAAGTTAATATTAAGCAACTTACATTTTAGACACCATATTGCCTGTTTTCGCTCTCTTTCGCCAACGAAAATAGTTCAAAACAAAGCCACAGCACTGTAATTTCGTCTCTGAACAACACACTGTGGCGTTTCTTTACCGAATGAATCAGTTGAATCAATAATTCAATGACTAAGACCGTGTAAATGCATCTAAATGCCACTTCAGATGCAGCTTCTGTGTTTCCTCTCCATTGCGAATATGAATTTTGTTGATACTTATTTAATTTGATTGATAACAGCCCTATTGTGTCTTATTATTATAATTAAATTTGATACAATTAATGAAATTGATACAAAAGATGATGCATGCATATCATTAGGTTTTAAAAATAAATTTATAAAGGTAAAATGCCCATAAAAGGTAAAAATCTATTGAAACATATTGAAAAAAAATATTTTCATAATAATATGAAGAATTTAAAAAACTTTAGGAGTCAGCTGTCCACAACAGTCCTAAATCTGCTAGGTACCAACACAATAACACACTCATCCTTATCATTATCGATAAAATCCTAGAAAATATTGAGATATAATTTTTTGTCAATGTCGCACACTTCTAGTTACACATCATTTGCAGATCTTTCTTACCTATTTAAAATGATGTTTATATGTGTACAAGTCATTTATGACACTTTCTGCATTCCCTAATCTAAAGTGTGAACAATTCATCGCTTGTAAATGTGCTATAGTCATGTTTTTTAAACATTTACAAAGTTCATCATTAACTAATAACTTATGACTGAACGTTATTATAAAGTGTTACCTGACAGGGTTACATTAATCATTCAGCTGTACTCTGTGCTAATAAAGATGTTTCTAATATTCTTTGCTTGCAGAAAAACGCACAAAAAGGAGGAGAGTCTGTGCTTGTTTACAGAGAGCGGGGAAGGCTGTAAGACGTTGCATGCAAACCCTCATAACGAAAGCGTGTCCTTGCATGAAGCCCTTTCAGACCAGAGCCAACAGCAGCCATGGATCCGCTTGAGCCAATGTTTAATGACGCTCAACCATTGTCTAGTGCTTTTGTGCCACCGCATACAGCCAAGACCGACCATGAGTCTCCAGTTACACCACCGGATTCATGGCCATTTCAATCGGTCTCAATTGATTTCAAAATTACGATTTCAAAATATTTCCCAAGACGTGCACACAAGACTCTGCCGTCTACTGCTGACCAATCTGCTCGTTCTCACTACAATCAGTCAGAATGGCCAAGCCACAGTATGATGTTTTAATCGCCATTGAAAATGCCAGAGAAAGCGCTTTAAATCTCTTTATAGGAACACCGTTATGAAAGCGCCACCGGGGACCTGATGGCAGTGCATGTTCTTTTCTTTTCCTCTCTTCCCTCTCTCTTCTCTGTCGCTCCTCATGCTTCCGTCTCCTTTCTTTCGCCTCGCCTGTCCTTTCCCACAGGTGCTGCAGATGCCATGACTGGAGGGGTGTAGAGTGCAGTCTTTTGAGTACCCCTGACCTGCGAGGGGGTGGGGGTGTTGTCGGAGTTAATCACGTTCGTTGGGGAGGGGGTGGGGGAGGTCCGGGGGGTTTCGTAGCGGTATAATTCGTGTTTCTGGGGGGAGGGGGGAGGAGGTGTTGTCGGAGTTAATCACGTTCGTTGGGGGGGGGGAGGGGGGGTTCCATAGCGGTATAATTCGTGTTTCAGAGGGGAGGGGGGGCGACGACAGTGAAGGGGGGTGGGGGTGTTGTCGGAGTTAATCACGTTCATGGAGGGGGTTGGGGGGGTTCCGTAGCAGTATAATTCGTGTTTCTGGGGGGAGGGGGGAGCGGCGACAGTGAAGGGGGGTGGGGGTGGTGTGTTAGTTAGTCACGTTTAGTCACGTTCGTCGCGGTATAATTTGGGAGGGGTTGTGGGAGTTGGGGGTTCCCCTTGGTGGGGGGTGGTGTTGTGGAGGTGCTGTGTTGTTGGTGGGGGTGGGGGTGGGGGTGGGGTTGGGGGGGGGGCGGTGATTTCGTTGGGTTGGTAGGAGGTTCTCCTCTGTATAAATCGCAGTTTGGAGGTGGTGGTGTTGTAGGTGGGGGTGTGGGCGGTGTTGTAGGGCAGTGTTTGCGGGTGGGGGTTGGTAGGAGGTTCTCCTTGGTACAAATCGCTGTTCGGAGGGGGTGGTGGCGGTGTTTGCGGGTGGGGGTTGGGTCGGTGTTGTGGGGAACCCCCAACTCCCACAACACCCCCCACCCCATCACAGGCCAGGAGGTACTTACGAGGCTGCGCTTTACACCCCCAGTCACGGCGTCCGCAGCACTCGGGGGTTAGGACAGATGAGGCGAGAGGAAAGGAGACGGAAGCATGAGGAGCAACAGAGACGTGAGAGTGGGGAGAGGAAAAGAAGAAAAAAACAGTTCCCAAAATGCACTGCCATCCGGCCATTACACAATAAATCAAAACAATCTTAAATAGAAAATCTGATTCACAATCATTTATTTTTATTAAATACATTAGTATAACATAATGAGTATCATACATCAGGTCTTATTTTGAATATTAAAACAAGCATGTTACTAATGAATATAAATCAACACCACACACACATTCTGAGTCTTTATTTATTTTTTAAAAAAATGACGCTTTTACGTCGGCCATTTTGCACCACGGTGTGCACACTCACATTGGCGCCCTTTGTTTAGTCACAAGGCGTTAAACGTCGGCGATAAACGTGCGCGATAATCGTCCCCTGTGCAGCCATTTTCAAATGAAGAAAACCGATAAATCGTTCAAAATGAAGAATACTATTTGTAGACATGCAATACTCAATAATATATTTCTGAAATGGTTCAAAATGTTAATTGCCAATTAAGTTAATTTAAAATAGTAAATTCATTTGAATTATTATTCTTATTATTATAAAAATCAGTTTGAATGAATGATTTACTAACTCACTCAAAGACTTCACTTGTTTCATTACGAATCAGTGTTTTTGAACGAATCTCGAGTGATTCAAGATTTTTTTAGTCACTTGTCGCCACCTACTGGTGTATCGATGTAAGTGATACAATCTTTATTTGAAGTGTCAAGTTACAAAACTCTTTTGATTGCTACATCACACATCAGTGTTTATATCCAAAACTTTGATATCCAAACCCAGGGCCAGATTAACATAAGGACTAGCACCGAGCACGGAGGGGACCCGTGATTGGACGAGGAAATGATTGACAGTCGATCGGGAGCACCTAAACTTTTCCTGGTGGGCCGCTCACCAAACCCCACCACGCCCCCACATATTAAGCGCTGTTATTTACTGGAGTGCTGCGAGTGCATGGGAACAAACAGCAAAAGCCATGTATCTGATTAAACCGCGCGCGCATCCAGCAGTCGCAGCGCGAGAGCAGCTGGATCGTCTCACGCACAGCGCTGACGAACTCCTTCGGCGCTTTCGCCGCTCTTTTGAAGTGATAACGAGCACCAGCCAGTCGCTTTATCCATTTGAATTTAATACAAGCGCAACATCATGTGTACAGTAAAGGCTCTGTGGCGAAACTAGCTGAACCAGACTGAATAGCGCCGACCATGTAAAGTGAAGTGTTGAGGTAAACTATAGGCTGCCTACACACGACTGTAATCATGGCCGTAGTCAGCTATGAGGTCACCAAGGTCCGGACCTCGGTATTTTTCCGAGGTGTACGTATAATAAATGTTGTGAAATAATTGACGAGTATTAGCACTACTTTAGTGCTGCAAGGATATCTTCTCATCCGAGCTGCTGTTTCTGGAAACCTGTTTGCTTTGACCTCATATCTGGAGTTAATGCATTAATGCTGTTAATGTATTAGTGCACTGCAAATTCAAACGAGAGCCAATCAAAAGCATCTGAAATGGCGAGAGGCCGTCGTGCACATCAATCAACAAATTAATATTTTTCAACTAGTGTGGCCAATTTTTTCACAATTTTTCTGTAATTAATAGATTAATCGTACCTAACATTTAAGTTTTTTAAGTTTACATTTAAGTTTATATTGTAATAATTTCACATTTAATCTTCAAATTAATGAAGAAACAACTTAAAGACAGTAGTCTATTTAAAGGGTTAGGTCACCCAAAAATGAAAATTCTGTCAGTAATCACTCACCCTCATGTGGTTCCATGACGTTGGACGTCTCCAATAGATCCGATTTTTCACCTAAAATCGGACAGGAAGAGCAGATTTGGTCCCCGACCTTGAATTTCACATTAAACTCACTACTCTAAATATAGAGTATACCACAGACTCAGAACATCAACATGGTTTCATCTCTCAATTTCCCAATTAATATTTCAGAATAATTTATATTTGTCTCATATTTAATTAATTTCCCCACTTTCCCCACTCCGAATCTGGGACTTCCCCATACTGGTTGTCTCTTGGATTTCTTTTGGCATGCCTAAATAATCTGTCGGACATCTCCAGCAGATCCAATCTTTCTCCTAAAATCGGCCAGGCAGAGCTAGGACTATTTCAGTCCAAGCTCCAATTAATTACCCACACAGTTTCAATTTCTCTTCCAGAAACTTCTTAACCACGCTACATTACCACAGAGCCAGCCCAACCACTATGGTTTAACCCCCCCAGGTAATAAAAACATAACAGTTCATTATGTAAGGTATTTATACACCACTGAAAACATAGTTATGTATATTATATTGCATTTCTGTTGATAGATCATCATAAATATGTAAGGGTGGGTCGCCTACAGTGGTTCAGGCTGCAGGGTTGCCGAATGACTAAAGAAACGTTATCAGCAAGAGGACAGAAAACTACATTTCTCGTCTTTACCACCCACTGCAACTTATACCAACGACGGAAATAAGCGCAGTTACAATAGCAAAATATGTGGGCGAGCGTTGCTAGACTGTGACTATATTGTATTGCAATAGGTAGCACTTCAAAGTCAATACCAAATCAAAACTAGTTAGCACTTCCCGCACTCTGACTCCATGTTGCTTTAAGCGCGTCATTCTGCACCCGGGATGTGCATAAGCGGTTTGTGCCGTTCTGTTTTTAAGCGTTTCATATTATCATAGTTTTGTGCGCTGAAAGATTATTAAAAGCCTATCTTGTTCTCTCGTATCTATCATATCTTTGTTGCCCCGGTAAAAAGCTGCACATTACGTTTACAATAAACATCTTGTAATTTTATATATATTATTTGTGTAGGCCTTATATATATTCATATATAAATATAAAGAAGAGGAAGAAGGAGTAAAGTAAGAAGAAGTGCTAGATAGTTCAGTAAGAGTTTATGTTTCGGAATAAAAAATGAAACTGAATATTCCAAATTAGTGTCTGTGTATTTTGATTTTCAGAATTTCATTTTACTCTGTCCTATAGGGGTGGGCCGGGGATGGCAGGGGTTGGTAGCAATGTAAGTATCTGGATATTTGCCGCGGGGCGAGGGCTTCGATTACCTCTCTCTTTTTTGACCATACATGTGTTTGCATCCCTGATAAATCCATCCACCCACCCATCAATTAATTCATCCACCCATACATACATACACCCATCCATTCTCCAACCCACCCATCCATACATGCATAAATCCATCCATCCACCAATTCATCAATCCACCCATCATCCATCCACCCTTCATCCATCCATTCATACATACATGCATTCACCCACCCACCCATCCATACATGCATAAATCCATCCACCCACCCATACATACATACATCCATCCATTCATCCACCCATACATACATCCATCCATCCATATATACATACATAAGTACATCCACCCACCCATACATGCATCCACCCATCCATCTATCCATCCATCCACCTATACATACAAACCCGATTCCAAAAAAGTTGGGACACTGTACAAATTGTGAATAAAAACAGAATGCAATGATGTGGAAGTTTCAAATGTCAATATTTTATTCAGAATACAACATAGATGACATATCAAATGTTTAAACTGAGAAAATGTATCATTTTAGGGGAAAAATAAGTTGATTTTAAATTTCATGGCATCAACACATCTCAAAAAAGTTGGGACAAGGCCATGTTTACCACTGTGTGGCATCCCCTCTTCTTTTTATAACAGTCTGCAAACGTCTGGGGACTGAGGAGACAAGTTGCTCAAGTTTAGGAATAGGAATGTTGTCCCATTCTTGTCTAATACAGGCTTCTAGTTGCTCAGCTGTCTTAGGTCTTCTTTGTCGCATCTTCCTCTTTATGATGCGCCAAATGTTTTCTATGGGTGAAAGATCTGGACTGCAGGCTGGCCATTTCAGTACCCGGATCCTTCTTCTACGCAGCCATGATGTTGTAATTGATGCAGTATGTGGTCTGGCATTGTCATGTTGGAAAATGCAAGGTCTTCCCTGAAAGAGACGACGTCTGGATGGGAGCATATGTTGTTCTAGAACTTGGATATGCCTTTCAGCATTGATGGTGCCTTTCCAGATGTGTAAGCTGCCCATGCCACACGCACTCATGCAACCCCATACCATCAGAGATGCAGGCTTCTGAACTGAGCGCTGAGAACAACTTGGGTTGTCCTTGTCCTCTTTAGTCCGGATGACATGGCGTCTCAGTTTTCCAAAAAGAACTGGAAATTTTGATTCGTCTGACCACAGAACAGTTTTCCACTTTGACACAGTCCATTTTAAATGAGCCTTGGCCCAGAGAAAACGCCTGCGCTTCTGGATCATGTTTAGATATGGCTTCTTTTTTGACCTATAGAGTTTTAGCCGGCAACGGCGAATGGCACGGTGGATTGTGTTCACCGACAATGTTTTCTGGAAGTATTCCTGAGCCCATGTTGTGATTTCCATTACAGTAGCATTCCTGTATGTGATGCAGTGCCGTCTAAGAGCCCGAAGATCACGGGCATCCAGTATGGTTTTCTGGCCTTGACCCTTACGCACAGAGATTGTTCCAGATTCTCTGAATCTTTGGATGATATTATGCACTGTAGATGATGATAACTTCAAACTCTTTGCAATTTTTCTCTGAGAAACTCCTTTCTGATATTGCTCACTATTTTTCGCCGCAGCATTGGGGGAATTGGTGATCCTCTGCCCATCTTGACTTCTGAGAGACACTGCCACTCTGAGAGGCTCTTTTTATACCCAGTCATGTTGCCAGTTGACCTAATAAGTTGCAAATTGGTCCTCCAGCTGTTCCTTATATGTACATTTAACTTTTCCGGCCTCTTATTGCTACCTGTCCCAACTTTTTTGGAATGTGTAGCTCTCATGAAATCCAAAATGAGCCAATATTTGGCATGACATTTCAAAATGTCTCACTTTCAACATTTGATATGTTATTTATATTCTATTGTGAATAAAATATAAGTTTATGAGATTTGTAAATTATTGCATTCCTTTTTTATTCACAATTTGTACAGTGTCCCAACTTTTTTGGAATCGGGTTTGTACATAAGTACATCCATCCACCCATATATACATAATTACATCCACCCACCCATCCATCATCCATATGTCTGTGTGTGTGTGTCTATGTGCGTGTTTGTTTGTGTAAGAGAGAGAGACTGACTCTGTCTCTGTGTGTGTGTGTGTGTGTGTGTGTGTGTGTGTGTGTGTGAGTGTGTGCATTCGTGCATGTGTGTGTGTGTACTAGGAGGGTCAAACGCTGTTGAGGGAGGCTTCACAGAGGTTGTTTTCAGCCGTCAGTGTTATTAGATCAGACACTGAACGGGTAAAGAAAATGTTTCACGTTTGTTTTGTTCTGTTTGAGCTGGTGGAGTGTGATCGGTAAGTTATAAGTTATAAAACCTCATCTGTTTCCGAACAAAGTGACAAACTACTGCTAAGGTTTAGATTACACAGTGTACGCTTGCTGTTATCTCACATCAAATCAAACTGAGATATTATTTTGAGAGTTTATTTTTCAGGTCTCTGTCAGGAAATTTTTAATTGGCATTTTCATGCCTGGAAATTCATGAAAATGTATTAAAATGTTAAAAGTCATGGAGAATCATTTAAATGTCTATTATTAAAAAAAAGTGAAGGCTCAGAAAGTGAATCATCCATTGAGCCACTTTCATATCTCAGAGAGGTTTTTATTTATTTATTCATATTTATTTATTATATATTTTTAAATATATTAATTTCGAGTATTGTTACTGGACAAATGGATATCCTGCCCAGCTATCACTTAAAAACGATCATGTATGACAACAAAAGTAATATAAATTCATTAGTCAAAAAGCTATTTACATTTAGTTTCCATCAGGAGTCTTAATCTGTGTAAAATCTGTTTGTTCATCAGGTGTGTTTGGTGATTCAGTGTCAGTGATGGAGGGCGATTCAGTCACTCTAAACACTGGCATTACTAAAACACAACACGACGACTACATACTATGGAAATTTGAATATGAAAAGTCTCTCATAGCTAAAATTAATAGAGAGAAACAAATTTCCTCCACATATAACGGCACTGATGGGAGATTCAGAGACAGACTGAAGCTGGACGATCAAACTGGACCTCTGACCATCACAAACATCACAACTGAACATGCTGGAGTTTATGAAGTAAAGATAATTGGAGCAAAATGATCATCAAAAACATTCTGTGTTTCTGTCTATGGTGAGTAGAGATCATTTGTCAAAATGTTTGCATATTGTTTTATTGCGTTCAGTACAAGCTTAATCGACAGGATTTGTGGAATAAGGTTGATTACCACAAAAAATGTACTCGTCCCTGGTTTTCTTATTAAAATAATAAATAAAAGGAAGAAATTGAGGTTACGAGGAGGCGCTTACAATGGAAGTCAATGGGGTCCATTTTTGTGTTTAAAAGCATTTTTATATTAAAATGAATTATTCTGTTATAATCATTCATTCTTTTGTTGAAACGTGCATAATTTGAGCTGTAAAGCTGTTTAAATAATTTTTAGGTTAGTAAGTGATTTTTTTTTTGTCTAAAATATTGTTCACTTCTTGTATCTGCACTATTGAAACAGTATTTTTATGTTTATGGATCAGCTCCATTCATTTCCATTGTGAGTCTCACTGTATAACCCACATTTTTGCTTTTCTGCAGGAAATACATTTTTGTGATAATCTATTATGTCTCGAATGCTTTAGACTGAGCAGTACTGAACTCTCAATATTCCTTTACATAAATATGTAATCATTTTATAGTTTGAGATGTCATATATATATATATATATATATATATATATGATATATTTCTGTTAATTTGTCTCATATTTTCCAGCTCCTCTCGTCACTCCTAACATTACCAGAGACTGTTCTTCATCATCATCATCATCATCATCATGTTCACTGGTGTGTTCAGTGTTGAATGTGAGTCATGTGACTCTCTCCTGGTACAAAGGAAACAGTTTATTGTCCAGCATCAGTGTGTCTGATCTCAGCATCAGTCTCTCTCTACCTCTGGAGGTGGAATATCAGGATAAAAACACCTACAGCTGTGTGCTGAACAATCCCATCAGCCACCAGACCAGACATCCCAACATCACCCAACTCTGTCACACATGTGCAGGTACGGCAGCACGGCTGATATATGTGTTTATTGACTGACCTGATCTCTGTCTTATAGATCAGACTGATGCAGTCACTTCTTTCTTTATCATTACAGCACTGGACACACAGTCTCCTTCTCCTCCTCCAGTCTCTCTGATAGTGTTGATCTCTGCTTCTGCTGCTGGATCTCTGCTGATTGTTGCTGTAGTCGTGATGTGCTGCATCTGCAGGAAATGTAGAAAAACAGGTCAGGAGAGCAATTATTAACTACAAATATTAAGTACAAATAATGCACCTGAAGCAGAAATAGTTATTCTTTACAGATATACACATTTCTGTATAAGACTGCAAGCTTTGTTGTTTTAACAGTCTGTTTTATTGTCAATGCAGTTCAGACCCGGGAGGAAGACAGAACTGATTCAGCACCGTGTAAACCAAAAACACGAAAAAAGGTAAAAAGTTGCCGCTTCAGATTTGGTTTCTGTGCCGCTTTTTCTGTGTGAAGATGCCTTTACTTAAGTAGACAGCATGGTCTATTTGTCTCAAGATTTGTGAGGTGCCTTTAGCTGACAAACAACGGCCTATTCTGTTTTTGACATGCTGCTGACTGCCTGAAATAGTTTTTTATTATTATTATTATTATTATTATTATTTAAACATACATGCATGAATTAATTGTTATGAATTGTACTCATTATACATGTAAAGTGATGTGGTCTGTTGCCTACAAATTTGTGAACAGTTCTAACGATGAATAATTGGTTTGTTATTCTAAAACAACCCATACAAAGTCAGTTTTATACCATTAGATTTTCATCGAAAAGTCCATTTTACTTGTGCTCAAGTCTGGCCTTCACCGTTCTGAAGGTTGACATGCAGCTTCATCACTTTAAAGCGGATGTTGGTTGCTTTATAGACGTGGTGCAACAAGTATCTTTGGTGTGTAAACGGCCACCATTCTCAAAGCAGAGGCTGTCGTGACAAACCTTCAGATCTTAATGCATTGACCTATTACTGCAGCTGCTGATGAAAGTAATGAAATATTTTATTTTGTTTCTTTGCTTTACTAAAGCTTTAAATCTATTAAGCTTCGGTTTTATGTCAAATCTGTTTGATCTGTTTAAAGTCATGTGATGTATATGATTTGGATGTATGAAGTCATTTCCTCTAGCTGCTCTGTCTTTGATGCATTGATGCTATACAGTTATACACTGTGAAACATTTCATCATGATGGTTTCGTTACCAATATATACATGATATTTAGTAAAAAAAAATATTGAAAAAAGTGTGCTCAAAGCCATTAGCTTTGTGTACTGATGAGGAAAAAAATTGCATACAAGATCAAACACTGCTGAATGTGAATCGGACTTATCACAACAACACATTTGTAGCCAGTCAGCGGTATAGGGAGTGTGTCCACTTATGATGGGGGAGGAGAGGGAGTTAGCCAATCAGCAGTAGGGAGCATGTCCACTCATTATGGGGGAATAAAGAGAGTGAGCCAATCAGCAATAGGAGGCGTATCCTCTCATGATGGGGGAGGAGGCAGAGTGAGCCAATCAGCAATAGGGGGCGTGTCCTCTCATGATAGGGGAGGAGGCAGAGTGAGCCAATCAGCAATAGGGGGCGTGTCCTCTCATGATGGGGGAGGAGGCAGAGTGAGCCAATCAGCAGTAGGGGGCGTATCCTCTCATGATGGGGGAGGAGGCAGAGTGAGCCAATCAGCAGTAGGGGGCGTATCCTCTCATGATGGGGGAGGAGGCAGAGTGAGCCAATAAGCAATAGGGGGCGTGTCCTCTCATGATAGGGGAGGAGGCAGAGTGAGCCAATCAGCAGTAGGGGGCATGTCTTCTCATGATAGGGGAGGAGAGAGAGTGAGCCAATCAGCAGTAGGGGGCATGTCTTCTCATGATAGGGGAGGAGAGAGAGTGAGCCAATCAGCAGTAGGGGGCATGTCTTCTCATGATGGGGAGGAGACAGAGTGAGCCAATCAGTAGTAGGGGGCATGTCTTCTCATGATAGGGGAGGAGAGAGAGTGAGCCAATCAGCAGTAGGGGGCATGTCTTCTCATGATGGGGGAGGAGAGAGAGTGAGCCAATCAGTAGTAGGGGGCATGTCTTCTCATGATAGGGGAGGAGAGAGAGTGAGCCAATCAGCAGTAGGGGGCATGTCTTCTCATGATGGGGGAGGAGAGAGAGTGAGCCAATCAGCAATAGGGGGCGTGTCCTCTCATGATGGGGGAGGAGGCAGAGTGAGCCAATCAGCAGTAGGGGCGTATCCTCTCATGATGGGGGAGGAGGCAGAGTGAGCCAATCAGCAATAGGGGCGTGTCCTCTCATGATGGGGGAGGAGGCAGAGTGAGCCAATCAGCAGTAGGGGGCGTATCCTCTCATGATGGGGGAGGAGGCAGAGTGAGCCAATCAGCAATAGGGGGCGTGTCCTCTCATGATGGGGGAGGAGGCAGAGTGAGCCAATCAGCAGTAGGGGGCATGTCTTCTCATGATAGGGGAGGAGAGAGAGTGAGCCAATCAGCAGTAGGGGGCATGTCTTCTCATGATAGGGGAGGAGAGAGAGTGAGCCAATCAGCAGTAGGGGGCATGTCTTCTCATGATGGGGAGGAGACAGAGTGAGCCAATCAGTAGTAGGGGGCGTATCCACTCATGATGGAGGAGGAGTGAGCAAGAGGGAGATTGGCTGAGAGACATTACAAATGAGAAAAGCTCAGAGGAATATAATGAAAACGAAGGGTTATGATCAGGCAAAATCTTTAGGACCCGCGTTAACATTAGAAAAGCTTTCCAGCACTGAAGAGACCTAAACCGGAAGGCCTGAAAATGGACGCAGAGGTTGTGTTATTTCTGCTCCATATGTGCGTAACAGAACCAAGATATGCTGTTGTTGTAATGTTAGCTATAACAGGACAGTTTTGAGTGTGATTGTTTGTCTGGAGCTGGTGCTGCTGGCAAATAACTCTTGTGTACTATATGCTCATTTTTGGTGCTTCCTTGTCATTCGTTTGTCACCTTTGCTTTATTTTTCGCAAAGCATTATTTTGCTTTTTTTCAGTTATGAAAAAGAGACATCCACTCTTCAGCATTGCGTATTCATGCATTTTGGGGGCGGAGCAATGAGATGAGGGGTGTGTGTGTTTGTTTGGATTGATTTTAAATGTCAACAGTGTTTCTCTGAAATCGCTTACTGCACCTTTAATAATTAGAAAAAATATTTTACAGAATTTACAGAATAATACTAAGGTCTTCTTGTGACGGTCTGCAATTAATATTCACTTTTTTTACTGTCACATCAGCAGGTTCCTAACTGAGTTTTTGTTTCCTTACAGAAATCAAAGACGGATGCTGTGTTTGAAAACGTCCCCAAAAATGGTGATCATATACTGTATCTACTGGAATTGATGTTAGAGCTCATATGGGACAATACCTCACACTTTTGGTTTTGTTCACATTTATTCTCTGACAGGATATGTCTGTTTTATCTTCACTCTTTGTATCATATCTTTTGGTGTCATTGTGATGTATGAATACATTTAGTGGTTCATCAGTAGCATAGCACACTAAAACTCAACTAAAATGTTCTCTTTTTAGTTTATCATATGGAAATTTACCTAATATTCATTATTAAATATTAATCACACCATTTAGTGTGCTGTCATGTCATTTTATTCTTTTGAAAAAAAATTAAATTGAATATGGAGTGCATTGCATAGTGGTTTGGTTATCAAAAACATTCTGCTGGATATTTTGGCGTAACACAAACACATCATCGCTTTCTAGTGTCCAAAGCAGAAATCACCTCTCTCTAATAACAGTACTACTTTTACCCAATAGAGTGTGCTACAGAGGCTGCTGTTCTCATGAAGTGATAGAGGATACAGGGCTGTCCTTAGGGCAGTGCAACATTGAACTCAACTAAACACTGAACTATAACTATAATTGCACTGAATGACTACACTCGTGGTGATGACCTTTAGTTGTTCAATTTCAGAGTCTTTGGTTCATTTCTGATTCCACGTCTGAGGAATGAAAACATCTGAAGAAATAATAATAATTAAATATAAATCACTTGTTGAATTGTGGAACAAATATATACACAACAGGAAAGTGCTGTGAAAATGTTTCATACAGATCATAAGGATTGCGAGTAGAGAAATATGTCTGGATTCATAAAGTAACACATGCAAACAAACAGCAGAAGAACATCAAGGTGTATTAAACTTATGCTATTGCATGTTTTTCTTCAAAATATTGCATTTATTTTCACATTTTCAGTTTGACTCTCCAGGATTATGTGAACGGTATCAGTGTCTTTGGATTAGCGTGTATACATCAAAGATAATAAAGTTTAGCTCATCTCAATAATTATACGTTTTTTTGTACACTGGGTGGAAATTTTAAATAAATATTGAGTTTGTTTATTCTTGGTTTGAGTTCTGACACTCCTGCTGTCTTGTCTTTGTGTGAGCGTGCGGTTTAGAGTTCACTCGGGCTGTGCGGTTCAGTCTGTGTTTATAATTGGCCATGTGCTTTCTTGTTGTCTTGTGCTGTGTAGCACACGGCTCATGTTTTGTGTGGACACGCAGTCTGTGGGAGCTCTCATTGGCTGCATGTTCGTGTCATGTTTTGTCTGAGCACATGGCTTGTTTTGTTTGTTTCTATGTGCCATGTGCTCCGATGTCTATTGTCTTAACCACATCTTGTTAAGTTATTACCTGATTACGGACCCTTTCACATTTCCAGGGTTCTCATAAGCGGAAGATGTCACAGTTGAGATTGAGAGATTGAGAGATTTGCTGTCACTCCCTCAGCTGTTGTATTAGAAATACCCTCGCAGCAGCGTTCATTTGCTTTTTTTCCATTTACTGACAAGGTAATATAACACAAAGTATACCATTATAAATGTGTATTTAGCCACCTTTATATATATAGCGCTTTTTACAGTGCCGATTGTTTCAAAGCAGCTTCACAGTGTTAAACAGGAAAATAATGCAAAATCTTGATATTTGAACCTTGAACTGGCCAACTAGAGGACTCAGCAGAGAGAAGCATAATGGGCACCTTCCTCTTCCAATCTCCAATCCTTCGGGGCTCTGTTAAAGATAAGGTGGCTCAACTTGTCCAGTATGTTCACCTTCACAAGGGGAGGTGACTTTCTTGCGGTGGTGGATGAGCTGGACTACAGAGACAACACTGACTTCAAGGAGGTCTTCAACACCTGTCTCAATGAGCCCCTCAGGAGGTGTGAAGGCTGGGGAACCTTCCCTTTTGGAGATTCGTCAGCCAAATTCACCAGAGTTACCCCTTTTCCACCAGTAAGAACCAGGTGCTAGTTCAGAGCTAGTGCCGGTTCGAGTTGGTTCGACTGACGAGCCCTCTAAGAACCGGTTTGCCTTTCCATGGGCTAGAGAGCCAGCACAGAGCCAGGTCTTACATCACTGTATACGTCACATCTTTCCCAGCAACGCTAGTGCGGCAGCGCCAAACACAAACACACCATCAACAATGGCGGACGTTGCGTTGCTATCATAGACAGTAAAAGAAATGGACACAGCGACCCCATAGACTTCAACGGAGAAAAGTGAAGTCAATTAGAAGCACTCACTTCCTGATGGCTGAGCGTACTGCGCAGCCTCAGACTGAGCTTGACGACGTAGATGTGACGTGAGCAACCTGTCTGACAGTTGTAAGTCTTCTAGTAGTTGTGCAAAGTGAAATCCGAATCACCGAATCTTGCAGAGACGGAGAGCGTGAGCAGGAGCAACTTTTGGTAAGTATTCTGATTAATTATTTTGTCATTTTGCATAGTATTTATTTATTTTAAAATGTAACGCCAGATTGCCTGCGAGCTTCTCCTCCTGTGTATACGGGTCTGTACGGTAATTTCTCTACTGTGCGACAGAGAGTCGCGTGGTTATGACGCAATCGTTAGCCTATTGTTACAAAAACGGCTTCTACGGGGCGATAGTGTAAGTTACAAGGTAATGGAGCCTTTTATACATTGTCGTGTTTCTTTAGAAATAAACAATGGACAAATGGAGTCTTTAAACGCCTCAGATGTAAAGTTATTCGCTGTCAAAGTGACGCCAAAATGAATGGGAGTCAATGGAAAGCTAACAGCAGGTGATGGCTTGGTTAGCAATGGCTGCCCCTATGGAAGGTACGCTTTCCGGGTGCTGGATTACCCACTTGGTTGCTATTGATGTTCATGGCTTTGCGGACCTACATCGGCATCCAAATACGGCGGATCCAACGTGTTCGTGCGGCACGCTGTAATTTGTACAGACGGAGATTACAAGCGAGAGTAATGGTATGTACATAACATTTATTTTTAACAACAAGATGTCAACTTTAGCCTCAGCATGTTGCTACCCTCCTAGCATCGACTTTGCTGATAATCGATCACATTGCAGTTAAAAAAAACGTATTAAGCATTGGTGTAAGAAGTATAACGACACTGTTTTGTGAAAACTCTACTAGAAGTACAATTTACCTAAGTAAAAGTATGTCTGTATTATAAGCAAAAAACACTCACAGTATTAAAACCAAAAGTAGTTAATCTGCAGAAAAATGTGTCCACTGTCAGTGTTGTTCTATTCTATATCATGTTTTTTTTTTATTAATATTACTGCTGCTTTAATGTGTAGCCTATGTTGTATTGTACTGCTGTTGGTAAGTGCTGGCTGTTGCTAATTTCCACTACTTTATATACTGTTGGGGTAGTTCAATCAACAGCATCACATTCTAATATTAAAAATGTCCAAGTTTAGATTTATACATGGTTGTCACTGGACAAGAAGGGTATGAAAATAAGTAGTCTGAAAAGACAATGTATGAACCCGAAAAGACTGAAAAAAATCTTAATATCTGAAAAGACAACATAACAAGCAGTTATACCACCCCATAATTGTTGCTCATACATAAAATAAAGTAGCCCTGCTTTTTAAGTGGTACTTATATATAGATGAATTAATAAAATGCTTCACGGCTACATCTCAACTGTTTTTATAGTATTTATACTGCACTGTATACTTAATATAATGTATACTCAAAATATACAGCCCCCCTATTGCCCATAAATGAGACATATTTTTTTTTTATCTTTACAGGCAATCTTGCAGCTGAAGGCAAGGCGGAGGTCACCTGTAATGTGGGCATACCCACGATCTGACCACTGGTGGGACAAAACTGTTCCGGATTTCACTCCGTTACAATTCATGCAGAATTTTCGTGTGTCCCCAGAATCATTTGAGTACATCTGCAGTCGGGTCAAGCATGTCATGGGGAGAAGGAACACAAACTACCGTTTGTGTGTCCCAGTCCGAAAGCGTGTTGCGATTGCCATCTGTAAACTGGCCACGGGTGGTGAATACAGGACAATCAGCTAGAGCCCGACCGATTTATCAGTCTGCCGATTTTATCGGCCGATATGAGCCGGTCGCCGATATATCGGCACCGGCGTATATGCCGCAGATATGCCACCGATATGAACGCGCGCCCACGAGTCTCACAGCGCGCGGATATTCACACAAAATTATGTCAAAATGCCTTGTCGATTATCATCCTAAAAACTTAGTAGGTTATGTCTTAAGTGAATGTAAACATAAAAATGTGCGTGTCATCGCCAGCGTTTTTGGTCATTTTCACAAGTTTCATGGCCCACAGAATATATCTTGTGAGAATATCTGAACATGCAATATAGCAAAAGAAAGAACAGACCCTCTGTTTTATTCTAGCTTCATGCATTCTGTTTTATCAACACTTGAATGTGGGTAAGTTTCATGAAAAAAGCAACATTTTGAGAAAAAAGCTGAGAAAATCACGACTAACTTGCAGATGGGATTCAGAACGATGATCAAAACACAGATGGAGTAGATCAAGTCCATCAACACCCCCAAAGCTTCACAGTCCTAGAGCTCGTCCTGGGTCGACATTTCATTCAATAACTTTAGGCAGTTTTGATTTATATGTTGTTTAATGTTGATGATCGCATTATTTTTTATATGCATCTGCTTATAAGAGATCGTTCCTGCCTCTTCTTCGCCTGTGTTTTGATCTGGAGATTCTGTACTCAAGTTCAATTTACAAATCTCATAAACTTATATTTTATTCACAATAGAATATAGATAACATATCAAATGTTGAAAGTGAGACATTTTGAAATGTCATGCCAAATATTGGCTCATTTTGGATTTCATGAGAGATACACATTCCAAAAAAGTTGGGACAGGTAGCAATAAGAGGCCGGAAAAGTTAAATGTACATATAAGGAACAGCTGGAGGACCAATTTGCAACTTATCAGGTCAACTGGCAACATGATTGGGTATAAAAAGAGCCTCTCAGAGTGGCAGTGTCTCTCAGAAGTCAAGATGGGCAGAGGATCACCAATTCCCCCAATGCTGCGGCGAAAAATAGTGGAGCAATATCAGAAAGGAGTTTCTCAGAGAAAAATTGCAGAGTTTGAAGTTATCATCATCTACAGTGCATAATATCATCCAAAGATTCAGAGAATCTGGAACAATCTCTGTGCGTAAGGGTCAAGGCCGGAAAACCATACTGGATGCCCGTGATCTTCGGGCCCTTAGACGGCACTGCATCACATACAGGAATGCTACTGTAATGGAAATCACAACATGGGCTCAGGAATACTTCCAGAAAACATTGTCGGTGAACACAATCCACCGTGCCATTTGCCGTTGCCGGCTAAAACTCTATAGGTCAAAAAAGAAGCCATATCTAAACATGATCCAGAAGCGCAGGCGTTTTCTCTGGGCCAAGGCTCATTTAAAATGGACTGTGGCAAAGTGGAAAACTGTTCTGTGGTCAGACGAATCAAAATTTGAACTTCTTTTTGGAAAACTGGGACGCCATGTCATCCGGACTAAAGAGGACAAGGACAACCCAAGTTGTCATCAGCGCTCAGTTCAGAAGCCTGCATCTCTGATGGTATGGGGTTGCATGAGTGCGTGTGGCATGGGCAGCTTACACATCTGGAAAGGCACCATCAATGCTGAAAGGTATATCCAAGTTCTAGAACAACATATGCTCCCATCCAGACGTCGTCTCTTTCAGGGAAGACCTTGCATTTTCCAACATGACAATGCCAGACCACATACTGCATCAATTACAACATCATGGCTGCGTAGAAGAAGGATCCGGGTACTGAAATGGCCAGCCTGCAGTCCAGATCTTTCACCCATAGAAAACATTTGCCGCATCATAAAGAGGAAGATGCGACAAAGAAGACCTAAGACAGTTGAGCAACTAGAAGCCTGTATTAGACAAGAATGGGACAACATTCCTATTCCTAAACTTGAGCAACTTGTCTCCTCAGTCCCCAGACGTTTGCAGACTGTTATAAAAAGAAGAGGGGATGCCACACAGTGGTAAACATGGCCTTGTCCCAACTTTTTTGAGATGTGTTGATGCCATGAAATTTAAAATCAACTTATTTTTCCCTTAAAATGATACATTTTCTCAGTTTAAACATTTGATATGTCATCTATGTTGTATTCTGAATAAAATATTGAAATTTGAAACTTCCACATCATTGCATTCTGTTTTTATTCACAATTTGTACAGTGTCCCAACTTTTTTGAAATCGGGTTTGTACATGAAAAACCTGAAAATAACTGTTTATTTCATTTATATGTTTGTTCTGTTGTATTTATGTGCAATGTATGTATATTATGTATATACTCTATTATATATACAGTACCAGTCATAAGTTTGGACACACCAATGGGAAAGTGTGTCCAGACTTTTGACTGGTACTGTACTACAATATACACAAAGAATATCGGCTGATATATCGATATCAGACTTTTTTTACTCCCTAATATCGGTATCGGCCCCCAAAAACCCATATCGGTCAGGCTCTACAATCAGCCGTCTTTTTGGAGTAGGCCTCAGCACTGTGTTTAATTGTGTTCAGGAATTCTGCAACACAGTCATCACGGTGTTGCTTCCCATCCACATGATATTTCCTGATGCTGCTAAGTTGTTAGAAATGGCCACTTTCTTTAATAATCGTTGGAGAGTTCCACAGTGTGTCGGTGCAATTGATGGCAGCCACATTCCAATAATTGAACCAGAGGACTATCCACGAGACTATTTCAGTCGGAAAGGCTGGCATTCTATTGTTCTGCAAGCAGTTGTGGATGGCAAAAGTCTTTTCTGGGATGTTTGTGTTGGCTATCCAGGGAGTGTGCATGACGCCAGAGTGCTACGACAGTCACATTTGTGGGAGGTCCTAAGTGACGGGGAATTACTAGGGCAAAATAAAGTGACCATCTCTGGCTGTGATGTTGGATATTACCTGATAGGTGATCTGGCATACCCCATGCAGAATTGGCTCATGAAGCCCTTTTCCGACACTGGCAGACCCCTGAACAACACACCTACAATTACAGGCTGAGCAGTGCACGATCGGTTGTGGAGATCTTGGGAGTCTTTTGGGAGATTAAAAGGACGATGGAGGTGCCTCCTAAAAAGAAACGACTGCAAGCTGGAGCTGAGCAAGAGGATGGCACTGACCTGCTGTGTGCTCCATAACATTTGTGAGGAACATGGTGATAATTTCACTGAAGAGCACCCAGACAGGACTGTAAACATTCAGCCTCCTGTTCAAACATTACCTGAGCATGCTAACGCAGAAGGGGCTGACATCAGAGCTGCATTATTGATGCATTTTAACGGAGGGAACGAGTGATTCTTTGAATACACCAATGCCATATTTTTGTAACACTGCCGTTTGTGTTTGAGGACATCTGGACTGTCATAAATTGTATTATATTCTCCTCCATTGATTTAAGAAACTGAACCAGACATTTGTATTAATAAACATGTTTATTTAAACAAAAACAACCAATACAAATCTTTATAAAACTTTGCAAAATGTAAAGTGCAGTAAATGAAAATAAAAATTGTAAGTAGTTAATTTAAATAAAAATTGTACATACAAAGAAACAACCAAAAATACTGGTTTGCAATTTTTTTTTTGCGATTGTGCAATCATTTTTGCGCTTATGCCTCCATTACGGCCACCATGCGCCTCATGAGTCCAAGCAGAGAATGTGTGTCCGCTCTCATGTCCTGCCGCAAGGCATCGTCCATTTCTTTGCTGTGCTGCAAAAACCTCTCTTCTGCCCTTTCCAAATATTGCACCAGTTCCGAAGTACTGTCTCTCTTCCTTTTTCCTGTGTATAATGTGTGTATATATATATATATATATATATACACACAGACACATATATATACAGACACATTATATATATATATATATATATATATACACACACACACATACATTTTATATATATATATATATATATATATATATATATATATATATATATATATATATATATATATACACACACACGCACACACGCACACATACATACATACATACATATATATATATATATATATATAAAATGTATATATATATATATATATACACACACACGCACACATACATACATACATACATATATATATATATATATATATATAAAATGTATATATGGATACACATATACATATATATACATATATATACACTCACCTAAAGGATTATTAGGAACACCTGTTCAATTTCTCATTAATGCAATTATCTAATCAACCAATCACATGGCAGTTGCTTCAATGCATTTAGGGGTGTGGTCCTGGTCAAGACAATCTCCTGAACTCCAAACTGAATGTCAGAATGGGAAAGAAAGGTGATTTAAGCAATTTTGAGCGTGGCATGGTTGTTGGTGCCAGACGGGCCGGTCTGAGTATTTCACAATCTGCTCAGTTACTGGGATTTTCACGCACAACCATTTCTAGAGTTTACAAAGAATGGTGTGAAAAGGGAAAAACATCCAGTATGCGGCAGTCCTGTGGGCGAAAATGTCTTGTTGATGCTAGAGGTCAGAGGAGAATGGGCCGACTGATTCAAGCTGATAGAAGAGCAACTTTGACTGAAATAACCACTGCCTGGTCTGATGAGTCTCGATTTCTGTTGAGACATTCAGATGGTAGAGTCAGAATTTGGCGTAAACAGAATGAGAACATGGATCCATCATGCCTTGTTACCACTGTGCAGGCTGGTGGTGGTGGTGTAATGGTGTGGGGGATGTTTTCTTGGCACACTTTAGGCCCCTTAGTGCCAATTGGGCATCGTTTAAATGCCACGGCCTACCTGAGCATTGTTTCTGACCATGTCCATCCCTTTATGACCACCATGTACCCATCCTCTGATGGCTACTTCCAGCAGGATAATGCACCATGTCACAAAGCTCGAATCATTTCAAATTGGTTTCTTGAACATGACAATGAGTTCACTGTACTAAAATGGCCCCCACAGTCACCAGATCTCAACCCAATAGAGCATCTTTGGGATGTGGTGGAATGGGAGCTTCGTGTCCTGGATGTGCATCCCACAAATCTCCATCAGCTGTAAGATGCTATCCTATCAATATGGGCCAACATTTCTAAAGAATGCTTTCAGCACCTTGTTGAATCAATGCCACGTAGAATTAAGGCAGTTCTGAAGGCGAAAGGGGGTCAAACACAGTATTAGTATGGTGTTCCTAATAATCCTTTAGGTGAGTGTACATATATATATATATATATATATATATATATATATATATATTGCGGTGATGAGAGAATATCTTTTGAAAGAATGTTGAATGAATGCTAAGATGCAATGAATCTGTTCTGGTGGCCTAACATCTTACACTTAAGGAAATAAAGACACTTTATGTTGGTTTTTCCTATGATTTAGCACCTGTCTGTATATATACACACATTACAAAAAGTATAATTTAGCATTTTGCTGCTGCTTCTATCCACTGGGTCTTTCAGTGCAGTTATTAGTTTCAAACAAAAACCCAAAACATCTGTGTGGACAGGACAGTGAAGTTTCGTCAACCGTAAAATTCAGCGGTTACATACTCTTCATGCGCTTTTCTTGAAGTGTGCAACTATGACTATTCTTGACGAGATACTCTAAGGTCTCTAATCTGGGTTGTAACAGGGGTTTTAATCATAAAGTTAATTTTATCATAAAATTACTAATGTTTCGCAGTGTTTTGCATTAATACGCGCAGTAACAAAATATTACATGTTTATTAGAAATTTGACAGCTTAAATTGAGATGCAGATAAAATTAACTTATTAACAACAGTAATAAAAGTACAGGAGAAGTTAAATATTCTGCTCTTATTAAATTAACTTTTCCCTAAAAATTTGTTTTGTGCGCGTTACTGTTGTTAATAAAAGTTAAATATTCTACTCTTATAACCATTGTTGTTATATAGTACCATACAGAATTGACCGACAGTTTCAGCGACTATAATGGGAACGCTCTTTACTTGTTTTCTGTTTTTATTTTTCATGAAACTTTGTGACTTCTCATATATTATCATATATTTTCATATATTAGAGAGTTGAAATGGCTAATAAGTCAATAAGTGCTCCTCTGCCGTCCATCTACTGGTTATAATGGTAATTTTATGTCTCTTTTTTTAAATAAACGTGTTTGCTAGCTACGGAGTGTTAGTTTTCCTACATCTTCATCACATTAAAAATAACATTAAAATAAGACAATGTTTAGAGCTTTGAAATGCTGGAAAAAGTATGAAGCCCTTGAATTTTACTCTCAAAAGGTGGTATGAACCCTGAGATGAATAATGTAAAAAAAAAAACAAAAAAAAAAACAATAACAATACATTAAATCCATGAAGAAAGTTGGTGATTTGTGGACTGGAAAACCTTCTATAACTTGTTTGTTCATGGCACAATATTTCTCCTGGTTCACGTCAATGCTGTTTGATCTTATATATATATATACACACATTTAAAAAAATGTAACAATTGATCACTAAGGCTTGCAGTGTGAATGTAGCCCATTTCTCTGTGCAATAAGAGTTTCAGCTTATGCTCTTCCCTTGTTTCCCATTTTGTCTTATCAGTCTAAAAAAAGTTTTTTTTTTTTTTTTTTTAAGTTTTTAGGTTGCCTAGTTACATTCACGATTTGTCAATCCATGTTGTTTCTGGAGGGAAAGATCTTATTTAATCAGTGCATGACATGTATAATGTAAAGGCCATATTTGCCACCTATAAAGAGCAAGTCTCCAGTTACCTGACTCCACGTATTCAGGCTCATATTCCATATTAATACCATTGGCTGGTGCAGGACCTGTGGTTCATTGAGGTCAATTTCCAGTGGTACATTAGGCTGGAGTGAAAAACAAGCACCAAAGTGGAACACGTGTGCGTCACTGTCACTCCTATTGGCAGTCACTACTGAAACTCGCTGCTCATTTGAATAAATACACGCCTACATCCTGTTGCCAAATGTCACCATTGCTTTTGTCGCCAGCACGGGTAGCTCTTCATGAAATTCAAACTGAATATAATCTAGTCACTTGTCACTGCGTGTTGTTCAGCGGTTTGAACAAGGTTTCAATGCCAATTCGTCTTCTACAAAGCATCATTCACCTGTAAGGTAAAAGAAATGAAGAGGATTGATGTTTCACAAATACACAACATACTAAAGCCCTGGAGTTGTGTAATATCCGCTTCTTAAGTCTGATGTGTCACGCATCACCATTTCCCAAAAGCATCAAATGGAGTGGCGGGAATCTTTTGGAATCTCACTATTCGATTCATAACGATTCTTGATTCTTAATCAAATTTCGACTCGACATATGCATAGATTTGATTCTTTGCATTTTATTTTATGCATTTTAACTCAAATTAAAATGTAACTGAAAAAATAAAAGGAAATTAAATGATTAATTTAATTTACAGGATTAGTCAATGAAGGAAATGTGCAGTGGTGTGTCATAGTTAATAGTTAATGATTTTTAAAGGTTTACATGGTCTTGCTCCAGAGTATATTTCAGGTCTGTTACAACATCACTGTGCTAATAGACCTTTAAGATCGATGCAGAGTCTCCTTTTGAGTGTTCCTAAATCACGGCTGAAGACTAAAGGAGACCGTGCTTTCTCTGTGGCAGCGCCACGCCTCTGGAATAGCCTTCCTCTGCACATTAGATCCTGTGACTCGTTGGAATGTTTTAAATCTGTGTTGAAAACACATCTCTTCTCGCTTGCTTACAACTGCCCATAGGGGCTTGGAGTCTGAGAAGTGACTTGTATTGGGTGTATTGTCAATTGTTTTCTTTGTAATGTTGAGAGTGTAAAGCACTTTGGTCAACTTGTGTTGTTTTTAAACGTGCTATCAATAAAATGTTGATATGATTTGACAGTGCCTGTATGGAGAGATTGATAAACTGTGCATGTCCTACTAGATCCAGAAGTGATCAGAAACAGTGGTTTTGTCCTTGAACCCCCCCCCCCCCCTCCTTTATATAAGAAAACATGTGCCCCCAATTGATTGGTTGAATACAACTCATAGGTGCAAATAAACTTGAATTCAAGTTGTTAATTTATCTAAATATTTTACATTGAACCATTTTATTAATAATAAATTGTATTTCCTGCCTTTTAATTTTGTAGGATATTGGTAATAGTAGTTATATCGTTTAAATTTGTTCCCCAGTACAGTTTAGTGCAGCCATGTCTGCTTATGTTGCTTGTTTTGCTCTTTTGTGATAACTGGTTAACCCTTCACTGGACCTTTAATGAAGAGAGGGAAGAGTTCAGAATAGAGTAGGAGAACAGCAGTACTGTATGTACTCTGAACAGCAGCTGCTGTTAGTGCAGATTGGTCGGGTGTTATTAAATAAAGTAGTTTAAATGTTACACGCGTCTTTATTTTACTCTAGCCTGGTGATGCTCAGCCTTTCAAATTCGCCTCTCACAGCGTGAGCGCGCGTCTTTTACATCATTAAAATGTGATCGGTTTATGAATGTGTCAAGTTGAGAGACATATCGAATCAGAGAGGAAGTGATTATCAGCTGGTTCCGATCGTTTGGAGTTAGAAAAATATAATGCTGTTGCATTCTTAATATTTACTGATTTAGATACAGGATTTATTCGCTTTTTTTAATTCTTGTTTTTAATTCTCAAGAAAAGTTTGACTTGTGTCAGTAACTATACATTATTTAAGGCTATTTTCTATTCGTTAAGATATTGATACAGGAACTGTTGTCAAGTAAGCTTCATTCATAACTCTTTCCCCGTTGCGCTCCGGGTACTGCACTCGCAGTTGACTGCCGTCTGCAATCAACTTTTTCAGTTTAACGTGTTAAAAAATGTTTTTGCACAAATAACGCAGCAATTTATTATTTATGCAGTGCAGACTGTTTGATAACTCCATTCAATTTCTGTATATTTTATATTTGTATATTAGACAGGTAGGAAGGCGACAGGTAAATATGACAAGATTGTTTTAAGTTCACTTAAATTAAAAGTTGTTATTTTTTTAAAGCCTAATAAATGTTGAAATGCTTTCACTTATACTGTAATGTCTATCATTAATGTTTAAAAAATCTATTTCATAGAGACATCAGTAGCTGTATTAGTATCAGTGATACTGGCCATTACAACAAATATTTTAAAAATACAGTCTTTAATTTGTTCTTCATTCATTTGGAGAGTAACTGTGAAATTATCACAATATAAAAATATTAAAAACTCCAATGTTTTTAAACACGATTATTTACAGAAAAAAAAAAAGTGATTTTTGAGTTGATTGACAGCACTAGTTATTAATAAACATTTATAAAATCAATTTGACATTTGTGAATCGTTTCAAATCGTTATAAGATAGCATCGCGATTCATATGTGAATCAATTTTTCCCCCCACCCCTAATCAAATGGTACAAATACACTCACCGTGTGCTGTAATACTACCGAAAAATCATGATCCTAACCCTTATCTTCATATTGAAAACTCAGATGGTTAGACAGATTCATCTTTAACCACATCACATCACACACCATTCAGTAAGCCACCCTCAAAAAAACATCATCATGTGATCTTTTGTTTGCATTTAATTACAAAAAACCAGCGGACCTAAAATACTTGAAATATTGTATCGGTAAGTATTAATAAGAGTACTGGTTACTTCCTTACTAGCTACTGCACTTTTTGTTTTCATATTATTTGTATTTATTTTATTCAGGAGATAAATTGTGTTTTGTTGTTTCTGGCTCTGCCTTACCTGTGAATTTGCTTCACAGCATGATTAAAACATAATAATAAAAATGTTATACAGTGCACATTTACTGTACATTACACAGACATGCTATAACACCATGTGTTAAATACAAAAATATAATTATTTAGATTAATTATATAATTACATAAAAATAATATAAAATGTATTTATACACTGAAAAGAATTTGGTGGTGAAACTATTTTCATTTAGACATTTATAGTAAATTTCACAAATAAATTACAAAGAAACCATGTGAAATTAAATGTGATATTTTGAAGCACAAAGACGTACTAATCGTAATAATTAACGTGATAAACTTTATTCGTTTTATTAGTTAAATTTAGTTTAGTTAAATTAACTTCACTAAACGTGAAAAAAAACCTTGTAAAATATGCCACAATAATTGTTTTATTTACCACTTTGAAAAATATTTTATACAGTGTAGTGTAGTTCTTCTAAATATTCACTTTGCACATAAATCTCATATTTCTTGTTAAATCAGTTGTATGTAATACTTACATTCTGTTGTACTGGTGTATAGATCCTGTGGCGGTAGTAAATCACAGCAGCAGCTGCAGCCACCAGCAGAACAACAGCAACAACAACAGCACATATTCCTGCTACAGCAGCTGAAGACAGACCTGAATCTGGAACAAGACAGACAGACACACAGTCAGACATTATTGGATTTAAAAATACTGAACTGCATTTTAAAATTCCTCAAGGAAAAGTGATTACACTCACCAAGTACAGAAAGACTAAAGCTCTTTACACTGGTGATGCTGATGCTGCGACGGATGCTGCAGCTGGTGATCTCTACCTTATAATCTCCAGAGTCTGTGTTTGTGGTGTTTGTGATGGTCAGAGATCCAGTCTGATGATCCAGCTTCAGTCTGTCTCTGAATCTCTCTTCACACTGATCATCTGTACAGATCTGACTCTGATCTCCAGTAATTTTAGCGATGGGAATGTCATTAAAATACCACGTCATCACATCATTTGGGTTTTTCATTACACCAGGAACTAAAGTGACAGATTCTCCCTCCTTCACTGACTTGCTCTTCAGTTTCTCTCGTTCAGCAGCAGGAACATCTGAAACATGATAATTATAGCTTCTTGATATATCCAACAATGTGGGCACACAAAGTAAATAAGATATTCATTATGTAGTATAATCAGTTTCATTGACTATAATGCCTTTCACAATTTGAATAGTTTTTTTTTAATGCTAATGGCCATGTAGACAATGTTCCCATGTTCCCATTGGTCAAACGACCCTACTGGGCAGGACTTCTCCCAAAAGCTTTAAAGAGAGACGCACAGATCCACCCGCTCTCTCGCTTCTCCCTCACGCCTACGACAGACAGCATGGTGGGCCTACACGCACATCAAACCAGGTGCGAAGTTCAAACTAACCGTGCAAATTCTTCATATCTTCATCGGGCAACAAAGAAGAAACCAACCTCAGCAGCATCGGACGAAACTATCAGGACTTTCTCACGCGACTGTATCTGGACGCTTTCCTCCCCCGCGAAGGTATAACGTACACTAAATCGTTGTGTGGTTTGTAAAGCGGCAAGCTTCTTTGGTAACAAAGGAGTTTGCAGTAAGAAACTGATGGGTTTTTCTAAATGCTGGACTCTTTTCATAACCTCATTCTTGACTCCCGTTTTCCTCCTTTAATCTATCCATTTCCATCTGACCAAGGTATGTGTGATTCGTGTGTATGTGTTAGATTAGTTTTGTTTGTGATTTAGTTAATAAAGTTTGTGCACAATACATCTCTGATTCTGACTCCCTGCTGCAAACAAATTGTCACTTAAATGATCGAGTTTGTTAAATGCTCTAAGCACTGTAAATGCTAAGGAGTTATTTTTCTGTAGCCAGGAAAATTATCCATCTCTTAGAACTAAATTAATAATCAATACTGAGTGTTCACCGGATGAACTGATCGATTGATTGTAATGTTTATGTAGCTACATCAAGTTAATCTCATTAACTAGTTCATATATTCATAAATAATCATAATGATAAATCATAATGAGTTATGAATAATTATTATTTCCCCTTTTGAGCTAAATTACCTACAATTTACAATAAAACAAAAGATAACATTTATGCCTTTGTCTCCGAAAACATTTGTGTCTTACATTTCATAATGAACTCAGACAAGCGCAGCACTTTTTTCCTTTTCGTGAATTGAAGTGTGTGCAAAGGATTTTTGGCCGATTTAAGGACGCAAAAGATACACGATACATCCTTCAAATAACGCTGAATGAAGGACGCAAGACTACGGAGCCCCGCACATGACGTGCAAGAAAAAAAAGTAAACTGTGCGCACAATTTACTAATTCATTCCCTCGATTTATAAATCATGCGCACAATCTAGCAAATCATGGGAACGAATTATTAAATTGTGCGCACGATCTATAAATCGAGGGAACGAATTAGTAAATAGTGCGAATGATTTAGCCTACTATTTTTTTTCCTGTATGTCATGTGCGGGGCTCCATACAAAAAGGCTGCCTTCCAAAGATCCTTCGAATCCAGATGGCCTTTAGCTGCGCTTGATGATGTGGCAGCCAAGATATGCAATATGTTTGCTAAGTTATAGTGTTTTTTCCAATTGTAACACCCCCTATTGGCAGAATTTTATGAAACTTGGTGTGCATCCTCAGAATGTCCTGTTTTCTATCCGTGTCAAGTTTCGTTAACCTTGGACACTGCATTCAGCAGATATAGAGCTCATAGTGTCAGCTCATAAAATTGGGCATCACATGGCCAATTAATGCAACACTTTGATGAATCCAAATTCTTTTTTTGTCATGAGCGTCTGGGGATGATGTGTGCCAAGTTTCATGCAAAAAAGCTTCTTATTTTTCTTGAAGAATCGAAAATGGGAGAAAAACGTTAATGATGGAAATTCAATCAGAGAGGATAATGTAGAGCCTGAATCAAGGACTCGTATGAAAAAAAACTAGTATTATGTGTGTGCGCCTGAGTAGTGGTGCCTGTTTGGGACCATTCTGCCAAGTTTAGGGTCTCTATGATTTACGGTCTTTATTGATGCCCATAAACAGAAAACAAACAACATCAGTACAAACGCTATAGGGTTCATTTCAGTGCTTTTGGACCCCTAATATACACAATAAGCACATTAACAATGTGATATATATATACACATACACACACACACATATACACGGGCGACATTTGTAGTCATGGAGTTTCCCGAAGTGAGCCGTTAGCTCCGCTACAAGTTGGAGCAGTTAGTCAGGCCTCCACAGACAGCGCGTGTCCTGAGCGAGATCTAAATCCACATGAATGGCCCGTTCAGAGCATAAGCAAGAAAAACTCATTGTTCAGAGAGTCCGGCTAGTCTACAGTCTAGGTACTTTGCTGCAATAGTCGGTGTTGACGGTGTTACTACCGGTGTTCTTGCCCACCACGGCACTGTCCCCACCGTCGTTTTGATTTTTTTTATAGTAGTAAAAATAATTTTGTTTAGTTAGTGAACAGACACTACAATTAAAAACTGAACGGGCAGTGAGAGCCGAACGAGAGTCGCAGCACAAACGCAGCAGGAGTCAGATCTCATTCATTACGAGAGTGAGGAGCTGAATTTGGTTTCAACGCGAAATGTAAAAGCTTTTGTCAAAGTTTGTCAAAGTACTGTTTTACTGCTGTGTTTTTCATTAAGAATAACAATAACCCGCCCCCCAAATTGGCGCTAATTCTAAAGTGAAAGTAAAATGTGCATGGCCATTCATGATGGTGAGTGTCCACTGGCACAGAGCAGATTGAGCGTTTTCAGTTCATTCCTTATGGTGCCAAAGGAATTAATTGAAAACACTCGATCTGCTCTGCACCGTTAATAATGCCTGTGCGGTCGTGCGCATTTTACTTACGCTTTAATTAACGATTTAAAAGTGAGATGCAAAAGAGGGAAAACTCTAACCCTCCTCCCTCCCGGTGATACCGGTATTAACGTGTTGGCACACTGGTATCTGGTATCACTGGTATCACTACAGTCTAGTAAACGGCAACCTCTTTAAGTTATTCTTGACTGTGCAGATGAACACCACATCGTGTGAAAGAATTGTTCTTGCTTGCGTCGACTGAAAACACACAACGAGAAACACCATGAGACAGGAGAGACTCTCGGACATTGCAGTAAACGCTACTGAACATTGAACGAGCCATGTGGATTTGGATAAAACAATCGCTTGATGACGTGCCTGTGGACGCCGTTTAGCCCTTCACAGTGGAGTAGCGGACGGACACGCAAGGCATATTAAATTATTATGATTAGGCTACTTTTATTATTAAATTAATATTACAATTCATATGCCCCGCAATATTTCACAGCGCATCAATGCATAACCAAAGCGCTGCGATGCTATAAAGATTAGTTAGATTAGCTTACTCCTCATTTTAAAAAAAACTTGTTTAACACACGAAATACTTCTCGATTCACGAAAATATTTTTTTTTTCACAATGGGCCACAAGTGAAATATTAAGAAAATAAATTTGATTAATCTCTCATCGTCTCTAAGAGAATATGCGCCGTTAATGCAGCGTCAGATGCCATAAGCTCGGTTAGTTTTTACTTTCACTTTCTGTAATTGACTGGCGTTTGAGATTCTTCACCGGCATAACTCTCGCGCAAAGTTTTCACATTGTGATATAATATCCACTGGCCCGCCCTCATGGTTTAAGATGCAAATATTTTCAATATTGCGATGTGGCATTTTTCTTTATGGTCACGCAAAATGATGAACAAACAATGATTTACATTTTGAGCACATTATTTCCCGTGATAACAAAATTAAGTAGGATAAATTATTAAATAAAATGACTAAATTATTAATTATTTAAATAAAAAAAGAAGGTAAATAAACAAGTAACAAGCTAAATTAAACTAGTATTTCTGCGAATACTTTGCTGATGCAGGTAGGCCTACAAAAAAAAAATTCTTAGAATTACACATACACAACCGGTCAAAAGTTTGGAAACATTACTATTTTCAATGTTTTTGAAAGAAGACTCTTCTGCTCATCAAGCCTGCAATTATTTGATCCAAAAGACAGCAAAAACAGTACGTTTTTCAGGATTATTTAATGAATAGAAAGTTCAAAAGAACAGCATTTATCTGAAATATAAAGCTTTTGCAACATTATAAATGTCTATACTGTCATTTGATCAATTTAATGCATCCTTGCTGAATAAAGGTATTAATTTCTTGAAGTTCTTTCCCAAAAAAAAAAAAATAAATAAAAATTCTTACCAACCCAAAACTTTTGAACGGTAGTACAATGTTACAAAAGCTTTCTATTTCAGATAAATGCTGTTCTTTTGAACTTTCTATTCATCAAAGAATCCTAAAAAAATGTTTTACACAACTGTTTTAAACATTTATAATCATAAATGTTTCTTGAGCAGCAAATCATCATATTAGAATGATTTCTGAAGGATCATGTGACACTGAAGACTGGAGTGATGATGATAAATTCAGCTTTGCATCACAGGAATAGATGACATTTTAAAATTTATTCAAATAGAAAACAGTTATTTTACATTTTAATAATATTTCACAATATTACAGCTTTTTTTGTATTTTTAATAACATAAATGCAGCTTTGGTGAGCAGAAGAGATTTCTTTAAAAACACTTTAAAAATCTTACCGTTCTCCAACTAGTGTATATATTATATAACTTGCTTTTAAATGTTAAATGACTCACCACAAACAGTAACATTGAAGATCTTTTCACTGATGCTGCTGCTGATGATGATCTCTAGGTGATAATCTCCAGAGTCTGTGTTTCTGGTGTTTGTGATGGTCAGAGATCCAGTCTGATTGTCCAGCTTCAGTCTGTCTCTGAATCTCTCTTTACACTGATCATCTGTACAGATCTTACTTTGACCTCTAATGATTTGAGCAATGCGAGTTTCATTGAAATACCACCTAATTCTCTCTTGTTGATTTGTTTTAGCATCAGTGTGTAGAGTGACTGAATCTCCCTCCATCACAAACACATCTGAATCAACACCAGACACACCTGAAGAAATGAATAAATAATAATAAAAATTGCATCCGGGACAGTAAAACAGTATAAAAGGAAAGTGCTATGAAAGTGATCTTTAAGATTGACCCTTAGACCCCTGTACGGTAGCATCAGACGAAATGGACTGAAGATCGTGAAAGTGCCCTTTTCGATAGTACCGCAGTGCCCCCGCGACGAACGCGATTTCTAATTTCTACCGGAGGCCATTTCTACCGAGGGGGACCCACCCCACCCCCGGAACTCGATTTCTACTGAGGGGCATCCAGGAACGCGACTTGCCCCTGCCCCCACGGAGGTATGTGCACGCCACTGGTCCCCAGTATATAATCCTAAACTTTATCATGAAATATAATTATTAAAATCTTTCAGAAATCTTTTTTTTTTGCTTTGTTGTGACTCCACATACCATCTTTGCTTATTTTTTTTTCATAAGAAATCCATAATATGTCATAAAATACATATTTTAGTCGTGTCCCCAGGTTTTCACTCGGTCCTGTTACCCTCACACATTGCCCCCTTTAAAAAACTTGGAACATGCCACAAGACACATTTCCATCTTTTGATCTTATGCAGGCCATGAGAAGACCAAAAGAATGTCCTCTCATTTTTATTTCTCTATATTTGATGAAATTGTAACTACTAAGAAGGTCAATCTCAACGTACTGTCCTGTTACCTAAATTATTTCTTAGATGTTATGTTTATTTTAAAAATATTAACTTTAGGTAAGTCACTACAATTTGCTCAGTGTCCTCATGCTATTAGCATGTACGCCATGTGGCCATATGTCATATATTTGATAATTTTTTGCTTAAAAAGTCAATCCTGTTACTTTCAGTCCTGTTACTCATGAAAAATAACAGGAGTGAGTAACAGTAGAGTCCTCTGTTTTGTTGATTTAAAAGTGTGAATATTAGTTGATATAGTAATATTCATCTGATTTTAGTTTTACAGTTGAAAATACTTAAACAGTAGACATTTAGGATTAATTTTACAATTACAGGGAGACAGTCCACAATGAAGTGACTATACACTATTCTATTTCATATACCTATATGAAACTTTTTGTCTGTCTGTCTTATCTTTTGTAGAAGATGAAGAAAAACCATACTATGCAGGTGCCAGAAACACCCATGGCATGCTGCAAAACATATAGACACTCATTCCTGTTACTAAATTTTACTTTTTTCCTAAATTTTTTTTCCAGTTTTTCAAAAAATTTTATCAGTTTTGTTTGGTCCATCATTTATACAATTGTTTAATAAATTAAATTATAATAATAAATTATTTAATTTGTTATAATTAAATTATAAAAAAAGGATAAACTTGAGTCTTCAGTCTTCTTTAAAATGAAAAAAATGTCTTAGTGTTTTTTATTAAAATACACCTTATCTTCATATATTAATTATTTGAATATATAACCAACCATTTATTTAAAATAAACACTTTCTTGAGGGGAAAACAAAGGAATTAATTGACATGCTTTTAAACATGTTTTTTTTTTTTTTTTTTTTTTTTAAATGGCACATGAGTTTTGGTAACAGGACTGAGAAAATATGCATGCATCTTCTGCTTAGAAAAAATTTAATGAAGTTATCGTGTGGAGCACTTTTATGATGGATAGATGCACTTTTATGGACTTCAAAACAGAAATAGCCATTCACTGCCATTATAAAGCTTGGAAGAGCCAGGACATTTAATATATCTGATTGTATTCGTCTGAAAGAAGAATGTCATGTACACCTAGGCGGAGTCGGATGTTCAAACCCCCCTCAAACAAATAAGAACTGCGCCACTGCATTTCAATGAGTAAAACAGAATGACAAATACATAATTTAAAACACCAAACATAAAAGGATCATTCATATGTTCATCTAAAACAGTGACCAGGTTCTGTAATAGCGTACAAGCCCGATTCCAAAAAAGTTGGGACACTGTACAAATTGTGAATAAAAAGGAATGCAATAATTTACAAATCGCATAAACTTATATTTTATTCACAATAGAATATAGATAACATATCAAATGTTGAAAGTGAGACATTTTGAAATGTCATGCCAAATATTGGCTCATTTTGGATTTCATGAGAGCTACACATTCCAAAAAAGTTGGGACAGGTAGCAATAAGAGACCGGAAAAGTTAAATGTACATATAAGGAACAGCTGGAGGACCAATTTGCAACTTATCAGGTCAATTAGCAACATGATTGGGTATAAAAAGAGCCTCTCAGAGTGGCAGTGTCTCTCAGAAGTCAAGATGGGCAGAGGATCACCAATTCCCCCAATGCTGCGGCGAAAAATAGTGGAGCAATATCAGAAAGGATTTTCTCAGAGAAAAATTGCAAAGAGTTTGAAGTTATCATCATCTACAGTGCATAATATCATCCAAAGATTCAGAGAATCTGGAACAATCTCTGTGCGTAAGGGTCAAGGCCGGAAAACCATACTGGATGCCCGTGATCTTCGGGCCCTTAGACGGCACTGCATCACATACAGGAATGCTACTGTAATGGAAATCACAACATGGGCTCAGGAATACTTCCAGAAAACATTGTCGGTGAACACAATCCACCGTGCCATTCGCCGTTGCCGGCTAAAACTCTATAGGTCAAAAAAGAAGTCATATCTAAACATGATGCAGAAGCGCAGGCGTTTTCTCTGGGCCAAGGCTCATTTAAAATGGACTGTGGCAAAGTGGAAAACTGTTCTGTGGTCAGACGAATCAAAATTTGAAGTTCTTTTTGGAAAACTGGGACGCCATGTCATCCGGACTAAAGAGGACAAGGACAACCCAAGTTGTTATCAGCGCTCAGTTCAGAAGCCTGCATCTCTGATGGTATGGGGTTGCATGAGTGCGTGTGGCATGGGCAGCTTACACATCTGGAAAGGCACCATCAATGCTGAAAGGTATATCCAAGTTCTAGAACAACATATGCTCCCATCCAGACGTCGTCTCTTTCAGGGAAGACCTTGCATTTTCCAACATGACAATGCCAGACCACATACTGCATCAATTACAACATCATGGCTGCGTAGAAGAAGGATCCGGGTACTGAAATGGCCAGCCTGCAGTCCAGATCTTTCACACATAGAAAACATTTGGCGCATCATAAAGAGGAAGATGCGACAAAGAAGACCTAAGACAGTTGAGCAACTAGAAGCCTGTATTAGACAAGAATGGGACAACATTCCTATTCCTAAACTTGAGCAACTTGTCTCCTCAGTCCCCAGACGTTTGCAGACTGTTATAAAAAGAAGAGGGGATGCCACACAGTGGTAAACATGGCCTTGTCCCAACTTTTTTGAGATGTGTTGATGCCATGAAATTTAAAATCAACTTATTTTTCCCTTAAAATGATACATTTTCTCAGTTTAAACATTTGATATGTCATCTATGTTGTATTCTGAATAAAATATTGAAATTTGAAACTTCCACATCATTGCATTCTGTTTTTATTCACAATTTGTACAGTGTCCCAACTTTTTTGAAATCGGGTTTGTATACCATTTTAACTCGTTTCAGGCTCTGCGACCTATAAGAAACATATCATGCAAGAGCCAATATTCGGTTCCAATCAGAGGACAAACATAGGCCGCACATTTAAATCCGATTCTGACTATATTATGGTCAACTGCAAACTTAGAAATAAAGGATAACAAATTTCTTTCGAGTGCAACGTTAAAGTGATTAAAAAATATACTGATACAGCACCATTTGTTTTTATCGTTTATGGAAGAGAGTGTAACAAATTAATGCCTTACCAAGAACGAAGAATGCACACCATGTGATCCAAATAAAAATACTCATTTTTACCAGCGGTTTACTGAAAAATGAATGCAGATAAAGTTGTTGTCGTGCCGACACCACACCCAGGTAAAAGTTAAAGTTCGTTCGTTTTGACGCCAAACAAGTTAGATTGCCTACTTGACTCGGAGGTTTATTCTTGTTTTGCCCAAAAAAAAAAAAAAAAAAAAAAAAAGAAAGCAAGAAAACAATTCACAAAAGACAGAACGTATATGTCTCTAAAGGTTACCTTGACCCAAGCATAGGGGCAGACATTGCTAACCAAGCCATCACCTGCTGTTAGCTTTCCATTGACTCCCATTCATTTTGGCGTCACTTTGACAGCGAATAACTTTACATCTGAGGCGTTTAAAGACTCCATTTGTCCATTGTTTATTTCTAAAGAAACACGACAATGTATAAAAGGCTCCATTACCTTGTATCTTACACTATCGCCCCGTAGAAGCCGTTTTTGTAAAAATAGACTAACGATTGCGTCATAACCACGCGACTCTCTGTCGCACAGTAGAGAAATTACCGTACAGACCCGTATAGACAGGAGGAGAAGCTCGCAGGCAATCTTTTAGTGTCTATGCGGCAATCGGGGGGACGTGGAGGCATGAAGTCCGATAAAGTCAAGGGAGAAGCCCATAGAGAGCCAAAAGCAACGGGACAAAATATTTCAACAACGTTTTGAGGAATTGGAAATAATTCGGTATGTGGCAAGTGAATACATATGAAGTAACATTTATCCACGAACTTTAAATAATTTCTACTTCATTAATCTACTTCATTAAATAATGAAGCATGGGTAACGGGGTATACCTATATTAACAGACGACGGGGAAATTATCAGGAAATTATACAGGCAATAGAAGAAGAAAAAAACCCATCTCACTGTCAATCGCGGTTAACGTTATTCCTTTATTTATTTACAGATCTACGCTTGAAGATGAATGTGATGCCTTCCATCCTGGTCGAAAGCCATCTACAACATGTCCTAGCCTACATAACCTAATATGAAATAAAGAAAAACGTTTCTGTTCAAGTGTTTTTGACCATGATTTATTAGCCAAAACTACATGATTTAACACCTAGCTCACAATTCTTTATATATTGGAATATTATAGTCAAATGTTTTACGTGAAGATATTAAATCATGTAGAACAATGAGCAATTTTAAGAGACTATTTAAAATGAACATATTGAATGGATACGAAAATGACTCGAGGGGATAGTATTGTATGGTTCCTGGGCTTATAAGTCTGTTTTGGATGGGTTATTATTCGGTTTGATGTAGATAGAAGGAAACGAAGAAGATACTGTAGATGGGAAAGGAAAAACAATTGTAAATGTGTGCGTTTATGCATGTATGTGGGCTGTGCCTATTTGAATCACTTTTATTAATTTTGGAAGATTGTGCTGAGATGTACATGTACTTATCTGTTATTTTTTATTTTATTATATATATATATGTGTGTGTGTGTGTGTGTGTGTATGTATTATATAAATATATACATTAAACATGTTCAAAATAAGCTAAACTAACTAACTCAAATTACTAAGAACTGCAGATAGGCTACTCAAACGATTACAATCCAAAAGTAGGCTATATTTTAAAGTCGATTTTAGCCACTTCTTTTGTCAGTTATTAATATTATTGTAATATATTAATATACATTGTATTGTGTTATTACTATACTATACGATTTGATTTCCAAAACACACACACATTAATGTTCAATGTGAGTTTACTCTGATGCATCATTGACCGTTCCGAGGTCAGCTTGCTTGTGCTTTATGATAACACCTGGCAATAGTCAACCCTTATTCCTGTAGAGCCGTGATACTTCGACCTTGGAAACTTCTGATCATCATTCAAGACAAGTATTGTGTTTTAGGTGGTATTTTGTTAATTCAGTGTGTTAACTGTTTGTTGCCTTTTTTTCCGTGATTTCATCTTGTTGTCCCTCGTGCGAACATGTCTTGCTGTGTAGCACACATGTGTTCTAAGAGACAAGTCTCCTCTTCCGAGTTAGGCTTTTTTTCAGGTAAGTCCACTGTCTCTATCAGTATAATGCAAGAATATGATTATTTGAATCATAATTATATAGGCCTAAACAGAGGTGTAAAGAGTAACGTTACCTGAAAACCATACTTGAGTAAAAGTACAGATACCTTACAGTAAAAAATAATCCATTACAAATTACAAGTCACCAATTCAAATACAACTTGAGTAAAAGTCTTAGAGTATCTTATTTCAACAGTATTTAAGTATTTTACTCGTACTGAATGTGGCTAAAAAAGATGCACGTAGTCCTCGACAGCTGAGAGACATGCAAGTGACTTAAGACATGCAGGTGAAAGAAACTATTGATTTATAAGATGAGAAATCATGTTTATTTTCTAAAATCAAAATAAAGCTGAACACCTCAAAACTGCAATAAATCAAGGTCGACACAACAGCCTTAAACGTCTACAAACTCTCAGTTAAGCTCAAGTGCACAAAAAGGCTATAAGTAAACCAATATCCTTCAAAAAGGCCTTGTCAATATAGAGGATATATAAAATAATGTTAATTAAAATTAACTAGTCAAAGTCTACTTGCACTGGATGTGCTGGTTTCGGCCTCATCAGCAGCTGCAGTCATGACCTAATCTCCAAAATCTGAAACCAAGCAAAAAACTAAGGGTACTCCAAGTGATATGCCACAACAACAGGTTTATTTTAAATGAATGGCTGCAACAATAAAATATTTGTGAACATAGGGAGTGTATGTGGATAACGTGTGTTTTTGTGCATGCGCACGTGTGCGTTTGTGTGTACATGTCTGTATGTGCACATTCATATGGGTGTGTGTGTGTCATATAATAGCCCAGTTGAATGCTTTCTACCAATTTTGATATACCACCACAGCCACATTTAATTTTTTTGGTTGGATGTGAGTGACAGATCAGCTTGTGCATTGTCACTGCAATTGATTCTCAACTGGGGTGGGGGGTAGTGAAATTATTTTAGGGTAGCATGGCATGCAGATTCTTTGAGAAAAAAAATCCATCACTCCTTATCCTTTTGGTTTAATTTCCATTAAATTCATTTGATGAAATTAATGACATGACATTCATTAAATGGAAATGACATTAATTTCCATTTAATTCATTATCTTGAACAATGCGAACAATGTGATATGCTTTTTTTCTTGTCAGGTTCCCCTTCAGTGATAAAGACAGGTTGCAGCAGTGGATACACAATGTCAAGAGAAAGAGCTGGACAACAAACAAGCATTCTCGCCTCTGCTCCCTTCACTTCACACAGGACTGTTTCTTCTTTGTCCAGGGACGAAACAGACTTAAACCAGACGCGGTGCCAACCATCTTCTACCCCCATTGCCAGGTGAAGGTCAAGGTGAGGCACACCAGAGTCAGTAAGAACACAACGGTTAGTAAGACTGACTCTGACACACAAGCTGGTAAACGCAAGAACTTCAGTCATGACCATGATTACATCAGTTGCACTCACAGTGAACCACAGACAGTCGAGATGAGTGTAGCCAGCTGCAGCCATGAGCATTCTGCAGATCATGGTGCATACACACTGAAAAACTCCCCCAGTCCTCTAAAGAGGAAGGTGTCATTTGTTCAAAGTAGCTTGCGTTCTTGCAAGAAAAAATTGAAGCTTCAAGAGCAGAGAGTCAGAAGACTGAAACAGAAAGTGAAGTCTCTCTCTTCAGTTGTCACTGATCTGAAAGAGAAGCTGCTTGTTTCCACCAACTGTGCTGATATGCTAGAGGCTTCCTTTAGCGGTGTTGCTAAAGAAATTCTTACAAGGGCCAAGTGCAAGACTAAATCTCCTAGAATCTCTGATAATTTGAGATCTTTTGCCATGACTCTCCATTTCTACTCTGCAAAAGCTTATCAGTTTGTTCGTGATAGCTTTGATTGTGTTCTGCCTCATCCTCAAACAATCAGGTCTTGGTACAGCAGCATTCCTGCAGACCCAGGCTTTACAGAGGAATCATTCGCTGCCCTCCAATCCCATGTGGAGGAAGGAAGGAAGGAAGGAAAGATGGTAAGGAGACTGTTTGTGCTCTTATGATGGATGAGATGGCCATCAGAAAGCATGTTGAATATGCTGAAGGGAAATTCCATGGGTATGTTGATGTAGGATGTGGCAAAGTTGATGACTCTCTGCAGTAGCCAAGGATGCATTGGTCCTTATGGTTGTAGCTGTTAATGGATCTTGGAAAATCCCTGTGGCTTACTTTCTCCTTGACGGGTTAAGCGGACTAGAGAGAGCAAATATTGTCACACAGTGTCTTTACAAGCTGCATGACATTGGAGTGTGCGTTGTTTCCCTGACATGTGATGGACCGTCTTGTCACTTCACCATGATGCAGGCTCTTGGAGCCAATATCACAGTTGGAAACATGAGGCCATATTTTCCTCACCCTGCAAATCCAATGCAGGCTGTACATGTTGTTTTTGACATGTGTCACATGATGAAACTCTTGAGGAACGCTTTTGCTGATGGACGTGCTTTCCAGACAGGCAGTGGCAAAAAGATTAGGTGGCAATACCAAGAAGACCTCAACAAATTTCAGGAGACTGAGGGCTTGAGGCTGGGTAATAAGCTGAAGATTGCACATATTCTGTGGAGAAATCAGAAGATGAAGGTAAATCTTGCTGCTCAAGTTTTCAGCAGCAGCGTTGCAGATGCCCTTGAATTCTGCAACAAGGAGCTTCACTTGCCTCAGTTTCATGGTTCTGAGGAAACCGCTGAATTTCTGAGAACAATCGATTTAGCTTTTGATGTACTCAACAGCAGGAACCCTCTGGCAAAGGGTTCCAAAGCTCCTTTGAGAAGTTGTAATAAATTTCACATGCTGAGTCTGTTGGAGAGAGCTGAAAATTTCCTTCTGCAGCTCAGAGATAGCTCTGGGAGACATCTTTATGCAGGTCCTAGGAAAACTGGTCCCAATGGATTGGTTGCCAGCTCCAGAAGCATTTCCAACATTTTTAAAGAGCTGGTTGAAGCACAGGATGCACCTTGTAAGTATCTCCTCACTTACAAACTCAGTCAGGATCATCTTGAGCTGTTCTTTTCTGCAGTTAGGGCACGCGGAGGCTACAACAACAACCCAACTGCCCGACAGTTCAAAGCTGCGTACAAACGCCTCCTAGTGAGACATCAAGTGAAAAATGGAACAGGGAACTGTCTCATTAGAGATGGAACCAACATGTTGGCAGTGACAGCTGGTCCAGCTTCTCGTCAATTTGATGTCACACCAGCACTCCCTCTGGATTCTGACCACGACTACAGCATCATACCTTATGTCGATTCAATATCCGAGTTCAAGGACGCCGCTATCCATTACATTGCTGGATTTGTGGTGAAAAAGATGAAGGAGAAAATCTTGTGCATGCCCTGTTCTCTTGCACTGAGTTCTGATTCCAGCATGCATGCTTTCATTGCCCTGAAGAACAGGGGAGGCTTACAGAATCCATCAACAAGCATTGTGGAGGTGTGTAAAGCCTCTGAAAGGTGCTTTCAAAGACTTCTAAACACCAGTGGAGGAAAGCTTCCTCGAGGAAAAGGAGTGACAGCTGCCATTATAATTCAGGTTCTGAGTGATAGTGCTGACAAGAATTTTTTTTCAGAGTTGCACAACCACATGTTTGAGACCAGTGTTGAGGACAATCATGTTCACACCTTGGTTAAGATGGCAGCCTCCATGTACTGCAAAATACGCCTTCATCATTTGGCAAGGCGAGAAATTGAGAAAGTAACAGGGGCTCTTGTGAGAAGGAGGATGAACAAATTAATACTTTTCCATCACCAATAGTATGGTGTTTTTAGTGCACATCTTCCTGTTCGAATAATGTTTACAGCACTTTCTGTGTATCGCTCACACTTGCTTTGCTTAGAGCCCGCATCAACGGGGCATAAGCATTTGCTGAATAAACCTGAGTTTACATATGTTCAGCTCTCATGCTTCTCACCTGCTGTGAGAAACCTGCCTTTACACGCACATCAGAAAAACCTGTCAGTAACATATTTTTGTTCGCTGTTACTCAAATGCTATTAACAAGTTACATGAAGTTTTAAGGTTAAACTGTTATTTTTTGTGATTATACAGTACGTTCTGTTCAAATGTTACACTCAAATGTTCAGATGTTTCAGTGTTGTCTGTTTGTTACAGTTGTCTTGTCCTGTCTACCCACTCCGAGCCTGCACCTTGACGTGGTGAGTGGGCTTCTAACTAAGCCAGGCTAGATGTTGAGAGTTAAAGCCAAGATGCTGGTCATCCTTTCTCTTTTTCAGACATGCTGGTGGTTGCTGTTTCCAAGTTTTTCCAGTAATGAACACTGCTAAGTATAAAATAACTTTTAACTCAAATTGAGGACAGTGAAGAGCAGCACACATACAAAGCACACATACAAAGTTTAGTTATACTTAGTCACTTGGCTGTTAAGCCAAGTTAAGTTAGATAACTCATCTGTAGTTTACTGTATTATATGCTTTTCTACCCAACATGTTTATAGCCACCTATCAGACCAAAGCAATTAAGTGAGTTGAATTATTTTCTCAGCTATGTTATTATTATGTCATTGCTGTTACAGGTTTAATAGATCCTAGTGAACTTCTACCGCTGCAGCATAGAGAGTATCGTCACCAATTGTGTCACAGTATGGGATGGCAACTGCTATGCCTCTGACCGGAACACACTGCAGAGGGTGGTGAAAACCGCCCAACGCATCACTGCTTCCTCACACCCCTCCATCAAGGCCATCCAGGGCAAGCGATGCTTGAGTAAGGCGCACAGCATCACCAAAGACTGATCTTACCTCAACCACATTGACAATAAAGATAAATCTAATCTAATCTAAAGGTGTCTTGATCCCTCCCTTATCAATATTCACAGTGTAGGCCACTGACTTTGAATATGTATCATTACGAAGTTCTAAACCATAAGTAATAAAATCATTTCTGTCAAAGTATGTCTACTTGAAGTGCCTACTGTGTGTTTCGATAATAAATATTGAATCATTTGGTTAATAAATATTTATTTATTGAAACCATTAACACAAATAAAAACAATAAAAAAAAGTAATAATAATAAATCAAAAAATCCCTATCCCCTCTCTAGCTACATTCGTCGTGGGGAAGAAAAGAGAGAGGCCGTGGAGTGGCTGGCTAGGGTGATGCATAAATGGCACGGAGGGGAGAAAGGGTGGGGGGAGAAAGAGCAGTGACTATTGAACAGTGTTATGTCTACCAATGTGATAATGTATTAAACTAAAGACAAAAGGCACACACACAACCTCAAAATAATTGAACAATCTTCAACCGTTTAATGTTTAAAACATGTTGAGAGGTTTAATCCAGCATCACCCCTACTGGATTAAGACTCTCAAGCCTACAGCTAAATTATTTTAAAAAATATCATTACCCATAGTGGATAAATGAACTTTGTCCCTAAGAAACAGTTGAGGCTTGTTAAATACAATTTGAGGGTGATGCACGATACCCCCCTGCATTCCCAAGACAAAGATAGCCATGACACTGTTCACCCATTTACGGGACTTGTCAATTTTCCCCGGAAGGCCCGATCTCCACCGACGTCTCTGGGTGATGTCAGACAACACAATGATCATCTGAGGGAAACGCCGATAGAGATGTTGCAGATCCTGCTTCATTGCTGTGACAAGATCGATGCTCTTCCTGCATCCCAAGTCGTTCCCGCCGCAGTGAATCAGCAGGACATCCGGGGCTGCTCTTCCTCTAAGGGACCGGTAGAAGAAAGGAAGGAGTCCGTGCCATCAAAGTCCACCATAGCCAAACCAGTGAACCCCTTGGCCGCTAATATTATATATATATATATATATATATATATATATATATATTTTTTTTTTTTTTTTTTTCTTCATTCCCTGAGCTGTAAACTATATCCTATCTGCCAAACCTGTGGCCTTTAGGAAACTAACCAAATGTTCACTTATGTCATTTGATGTTTTTCCCAGTATTTCCTTAAGTGAATTTCCTTGAACCCCCAAACTTCTTATATCTTCTTTCATCTTTATCCTTTCCCTCTCATATTTCTGACATTCAAATAATCACATGCTCAATAGATTATTAATTAATAATTAGGCTACACTCGCTCCAGGAATCCAATATCGCTGTCGAAGGGTAGCCAACATGTAGTTCCGTCCACCATGTCCCACTTCTTCATGAATTTGTCGCAGAATCAAGTTAGATATGTGCAAGTCTTTAGCCAATATGATTGGGTGCTTAGAGTCTTCAGGAATCAATGCTTTAATCAAGACGTCCTCCAACCCTGATGATATCAGACTGAAGTATTGGATTAAGACTATAGAGAGGACTGTTTCGCTTGACTACTCCATCCTTTTGTAGACTGGTCAATTCCTCAGGAAATCTCTTCCTTTGATAAAGTCGGATGATTTCCATTTCAGCCTTCTCTAATTCTCCCAAAGAAAGCAAGTCCTTACACACAGTAGATTTGAACTTCTGCATTTCCTTAATAATAGTCCTCCCTCGTTGATATGGATCTGCACGAAGGAAAACAAGAGCAGTCTGCAGTCGTTTCGTTTCCTTGCTAAGGTCCATCAAGATTCTTTTCAGACGAAGGATCCATGCTACAGCTTTCTTTAGTCGAATCCAAGAAGAGAAGTAATTGAGGAGGCATGATACAGAGTTAGATTCTTCATTGACTTCTACCATGTTTACCACAGCACTCCTTTTGATCTCAAGATCATGAGACGGTATTACATCCCTATCGGTGGGATCCATTGGCCACTCTTCTTTTGGTCAAACAAGAAATGTGGGACCAGAAATCCACATCTCATTCTTCAAGAAAGAATCCACTTTCGCTCCTCTAGACGCCAGATCTGCTGGATTGCTTCACGTACCTCCACTGTGCTACGTCAGAAACCTTCAGAATTTCAGACACTCTATTAGCCACAAAGCACTTAAATCTTGAGGTCTTATTTAGAAGATATTTAAGTACTGAAGTGCTAAAAAAAAAAACAGAATCCTGGAAGGGCATCTTGAGTTCTTTTGTCTATATCTGGTCGATCCGACTACCAAGCGTGGCAGCTGTAAATTCCAGGCGAGGGATTGTAATGGGTCTTAATGGTGTAACTCTTGCCTTACTTACCAGAAGAGTAGAATATGTAAAAAAATATACTTTTCCATAATTTTCATCCAAATTTGGGCCTTAGCTTCTGCTTTACTTATTAAAATTGGTATTTCAACAGCTTCCCTTTTACTGACTTGCTTTGCCAAACCATCTACCATTTAATTTCCTTTAACCCCAACATGCGCTGGAACCCATGTAAATTTTACTCTCATCCTCATGAGACAAATGTGTGTGTAACATTCTAGTACTTCATATCCTGCATTGATTGTGATTTGAATGATTGCAAACTGCGAAGTGCACTAGAATCTGAGCAAATTACAACATTATCTGGTCTAACGTCTTCTACCCACTGCATGCCAACCAAATACCCACCAGCTCTATTGTAATACAGATAAATGATCAGTCTCTTCTGTACCTTGATTCCCTGTTCAGAACAATGTCCAGCACGCATTCTGGAAATTATAATTCAAATGTTCTTCTTTCTGTCTTGTGTGATAGCAAATGTGCTTAGTTCTCCCGAAAATATGCCTCAACAATTACAAAATAAAGGTCTTTATTTGACACATTTTTGTAGAGTTTTTACTGAATTTGAAGTTCAGAAAAATACAAAGTCAAGAATAATCATGAACGATAGGCCTAATGTCTTTATGATTGATCATTGGTGTTACTTCAGAGTTCTCGTGCACATCCCTATAGTAAGCTTATGTTGTAATGCTCAATTATAACAATTTAAAACAACCCAGAAAATTAATTAAACAGCAGGAGGTTATTCTAACTTTAAGAAGTTTTTTTTTTTTTTACAATGATTTTTAAGAACATTCTTTCAAGAATTTGAATTCTTTCTAAATTCTTCTTAAAACGTTATTTTTTGGAAAACAAAATTTAAGTTAGAAAATAATCTTCACATTGTTTTGCAAGGCTCTTCTGCAACTGATTCTTTGTGATGATTTCTTTATTAATCACTTAGATGATTACTTTTACTTCTTTAAAATAAAATGAAATAAAAAATAAAAGAAGAATCAATTACAGAAGTTTGGTAGGGTCTATTCATCGTTTTGACCACAAGATGGCCACAACATCGTGTTGACAAGCTTAGCTTATCGGCACCATTTTACATAGCCTACATTTGAGGGAAAATCTTTGATTTGCTAACAACGATTTCAATTAGCAATTAAGTTAGTGTTAAGTAGTGTTAAATAAGTTAATGCGCAATATAATATGTATACACAATTAATTATACAAATTTCACTAGCAGGCTTAATGTAAATGAAGAATATTTTAGCGGTTAGAGCACAAATAGTGAGATGTTTTATACACTTTCAAGTTTGATTGTAAAGTAGTTCGGTGTAGGAGGGAAGTCAGACTGTGAGTTTTATAAGAGCAGGGCAGGAAGAAGCCCTTCACCCACTAACTAAACAACACACATCAAACAAGATGTTTGTCCACCAAACAGATCAAACTTTCTGAAGAAAACCGACCGCAGCAGGTTTCAGTTTGACTCGATAGATGAGCTGCTAAAGTCACAACTCAGTAAGACTGGCAAGAATGTGAGATGACCGTTTCCAGCGGATAGTCTTAGATCACCGAAGAAAAGCTCTCACATGTTTGTTTTGTTCTGTTTGTGCTGGGGGACTCTGAATGGTAAGTTATAAAAATATACCTAATTTCAGAGCAATAAAGCTACTGCTGTGGTTCAGTGAGGATTTGCATTGCTATTTTTCCCAGGTAGTTGAAATCAAACAGATTCAGGCCAATCATTCAGTGAGCCTATAATGTCCCATATATCTTTTCATTTTTTATTTTTATTTTTTAAATCTCTGTGGCTGTTCCAATGTGATTCAAGTCGCATTTAGTTACAAATTCTGATTATGTGAGCTTTAGGGTCATTTTAGGGTTATAGTGTCAAAGCGACAAAGTTGTAAAATTAGATATAACTTTATACAGAAAAGTTTAGTTAAGAGTTTTTTTCACATTTCTATTCATATTGTTCACGTCTTGTGGCTTTACTATTGGAACAGTATTTTAATGTTTACCGATCGGCCCCATTCACTCCCATTGTAAGTGTGTCATGGTAACACAGATTTTTGCTTTTCTGCAGGACAAGGGACTTTTTTTGTGGTAATCAAAATTTCAAAATTCTGATTTCAGAATTTGTAAACCAACAAGAGCTTTAATCTGTGACAAAAACCTCTTCATGTTCACCAGGTGTGTTTGGCGAGTCAGTGTCAGTGATGGAGGGCGATTCAGTCACTCTAAACACTGATGTTACTGAAATACATGAAGACGACGATTTACTGTGGAAATTTGGAGCAGAAACGTCTCTGATAGCTGAAATCAGCAGAGCTGCTGGAATCTTCTCCACATATAACGGCACTGATGGGAGATTCAGAGACAGACTGAAGCTGGACGATCAAACTGGATCTCTGACCATCACAAACATCACAACTGAACATGCTGGAGATTATCAACTGCTGATAAGTGGAGTGGAAAAACATTCAATGTTTCTGTCTATGGTGAGTAGATCATTTGTCCGAATGTTTACATATTCTTGTTTTAGTAATATTTTGGTTTCAGTAAGTTAAGCTGAATCGACAGAATTTGGAGGGTTTAAAATCAGAAATCTGAATCTTATAATTTAATACCACACATTAATCTGTTAAAACTATTATTTGAGCTTTAGGGTATTACTGTCAAAGCGACAACGTTGTAAAATTAGATATAATTTTACACAGAAAAGTTTAGTTAAGCGTTTTCTTTTCACATTTCTATTCATATTGTTCATGTCTTGTGGCTTTACTATTGAAACGGTATTTTAATGTTTACGGATCGGCCCCATTCACTGCTAAGTGTCTCACGGTAACAGATCATCATCATCATCATCATCAAATTGTTCATTGGTGTGTTCAGTGTTGAATGTGGGTCATGTGACTCTCTCCTGGTACAAAGGAAACAGTTTATTGTCCAGCATCAGTGTGTCTGATCTCAGCATCAGTCTCTCTCTACCTCTGGAGGTGGAATATCAGGATAAAAACACCTACAGCTGTGTGCTGAACAATCCCATCAGCCACCAGACCAGACATCCCAACATCACTCAACTCTGTCACACATGCGCAGGTACGGCAGATGATATATGTGATTATTTACTGAGCTGATCTATCATGTTATACAGTGCTGATGTTTGATAGTGTTTGTTGTAGGTCAGACGGACAGATTCATTCACACTAAAGGCTCATTTTGTCCATTACAGATCAAGGTTTACCTTTATTGTACATAGTGTTGATCTCTGCTGCTGCCGCTGGATCTCTGCTGATTGTTGCTGTAGTCGTGATGTGCTGCATCTGCAAGGAATGTAAAAAAAACAGGTCAGGACAAAAAAGCCATTCATTTTTTAAAATATTTTAAAGACACAAATGTCGAAATAATATTGAAAACTTTGCCGTTGTAACTCATCTGTGATTATTTCAAATGCAGTTCAGACACGGGAGGAAGACAGAACTGATTCAGCATTGTGTAAACCAACAACACGAACAAAGGTAAGATCATTCATGACAGAGTTGCAAGGAGTTGTTGCAGTCAGTTAGTTTGATTGAAGTTTTGTGTTTAATATGCATCAAATGGTCAGTGAACAGACGTGGGTGATCAATAGTTAAAAGGACAGTTTAAGCATGTTTTTACACATGTATAGGCTATATAATGTTCGCACCTCAGTGCAGGGCCAGACTGGGACAAAATTTCAGGCCGGGAAATGTCACACCCATCCAGGCCATCCCATACACCCACAACAAATTTTGGAACCATGGAGAACCATATTTTTGTATGGTCATCACATAAAAAGGTTTAAATCCTTAGGCTCAGGCTGTGCAAAATAATTACAGGTTCTCTCTTAAACTGCTCCTTCACTTCCCTTTTCATTATCTTCATTTTCCCTGATATGTCTCTGTCTCGACTCTCTCCCTTGTGTGTTTAATTTTTTGCTACTCTTCTTGTACCTGTCACTTCTTCTTCAGCAGGTCTACCGTTAGGAACAGAACTGTCTCAACGTTGTTGCAAAAAAAAAAAAAAAAAAAAAAAAAAAAAAAAAAAAAAAAAGAAAAGAAATAAATAAACATTGTAATTTTTCTGCACAGAATCTAAATTTATTTTAGGTAAATTCAAAGTATCACATTAGGACAATGTGTTGTTGTTTTATCTTAAAATGTCTTAAATATCCAATTCATACAAATATATTAAAACAATTTTCCTAAATTGCTTAAATGTAAAAATTAGAACAATAATAAATACATCATGACAATATCTTTATAGAAAATTCATAATACTGAACATGTTCTTGCATTATTACTAATATTTTTTTTGCACATACACACTGAAAACAAGGGCGCTTAAATAATAACGGGCCACATTGACTAGACTGATCTGTAAACAATGTAGATTTGATCTTAATGCACGGAGTGCTGGCACGAATACGGCATGGAAAAGAGGTTTAAAGAGTAATCTCACCACACTTAAGTAAAAGTACAGATACCGTATAGCAAAAATTACTCCATTACAAGTTACAAATTACAATAAAAGTCCAATACCACTTGAGTAAAGTACTTATCCCGGTTTCACAGACAAGGCTTAAAGGGTTAGTTCACCCAAACATGAAAATGTCACCCTCATGTCGTTCCAAACCCGTAAGACCTTCGTTCATCTTCAGAACACAAATTAAGATATTTTTGATGAAATCCAAAAGCTCTCTGACCCCTACATAGACAGCAATTTAATTAAGACTTTCAAGGCCCAGAAAGGTAGTGAAACATCGTTAAAGTAGTCCATGTGACTCCAGTGGTTTAACCTTAATGTTACGACGAGAAAGACTGACAAACACAATGTCGGTGACACCCCCAGTACTGAATAGGAAAAGAAAGAATCACTGACTGTCACAAAATAATCCTTTGTAAATAAATTGCTTTGTTACTCTAAAATCACATATACAAAGTCACAAAGTTGTTAACTCATGTTTGCTGTGCTGAAGTCTGTCCTGGAGCTGCAGCGTCTCTGCGGTTCATGATTATCTGAGCTGAAATGCAGCTTTAGCAGCCATCGGTTTCTTTGTAGACGTGCTGCAACAAGTGTCTTTGCTGTTGCTTTAGTGTGAAAGACAATCATTCTCAGAGCAGAAGCTGTCGTGACAAACCTGCAGAACATAAACTGTTTCATTCACCGGTTTAAAAAAGTCATGTGATGAACTAGATGATTGATGTGATTTTCTCTTTGCTGCTCCATGCATCTTAGCATTTGTTCAGTAGTAGTTCTTTGAAAAACAAAATTTTCAGTATTTGTAGATTAAGCTTTGCACCTTAAAAGTATAGACTTCACTTGTTGTGAAGTTACTCAGACTTAGAAATTTAGCAACAATTGCCTTTTCTGTCGCATTATGCAGATTCCTGATTGAGTTTGTGTTTCCTTTCAGAAATCAAAGACGGACGCTGTGTATGAAAATGTCCCTAAAAAACAAATTTTCAAATACTGAATCTACAAGAATTAATGTTAGAGCTCATACAGGGCAATGCGTCACAATTTTTGGTTTTGTTTACATTTAATCTCTGCCAGGATGTTTTTCTGTTGTCTCTGCATTGTTTTTGCTTTTCGTATCAAATCTTTTGATTGAATTTTTTTCCCACATGCTGTTTTAGTTTAATTTAGTGGTTCACAAAAAGCATAGGATACAGAAAATGCATACTATGCATACTATAATACTAAAATGTTACACCTTTAGTTTATCACGTGCAATTGTATAAATGTATAAATCTATATTTCATTATTAAATTCTGATCCCATTTATTGCTTTTCTCTGGTGGACATTTCGGCAAATGCAACACAAGCACATCATCGCACTCTAGTGTTGAAAGCAGAAAATTACCTCTCTCGAAATATATTGTAAAACAAGATTTGTAAATGTTACTAAATTAAGTGTATGCATTGTGTCACTTCACCTGCTTGTGCTTCCCAGAGCTAACGAGCCGCACGACACTCGTTTAGGCTAAAGCCCTCCTAAAGTGGGCCTAGTGACACCCCTGCCCCTGACATTGACAGTTACTAATTATAACATTACATGAGTCACATGAATTATATAGGCCTATAGAGTGGTGCAGGTATGACATCACTTTGTAGGCCAAAACGCAGAAGCGGATTAGCATTTTAGCACTTCTGGTTCCATCGTCCTGAAGTCAATGGGGTTTTTTTGAATGGGGTTTTGTTTAAATGGCTGAAATAAGGTTTGTGGTTCCGGCAATAGTTAGAAGAATGTTTCCGGTCATTATCCTCTTGGAAAATAAATCCAGGCCCAATAAGATGACTCCCAGATGACAAGTGTTTTAATAATTTTGGCCACCACTGTATTATATATATATATATATATATATATACACATACATACACACACACACACACACACACACACACACTGTGCTCTCAAGTGTCACACTTTCAATAAACTTTATTCTTCTGTTAGTTGAATTTGTTCTCTTTCATATGCTACACAATTTAATTCCACAGTCTCTGGTAAGCAATATTTAGCAATTGCCTGATTCAGGTTTCCCAATAATAAACAGTGAATGATTAAGAGATGTGTGACCAATACGGAGTCTAGATATTATAGTGTCCTCCTTCCTACTTCCAAAGTTTTTCCTTCCATTTCCAACTTGTCTTTGAATGTTGTATAGATGACGACCTTTTACCTCCCCATCCCACATCTTTTGCCATTTCCTAATCATAGCCCCTCTAATTATCCCTTTCATTTCTGCTTTACTTAGTGATATCTTTATATCTATGTTGGTGTGTTTTGGTGTGTTTAGTTAACGTCTTAATAACAACCAGATGAACTATAACATTATATGCAAACGCAGTAAAACTGGGAGGCACAGACTCTGTCATGGGAGGATTCACACCAGTGTGAGTGTTTTTAGTGTAGTATCATCCGGCACCGAACAACTGAAGAAAATGTTTTACGTGTTTGTTTTGTTCGGTTTGTGCTTCTGGATTGGTAAATTATGTATTTTAAATATATTCTTATGACTTAAATTGAAGGCGTCTTTTGTCATTTTAAATCTTATTTTTTTAGGATTACAAATTCAAATACTCCCTAGCAATTTCTAAGACATTAAAAAAATAAATAAATAAATAAAAAAAATACAGCACACCATTTAATTGTAAAAGTATCAAAATTGATTTATTTGCACCAACATTTTGGTCCCATACCTTCATCAGGCATATATATTTCTTTTGTTTTTGATTTTTGACTTTTTTTGGTCCTTTCTCCTACGCACCTATCCATTACCTGCAGGTGTGCGAGGGTAATTGTTAATTGATTAAGACATATTTTTAAAAATACATGTGCAGTAATCACAAACAACTACAAAAATCATGGTGTGCATTAAGGGATTCAGATGCAGTGAGCCTGTTTTATCTAATGAAGTAATTTATATAAAAAAATAAAATATATTTGAAAATATCCATCAGAATTAAACTTTCAAGTTGTAATTATTATAATGTATTTACTGTTTTAATAAATTATTATTGCTCAACAGCAGATAAAACACACTGGGGTAGTTTCCCGGACAGAGATTAATCCTATAGTCCTAGACTAAAATGGCATTTCAAACCAGATTAACAGAAATTTGCATTTTCTGTCTGAAGCAAATTTTACTATAGTAAAACCATGGTTAATTTTCGTGAGGGGTGAAACCAGTCCACCTATAAGTAACAACACCTATCAATAACACAGCAACTGCTTCAAAAATAAGTAATTTAAAGATCCACATCCGTAATACACTAGGAAAACATTAAAGTTGAAAGTACAAACTGTAATTTAACTTACCTCCCAACCGTCAACACGCGAATTAAGCCCGCGCTGCGTCATTTAAAATATATCCTGAGGAAACAGAAAATATTTGTGATCAAATGATCCTGGATCTGACAGAAACATTACAGAAGACATTCTTAGACTCACTGAATTTACCGTCGCTTCTTCTTCTCTGTCGCTTCTACCGTCGCGTCTTCTTCTTCTCTCACAGAACTCACCGATTTCATGCGAATTAGTTTAACGATCTCTTTATGAACCTTTTTGAAGCGACAAAATGGTAGTTACCTTGACTGCCAAAGGAAGATTTCACTCAAAATGTCTTCATTTGTGTTCGGCACGACGCAAGAGTGAGTAAACGACGACTCTTTAAATGTGTTTGTTATTGTTCGCGCCGATCTCGCTCAACTGCAGTGACGACACAGGCGCCAGCGTCATTCGTGACGTCACAGGCAGACAGCGCTTATAAAAGCCGCTGCCGCTGAGTGAGTTCAGTTCGGCGATTAGCAAAGATGTTGTCCTGTGGTACTAGCTATCGAAGCGGTTGCTCACGCGCAGTTTTTATACAGAGTAGTAGAATACAGTTTATAAGCGAAGTCTCTAGAATACTAAGAGAGAATCCTGTGGAGATGGAGAGCAGTTACATGTTCGAGGACACTTTTGAGTGTTTACCTGTAGAGAGCAGCGAAGTGTTCGAGGACGCTTTTGAGTGTTTACCTGTAGAGAGCAGCGAAGTGTTCGAGGACGCTTTTGAGTTTTTACCTGTAGAGAGCAGCGACGTGTTTGAGGACGCTTTTGAGTGTTTACCTGTAGAGAGCAGCGACGTGTTTGAGGACGCGTTAGAGTGCTTCCCTGGGGAGACGCAGAGCAGCAACAGTCAACTGACAAGTAGCATTGTTGAATATGACAGAATTGCCAGCAGCAGCAGTGAGTGCTTCACTAGGGAGACGGAGAGCAGTCGCAGTCAACCGACATGTAGCACTGTTGAATATGACAGAATTGCTGCGCAGAACAATCCAACAGGTGACTGATACAAATCAAAACTGGCATGTATACAGAAATAATAGTAGGACACGGGTAACACTTTGGGTGCGTCTCAATCAGCTCCTTAGTTCAGTAAGCGGGACTCTGATCGGGGAGTCGGCCATTTTAAGTGCTGTCTCAATCGCAGAAGTTCTGAAGCGCGAAACTTAAATCACGTGAGCCACATAACGACAATAACGACTAATTAGCTAACAGTTATAAATTATTTACGGCTGAAATGTTGCACGCATATGTAACAAGCAAAGTATTTATAATAATATACTTTAAATAAAACATTACTTTAAATAAATTTTCATAAATATCATTAGTGATGTTGTACAATGAGGACCAGTGACGTCACTAGGCCCATTTTAGGAGGGCTTTAGCCTCCCTAAATTTCCACCCAGCCCCCGTAAACATTTGAGATTAACACTGTAATATGTAAACTAATTCAGGATTGACTCAGTCCCCTTTAAAACAGATTTTTTTTCTTTCATAAAAATAATCCGCTGCCTTCTACTGGTTATAGTGGCAATTTCATGTCATTTTCATGTAAAAAGCGTGTTTGTTTTCCACCAGGTGACAGAAATCCTCCACTAAAGCTTGGCAAAATTTCCACTTTATCTCCATGAATGAAAATGATAAATGTAGATCTTCTTTAAAGTTAATTTTACTGCACAAATAAAAATAAGTGTTTGAAACATTACGTGTTGAAAAAAAAAATGTAAAACAATATTTTACCCATATATTGCCAGTCTAGATAATTACAGTAATATAAAGTCTGTATATTTTTAATAAATATTAATGCATATTAGCAGGTTATTTAAAAGAAGAAATGAATTCAGAGATTAAGTTAGAACCTACTTCATGCCTACCCTGGAATAAACAATATCTTAAATTTTTCTCTCATTGGGGGCTGAGCCCCCCTAATATTAAAGTCCTAGAATCACCCCTGATTAGGACGGACGTTGTCACATTGCCGGAAATCATCAGTGTCCCAATGTGTAGTGAACCAGCGTCCTTTACTGTTCTTACCAGTGCCCGAATTCATGTACACTATATACTGATTCACGAGCTCTGGAACGGATTGAGACACACCCTTTATAATAATGTTCAACTCTTTATAAATTATTAGTTAATGATGAGCTAATCCTTTACAAAACATAACTACATAAATTATTAATAAGTGGTATGCTAACGATTTACAAATGTGTTGTAAGTTATCCTAAAAAATGTAATTTGTGAACATACGTGCACATACTAACTACGTGATGCAGTCTTGTAGATTAGACTAGTGCGGTGCCATTTAGAGTGCACGCTTTCACTGCGTGATTTACTCTATTATATCATTTAATATAGTTAATAAATATCACATGAAGAGTGCAGTTTTTCTCAAGGTATTAGCTTATCAGATAACAAATGTGAAATTTATTTTATTCACGTTTACTAAACAAGAAGTTAATATTAAGCAACTTACATTTTAGACACCATATTGCCTGTTTTCGCTCTCTTTCGCCAACGAAAATAGTTCAAAACAAAGCCACAGCACTGTAATTTCGTCTCTGAACAACACACTGCGGCGTTTCTTTACCGAATGAATCAGTTGAATCAATAATTCAATGACTAAGACCGTGTAAATGCATCTAAATGCCACTTCAGATGCAGCTTCTGTGTTTCCATTGCGAATATGAATTTTGTTGATACTTATTTAATTTGATTGATAACAGCCCTATTGTGTCTTATTATTATAATTAAATTTGATACAATTAATGAAATTGATACAAAAGATGATGCATGCATATCATTAGGTTTTAAAAATAAATTTATAAAGGTAAAATGCCCATAAAAGGTAAAAATCTATTGAAACATATTGAAAAAAAATATTTTCATAATAATATGAAGAATTTAAAAAACTTTAGGAGTCAGCTGTCCACAACAGTCCTAAATCTGCTAGGTACCAACACAATAACACACTCATCCTTATCATTATCGATAAAATCCTAGAAAATATTGAGATATAATTTTTTGTCAATGTCGCACACCTCTAGTTACACATCATTTGCAGATCTTTCTTACCTATTTAAAATGATGTTTATATGTGTACAAGTCATTTATGACACTTTCTGCATTCCCTAATCTAAAGTGTGAACAATTCATCGCTTGTAAATGTGCTATAGTCATGTTTTTTAAACATTTACAAAGTTCATCATTAACTAATAACTTATGACTGAACGTTATTATAAAGTGTTACCTGACAGGGTTACATTAATCATTCAGCTGTACTCTGTGCTAATAAAGATGTTTCTAATATTCTTTGCTTGCAGAAAAACGCACAAAAAGGAGGAGAGTCTGTGCTTGTTTACAGAGAGCGGGGAAGGCTGTAAGACGTTGCATGCAAACCCTCATAACGAAAGCGTGTCCTTGCATGAAGCCCTTTCAGACCAGAGCCAACAGCAGCCATGGATCCGCTTGAGCCAATGTTTAATGACGCTCAACCATTGTCTAGTGCTTTTGTGCCACCGCATACAGCCAAGACCGACCATGAGTCTCCAGTTACACCACCGGATTCATGGCCATTTCAATCGGTCTCAATTGATTTCAAAATTACGATTTCAAAATATTTCCCAAGACGTGCACACAAGACTCTGCCGTCTACTGCTGACCAATCTGCTCGTTCTCACTACAATCAGTCAGAATGGCCAAGCCACAGTATGATGTTTTAATCGCCATTGAAAATGCCAGAGAAAGCGCTTTACATCTCTTTATAGGAACACCGTTATGAAAGCGCCACCGGGGACCTGATGGCAGTGCATGTTCTTTTCTTTTCCTCTCTTCCCTCTCTCTTCTCTGTCGCTCCTCATGCTTCCGTCTCCTTTCTTTCGCCTCGCCTGTCCTTTCCCACAGGTGCTGCAGATGCCATGACTGGAGGGGTGTAGAGTGCAGTCTTTTGAGTACCCCTGACCTGCGAGGGGGTGGGGGTGTTGTCGGAGTTAATCACGTTCGTTGGGGAGGGGGGTGGGGGAGGTCCGGGGGGTTTCGTAGCGGTATAATTCGTGTTTCTGGGGGGAGGGGGGAGGAGGTGTTGTCGGAGTTAATCACGTTCGTTGGGGGGGGGGGAGGGGGGGTTCCATAGCGGTATAATTCGTGTTTCAGAGGGGAGGGGGGGGCGACGACAGTGAAGGGGGGTGGGGGTGTTGTCGGAGTTAATCACGTTCATGGAGGGGGTTGGGGGGGTTCCGTAGCAGTATAATTCGTGTTTCTGGGGGGAGGGGGGAGCGGCGACAGTGAAGGGGGGTGGGGGTGGTGTGTTAGTTAGTCACGTTTAGTCACGTTCGTCGCGGTATAATTTGGGAGGGGTTGTGGGAGTTGGGGGTTCCCCTTGGTGGGGGGTGGTGTTGTGGAGGTGCTGTGTTGTTGGTGGGGGTGGGGGTGGGGTTGGGGGGGGCGGTGATTTCGTTGGGTTGGTAGGAGGTTCTCCTCTGTATAAATCGTAGTTTGGAGGTGGTGGTGTTGTAGGTGGGGGTGTGGGCGGTGTTGTAGGGCAGTGTTTGCGGGTGGGGGTTGGTAGGAGGTTCTCCTTGGTACAAATCGCTGTTCGGAGGGGGTGGTGGCGGTGTTTGCGGGTGGGGGTTGGGTCGGTGTTGTGGGGAACCCCCAACTCCCACAACACCCCCCACCCCATCACAGGCCAGGAGGTACTTACGAGGCTGCGCTTTACACCCCCAGTCACGGCGTCCGCAGCACTCGGGGGTTAGGACAGATGAGGCGAGAGGAAAGGAGACGGAAGCATGAGGAGCAACAGAGACGTGAGAGTGGGGAGAGGAAAAGAAGAAAAAAACAGTTCCCAAAATGCACTGCCATCCGGCCATTACACAATAAATCAAAACAATCTTAAATAGAAAATCTGATTCACAATCATTTATTTTTATTAAATACATTAGTATAACATAATGAGTATCATACATCAGGTCTTATTTTGAATATTAAAACAAGCATGTTACTAATGAATATAAATCAACACCACACACACATTCTGAGTCTTTATTTATTTTTTTAAAAAAATGACGCTTTTATGTCGGCCGTTTTGCACCACGGTGTGCACACTCACATTGGCGCCCTTTGTTTAGTCACAAGGCGTTAAACGTCGGCGATAAACGTGCGCGATAATCGTCCCCTGTGCAGCCATTTTCAAATGAAGAAAACCGATAAATCGTTCAAAATGAAGAATACTATTTGTAGACATGCAATACTCAATAATATATTTCTGAAATGGTTCAAAATGTTAATTGCCAATTAAGTTAATTTAAAATAGTAAATTCATTTGAATTATTATTCTTATTATTATAAAAATCAGTTTGAATGAATGATTTACTAACTCACTCAAAGACTTCACTTGTTTCATTACGAATCAGTGTTTTTGAACGAATCTCGAGTGATTCAAGATTTTTTTAGTCACTTGTCGCCACCTACTGGTGTATCGATGTAAGTGATACAATCTTTATTTGAAGTGTCAAGTTACAAAACTCTTTTGATTGCTACATCACACATCAGTGTTTATATCCAAAACTTTGATATCCAAACCCAGGGCCAGATTAACATAAGGACTAGCACCGAGCACGGAGGGGACCCGTGATTGGACGAGGAAATGATTGACAGTCGATGGGGAGCACCTAAACTTTTCCTGGTGGGCCGCTCACCAAACCCCACCACGCCCCCACATATTAAGCGCTGTTATTTACTGGAGTGCTGCGAGTGCATGGGAACAAACAGCAAAAGCCATGTATCTGATTAAACCGCGCGCGCATCCAGCAGTCGCAGCGCGAGAGCAGCTGGATCGTCTCACGCACAGCGCTGACGAACTCCTTCGGCGCTTTCGCCGCTCTTTTGAAGTGATAACGAGCACCAGCCAGTCGCTTTATCCATTTGAATTTAATACAAGCGCAACATCATGTGTACAGTAAAGGCTCTGTGGCGAAACTAGCTGAACCAGACTGAATAGCGCCGACCATGTAAAGTGAAGTGTTGAGGTAAACTATAGGCTGCCTACACACGACTGTAATCATGGCCGTAGTCAGCTATGAGGTCACCAAGGTCCGGACCTCGGTATTTTTCCGAGGTGTACGTATAATAAATGTTGTGAAATAATTGACGAGTATTAGCACTACTTTAGTGCTGCAAGGATATCTTCTCATCCGAGCTGCTGTTTCTGGAAACCTGTTTGCTTTGACCTCATATCTGGAGTTAATGCATTAATGCTGTTAATGTATTAGTGCACTGCAAATTCAAACGAGAGCCAATCAAAAGCATCTGAAATGGCGAGAGGCCGTCGTGCACATCAATCAACAAATTAATATTTTTCAACTAGTGCGGCCAATTCTTTCACAATTTTTCTGTAATTAATAGATTAATCGTACCTAACATTTAAGTTTTTTAAGTTTACATTTAAGTTTATATTGTAATAATTTCACATTTAATCTTCAAATTAATGAAGAAACAACTTAAAGACAGTAGTCTATTTAAAGGGTTAGGTCACCCAAAAATGAAAATTCTGTCAGTAATCACTCACCCTCATGTGGTTCCATGACGTTGGACGTCTCCAATAGATCCGATTTTTCACCTAAAATCGGACAGGAAGAGCAGATTTGGTCCCCGACCTTGAATTTCACATTAAACTCACTACTCTAAATATAGAGTATACCACAGACTCAGAACATCAACATGGTTTCATCTCTCAATTTCCCAATTAATATTTCAGAATAATTTATATTTGTCTCATATTTAATTAATTTCCCCACTTTCCCCACTCCGAATCTGGGACTTCCCCATACTGGTTGTCTCTTGGATTTCTTTTGGCATGCCTAAATAATCTGTCGGACATCTCCAGCAGATCCAATCTTTCTCCTAAAATCGGCCAGGCAGAGCTAGGACTATTTCAGTCCAAGCTCCAATTAATTACCCACACAGTTTCAATTTCTCTTCCAGAAACTTCTTAACCACGCTACATTACCACAGAGCCAGCCCAACCACTATGGTTTAACCCCCCCAGGTAATAAAAACATAACAGTTCATTATGTAAGGTATTTATACACCACTGAAAACATAGTTATGTATATTATATTGCATTTCTGTTGATAGATCATCATAAATATGTAAGGGTGGGTCGCCTACAGTGGTTCAGGCTGCAGGGTTGCCGAATGACTAAAGAAACGTTATCAGCAAGAGGACAGAAAACTGTACATTTCTCGTCTTTACCACCCACTGCAACTTATACCAACGACGGAAATAAGCGCAGTTACAATAGCAAAATATGTGGGCGAGCGTTGCTAGACTGTGACTATATTGTATTGCAATAGGTAGCACTTCAAAGTCAATACCAAATCAAAACTAGTTAGCACTTCCCGCACTCTGACTCCATGTTGCTTTAAGCGCGTCATTCTGCACCCGGGATGTGCATAAGCGGTTTGTGCCGTTCTGTTTTTAAGCGTTTCATATTATCATAGTTTTGTGCACTGAAAGATTATTAAAAGCCTATCTTGTTCTCTCGTATCTATCATATCTTTGTTGCCCCGGTAAAAAGCTGCACATTACGTTTACAATAAACATCTTGTAATTTTATATATATTATTTGTGTAGGCCTTATATATATTCATATATAAATATAAAGAAGAGGAAGAAGGAGTAAAGTAAGAAGAAGTGCTAGATAGTTCAGTAAGAGTTTATGTTTCGGAATAAAAAATGAAACTGAATATTCCAAATTAGTGTCTGTGTATTTTGATTTTCAGAATTTCATTTTACTCTATGTCCTATAGGGGTGGGCCGGGGATGGCAGGGGTTGGTGGCAATGTAAGTATCTGGATATTTGCCGCGGGGCGAGGGCTTCGATTACCTCTCTCTTTTTTGACCATACATGTGTTTGCATCCCTGATAAATCCATCCACCCACCCATCAATTAATTCATCCACCCATACATACATACACCCATCCATTCTCCAACCCACCCATCCATACATGCATAAATCCATCCATCCACCAATTCATCAATCCACCCATCCATCCACCCATCATCCATCCACCCTTCATCCATCCATTCATACATACATGCATTCACCCACCCACCCATCCATACATGCATAAATCCATCCACCCACCCATACATACATACATCCATCCATTCATCCACCCATACATACATCCATCCATCCATATATACATAAGTACATCCACCCACCCATACATGCATCCACCCATCCATCTATCCATCCATCCACCTATACATACATAAGTACATCCATCCACCCATATATACATAATTACATCCACCCACCCATCCATCATCCATATGTCTGTGTGTGTGTGTCTATGTGCGTGTTTGTTTGTGTAAGAGAGAGAGACTGACTCTGTCTCTGTGTGTGTGTGTGAGTGTGTGCATTCGTGCATGTGTGTGTGTGTGTGTGTACTAGGAGGGTCAAACGCTGTTGAGGGAGGCTTCACAGAGGTTGTTTTCAGCCGTCAGTGTTATTAGATCAGACACTGAACGGGTAAAGAAAATGTTTCACGTTTGTTTTGTTCTGTTTGAGCTGGTGGAGTGTGATCGGTAAGTTATAAGTTATAAAACCTCATCTGTTTCCGAACAAAGTGACAAACTACTGCTAAGGTTTAGATTACACAGTGTACGCTTGCTGTTATCTCACATCAAATCAAACAGATATTATTTTGAGAGTTTATTTTTCAGGTCTCTGTTTGTCAGGAAATTTTTAATTGGCATTTTCATGCCTGGAAATTCATGAAAATGTATTAAAATGTTAAAAGTCATGGAGAATCATTTAAATGTCTATTATTAAAAAAAAGTGAAGGCTCAGAAAGTGAATCATCCATTGAGCCACTTTCATATCTCAGAGAGGTTTTTATTTATTTATTTATTCATATTTATTTATTTTATATTTTTAAATATATTAATTTCGAGTATTGTTACTGGACAAATGGATATCCTGCCCAGCTATCGCTTAAAAACGATCATGTATGACAACAAAAGTAATATAAATTCATTAGTCAAAAAGCTATTTACATTTAGTTTCCATCAGGAGTCTTAATCTGTGTAAAATCTGTTTGTTCATCAGGTGTGTTTGGTGATTCAGTGTCAGTGATGGAGGGCGATTCAGTCACTCAAAACACTGGCATTACTAAAACACAACACGACGACTACATACTATGGAAATTTGAATATGAAAAGTCTCTCATAGCTAAAATTAATAGAGAGAAACAAATTTCCTCCACATATAACGGCACTGATGGGAGATTCAGAGACAGACTGAAGCTGGACGATCAAACTGGACCTCTGACCATCACAAACATCACAACTGAACATGCTGGAGTTTATGAAGTAAAGATAATTGGAGCAAAATGGTCATCAAAAACATTCAATGTTTCTGTCTATGGTGAGTAGAGATCATTTGTCAAAATGTTTGCATATTGTTTTATTGCGTTCAGTACAAGCTTAATCGACAGGATTTGTGGAATAAGGTTGATTACCACAAAAAATGTACTCGTCCCTGGTTTTCTTATTAAAATAATAAATAAAAGGAAGAAATTGAGGTTACGAGGAGGCGCTTACAATGGAAGTCAATGGGGTCCATTTTTGGAGTGTTTAAAAGCATTTTTATATTAAAATGAATTATTCTGTTATAATCATTCATTCTTTTGTTAAAACGTGCATAATTTGAGCTGTAAAGCTGTTTAAATAATTTTTAGGTTAGTAAGTGATTTTTTTTTTTTGTCTAAAATATTGTTCACTTCTTGTATCTGCACTATTGAAACAGTATTTTTATGTTTATGGATCAGCTCCATTCATTTCCATTGTGAGTCTCACTGTATAACCCACATTTTTGCTTTTCTGCAGGAAATACATTTTTGTGATAATCTATTACGTCTCGAATGCTTTAGACTGAGCAGTACTGAACTCTCAATATTCCTTTTCATAAATATGTAATCATTTTATAGTTTGAGATGTCATATATATATATATATATATATGATATATTTCTGTTAATTTGTCTCATATTTTCCAGCTCCTCTCGTCACTCCTAACATTACCAGAGACTGTTCTTCATCATCATCAAATTGTTCACTGGTGTGTTCAGTGTTGAATGTGAGTCATGTGACTCTCTCCTGGTACAAAGGAAACAGTTTATTGTCCAGCATCAGTGTGTCTGATCTCAGCATCAGTCTCTCTCTACCTCTGGAGGTGGAATATCAGGATAAAAACACCTACAGCTGTGTGCTGAACAATCCCATCAGCCACCAGACCAGACATCCCAACATCACCCAACTCTGTCACACATGTGCAGGTACGGCAGCACGGCTGATATATGTGTTTATTGACTGACCTGATCTCTGTCTTATAGATCAGACTGATGCAGTCACTTCTTTCTTTATCATTACAGAACTGGACACACAGTCTCCTTCTCCTCCTCCAGTCTCTCTGATAGTGTTGATCTCTGCTTCTGCTGCTGGATCTCTGCTGATTGTTGCTGTAGTCGTGATGTGCTGCATCTGCAGGAAAAGTAGAAAAACAGGTCAGGAGAGCAATTATTAACTACAAATATTAAGTACAAATAATGCACCTGAAGCAGAAATAGTTATTCTTTACAGATATACACATTTCTGTATAAGACTGCAAGCTTTGTTGTTTTAACAGTCTGTTTTATTTTCAATGCAGTTCAGACCCGGGAGGAAGACAGAACTGATTCAGCACCGTGTAAACCAAAAACACGAAAAAAGGTAAAAAGTTGCCGCTTCAGATTTGGTTTCTGTGCCGCTTTTTCTGTGTGAAGATGCCTTTACTTAAGTAGACAGCATGGTCTATTTGTCTCAAGATTTGTGAGGTGCCTTTAGCTGACAAACAACGGCCTATTCTGTTTTTGACATGCTGCTGACTGCCTGAAATAGTTTTTTATTATTATTATTATTTAAACATACATGCATGAATTAATTGTTATGAATTGTACTCATTATACATGTAAAGTGATGTGGTCTGTTGCCTACAAATTTGTGAACAGTTCTAACGATGAATAATTGGTTTGTTATTCTAAAACAACCCAACACACTTGTAGCCAGTCAGCGATATAGGGAGTGTGTCCACTTATGATGGGGGAGGAGAGGGAGTTAGCCAATCAGCAGTAGGGAGCATGTCCACTCATTATGGGGGAATAAAGAGAGTGAGCCAATCAGCAATAGGAGGCGTATCCTCTCATGATGGGGGAGGAGGCAGAGTGAGCCAATCAGCAGTAGGGGGCGTATCCTCTCATGATGGGGGAGGAGGCAGAGTGAGCCAATCAGCAATAGGGGGCGTGTCCTCTCATGATGGGGGAGGAGGCAGAGTGAGCCAATCAGCAGTAGGGGGCGTGTCCTCTCATGATGGGGGAGGAGACAGAGTGAGCCAATCAGCAATAGGGGGCGTGTCCTCTCATGATGGGGGAGGAGGCAGAGTGAGCCAATCAGCAATAGGGGGCGTGTCCTCTCATGATGGGGGAGGAGGCAGAGTGAGCCAATCAGCAGTAGGGGGCATGTCTTCTCATGATAGGGGAGGAGAGAGAGTGAGCCAATCAGCAGTAGGGGGCATGTCTTCTCATGATAGGGGAGGAGAGAGAGTGAGCCAATCAGCAGTAGGGGGCATGTCTTCTCATGATGGGGAGGAGACAGAGTGAGCCAATCAGTAGTAGGGGGCGTATCCACTCATGATGGGGGAGGAGTGAGCAAGAGGGAGATTGGCTGAGAGACATTACAAATGAGAAAAGCTCAGAGGAATATAATGAAAAACGAAGGGTTATGATCAGGCAAAATCTTTAGGACCCGCGTTAATATTAGAAAAGCTTTCCAGCACTGAAGAGACCTAAACCGGAAGGCCTGAAAATGGATGCAGAGGTTGTGTTATTTCTGCTCCATATGTGCGTAACAGAACCAAGATATGCCGTTGTTGTAATGTTAGCTATAACAGGACAGTTTTGAGTGTGATTGTTTGTCTGGAGCTGGTGCTGCTGGCGACTAACTCTTGTGTACTATATGCTCATTTTTGGTGCTTCCTTGTCATTCGTTCGTCACCTTTGCTTTATTTTTCGCAAAGCATTATTTTGCTTTTTTTCAGTTATGATAAAGAGACATCCACTCTTCAGCATTGCGTATTCATGCATTTTGGGGGCGGAGCAATGAGGTGAGGGGTGTGTGTGTTTGTTTGGATTGATTTTAAATGTCAACAGTGTTTCTCTGAAATCGCTTACTGCACTTTTAATAATTAGAAAAAATATTTTACAGAATTTACAGAATAATACTAAGGTCTTCTTGTGACAGTTGGTCTGTAATTAATATTCACTTTTTTTACTGTCACATCAGCAGGTTCCTAACTGAGTTTTTGTTTCCTTACAGAAATCAAAGACGGATGCTGTGTATGAAAACGGCCCCAAAAAATGGTGATCATATACTGTATCTACTGGAATTGATGTTAGAGCTCATATGGGACAATACCTCACACTTTTGGTTTTGTTCACATTTATTCTCTGACAGGATATGTCTGTTTTATCTTCACTCTTTGTATCATATCTTTTGGTGTCATTGTGATGTATGAATACATTTAGTGGTTCATCAGTAGCATAGCACACAAAAACTCAACTAAAATGTTCTCTTTTTAGTTTATCATATGGAAATTTACCTAATATTCATTATTAAATATTAATCACACCATTTAGTGTGCTGTCATGTCATTTTATTCTTTTGAAAAAAAATTAAATTGAATATGGAGTGCATTGCATAGTGGTTTGGTTATCAAAAACGTTCTGCTGGATTTTTTGGCGTAACACAAACACATCGTCGCTTTCTAGTGTCCAAAGCAGAAATCACCTCTCTCTAATAACAGTACTACTTTTACCCAATAGAGTGTGCTACAGAGGCTGCTGTTCTCATGAAGTGATAGAGGATACAGGGCTGTCCTTAGGGCAGTGCAACATTGAACTCAACTAAACACTGAACTATAATTGCACTGAATGACTACACTCGTGGTGATGACCTTTAGTTGTTCAATTTCAGAGTCTTTGGTTCATTTCTGATTCCACGTCTGAGGAATAAAAACATCTGAAGAAATAATAATAATTAAATATAAATCACTTGTTATATGTAATATATAAATATACAAATATATACACAACAGGAAAGTGCTGTGAAAATGTTTCATACAGATCATAAGGATTGCGAGTAGGGAAATATGTCTGGATTCATAAAGTAACACATGCAAACAAACAGCAGAAGAACATCAAGGTGTATTAAACTTATGCTATTGCATGTTTTTATTCAAAATATTGCATTTATTTTCACATTTTCAGTTTGACTCTCCAGGATTATGTGAACGGTATCAGTGTTTTTGGATTAGCGTGTATACATCAAAGATAATAAAGTTTAGCTCATCTCAATAATTATACGTTTTTTTGTACACTGGGTGGAAATTTTAAATAAATATTAAGTTTGTTTATTCTTGGTTTGAGTTCTGACACTCCTGCTGTCTTGTCTTTGTGTGAGCGTGCGGTTTAGAGTTCACTCGGGCTGTGCGGTTCAGTCTGTGTTTATAATTGGCCATGTGCTTTCTTGTTGTCTTGTGCTGTGTAGCACACGGCTCATGTTTTGTGTGGACACGCAGTCTGTGGGAGCTCTCATTGGCTGCATGTTCGTGTCATGTTTTGTCTGAGCACATGGCTTGTTTTGTTTGTTTCTATGTGCCATGTGCTCCGATGTCTACTGTCTTAACCACATCTTGTTAAGTTATTACCTGATTACGGACCCTTTCACATTTCCAGGGTTCTCATAAGCGGAAGATGTCATAGTTGGATAAACGTCTAAAGTGGCAGAGAGATTGATTAAAGCATTCAGAAGAGAGAATTATGTCAAATTTGCTGTCACTCCCTCAGCTGTTGTATTAGAAATACCCTCGCAGCAGCGTTCATTTGCTTTTTTTCCATTTACTGACAAGGTAATATAACACAAAGTATACCATTATAAATGTGTATTTAGCCACCTTTATTTATATAGCGCTTTTTACAGTGCCGATTGTTTCAAAGCAGCTTCACAGTGTTAAACAGGAAAATAATGCAAAATCTTGATATTTGAAACTTGAACTGGCCAACTAGAGGACTCAGCAGAGAGAAGCATAATGGGCACCTTCCTCTTCCAATCTCCAATCCTTCGGGGCTCTGTTAAAGATAAGGTGGCTCAACTTGTCCAGTATGTTCACCTTCACAAGGGGAGGTGACTTTCTTGCGGTGGTGGATGAGCTGGACTACAGAGACAACACTGACTTCAAGGAGGTCTTCAACACCTGTCTCAATGAGCCCCTCCGGAGGTTGGAAGGCTGGGGAACCTTCCCTTTTGGAGATTCGTCAGCCAAATTCACCAGAGTTACCCCTTTTCCACCAGTAAGAACCAGGTGCTAGTTCAGAGCTAGTGCCGGTTCGAGTTGGTTCGACTGACGAGCCCTCTAAGAACCGGTTTGCCTTTCCATGGGCTAGAGAGCCAGCACAGAGCCAGGTCTTACATCACTGTATACGTCACATCTTTCCCAGCAACGCTAGCGCGGCAGCGCCAAACACAAACACACCATCAACAATGGCGGACGTTGCGTTGCTATCATAGACAGTAAAAGAAATGGACACAGCGACCCCATAGACTTCAACGGAGAAAAGTGAAGTCAATTAGAAGCACTCACTTCCTGATGGCTGAGCGTACTGCGCAGCCTCAGACTGAGCTTGACGACGTAGATGTGACGTGAGCAACCTGTCTGACAGTTGTAAGTCTTCTAGTAGTTGTGCAAAGTGAAATCCGAATCACCGAATCTTGCAGAGACGGAGAGCGTGAGCAGGAGCAACTTTTGGTAAGTATTCTGATTAATTATTTTGTCATTTTGCATAGTATTTATTTATTTTAAAATTTAACGCCAGATTGCCTGCGAGCTTCTCCTCCTGTCTATCCTATTGTTACAAAAACGGCTTCTACGGGGCGATAGTGTAAGATACAAGGTAATGGAGCCTTTTATACATTGTCGTGTTTCTTTAGAAATAAACAATGGACAAAAAGTCTTTAAACGCCTCAGATGTAAAGTTATTCGCTGTTACAGTGACGCCAAAATGAATGGGAGTCAATGGAATGCTAACAGCAGGTGATGGCTTGGTTAGCAATGGCTGCCCCTATGGAAGGTACGCTTTCCGGGTGCTGGATTACCCACTTGGTTGCTATTGATGTTCATGGCTTTGCGGACCTACATCGGCATCCAAATACGGCGGATCCAACGTGTTCGTGCGGCACGCTGTAATTTGTACAGACGGAGATTACAAGCGAGAGTAATGGTATGTACATAACATTTATTTTTAACAACAAGATGTCAACTTTAGCCTCAGCATGTTGCTACCCTCCTAGCATCGACTTTGCTGATAATCGATCACATTGCAGTTAAAAAAAACGTATTAAGCATTGGTGTAAGAAGTATAACGACACTGTTTTGTGAAAACTCTACTAGAAGTACAATTTACCTAAGTAAAAGTATGTCTGTATTATAAGCAAAAAACACTCACAGTATTAAAACCAAAAGTAGTTAATCTGCAGAAAAATGTGTCCACTGTCAGTGTTGTTCTATTCTATATTATGTTTTTTTTTTATTTATTTTTTTTTAATTAATATTACTGCTGCTTTAATGTGTAGCCTATGTTGTATTGTACTGCTGTTGGTAAGTGCTGGCTGTTGCTAATTTCCACTACTTTATATACTGTTGGGGTAGTTCAATCAACAGCATCACATTCTAATATTAAAAATGTCCAAGTTTAGATTTATACATGGTTGTCACTGGACAAGAAGGGTATGAAAATAAGTAGTCTGAAAAGACAATGTATGAACCCGAAAAGACTGAAAAAAATCTTAATATCTGAAAAGACAACATAACAAGCAGTTATACCACCCCATAATTGTTGCTCATACATAAAATAAAGTAGCCCTGCTTTTTAAGTGGTACTTATATATAGATGAATTAATAAAATGCTTCACGGCTACATCTCAACTGTTTTTATAGTATTTATACTGCACTGTATACTAGATAGAAAATATACAGCCCCCCTATTGCCCATAAATGAGACATATTTTTTTTTTATCTTTACAGGCAATCTTGCAGCTGAAGGCAAGGCGGAGGTCACCTGTAATGTGGGCATACCCACGATCTGACCACTGGTGGGACAAAACTGTTCTGGATTTCACTCCGTTACAATTTATGCAGAATTTTCGTGTGTCCCCAGAATCATTTGAGTACATCTGCAGTCGGGTCAAGCATGTCATGGGGAGAAGGAACACAAACTACCGTTTGTGTGTCCCAGTCCGAAAGCGTGTTGCGATTGCCATCTGTAAACTGGCCACGGGTGGTGAATACAGGACAATCAGCTAGAGCCCGACCGATTTATCAGTCTGCCGATTTTATCGGCCGATATGAGCCGGTCGCCGATATATCGGCACCGGCGTATATGCCGCAGATATGCCACCGATATGAACGCGCGCCCACGAGTCTCACAGCGCACGGATATTCACACAAAATTATGTCAAAATGCCTTGTCGATTATCATCCTAAAAACTTAGTAGGTTATGTCTTAAGTGAATGTAAACATAAAAATGTGCGTGTCATCGCCAGCGTTTTTGGTCATTTTCACAAGTTTCATGGCCCACAGAATATATCTTGTGAGAATATCTGAACATGCAATATAGCAAAAGAAAGAACAGACCCTCTGTTTTATTCTAGCTTCATGCATTCTGTTTTATCAACACTTGAATGTGGGTAAGTTTCATGAAAAAAGCAACATTTTGAGAAAAAAGCTGAGAAAATCACGACTAACTTGCAGATGGGATTCAGAACGATGATCAAAACACAGATGGAGTAGATCAAGTCCATCAACACCCCCAAAGCTTCACAGTCCTAGAGCTCGTCCTGGGTCGACATTTCATTCAATAACTTTAGGCAGTTTTGATTTATATGTTGTTTAATGTTGATGATCGCATTATTTTTTATATGCATCTGCTTATAAGAGATCGTTCCTGCCTCTTCTTCGCCAGTGTTTTGATCTGGAGATTCTGTACTCAAGTTCAATTTACAAATCTCATAAACTTATATTTTATTCACAATAGAATATAGATAACATATCAAATGTTGAAAGTGAGACATTTTGAAATGTCATGCCAAATATTGGCTCATTTTGGATTTCATGAGAGCTACACATTCCAAAAAAGTTGGGACAGGTAGCAATAAGAGGCCGGAAAAGTTAAATGTACATATAAGGAACAGCTGGAGGACCAATTTGCAACTTATCAGGTCAACTGGCAACATGATTGGGTATAAAAAGAGCCTCTCAGAGTGGCAGTGTCTCTCAGAAGTCAAGATGGGCAGAGGATCACCAATTCCCCCAATGCTGCTGCGAAAAATAGTGGAGCAATATCAGAAAGGAGTTTCTCAGAGAAAAATTGCAGAGTTTGAAGTTATCATCATCTACAGTGGATAATATCATCCAAAGATTCAGAGAATCTGGAACAATCTCTGTGCGTAAGGGTCAAGGCCGGAAAACCATACTGGATGCCCGTGATCTTCGGGCCCTTAGACGGCACTGCATCACATACAGGAATGCTACTGTAATGGAAATCACAACATGGGCTCAGGAATACTTCCAGAAAACATTGTCGGTGAACACAATCCACCGTGCCATTTGCCGTTGCCAGCTAAAACTCTATAGGTCAAAAAAGAAGCCATATCTAAACATGATCCAGAAGCGCAGGCGTTTTCTCTGGGCCAAGGCTAATTTAAAATGGACTGTGGCAAAGTGGAAAACTGTTCTGTGGTCAGACGAATCAAAATTTGAACTTCTTTTTGGAAAACTGGGACGCCATGTCATCCGGACTAAAGAGGACAAGGACAACCCAAGTTGTCATCAGCGCTCAGTTCAGAAGCCTGCATCTCTGATGGTATGGGGTTGCATGAGTGCGTGTGGCATGGGCAGCTTACACATCTGGAAAGGCACCATCAATGCTGAAAGGTATATCCAAGTTCTAGAACAACATATGCTCCCATCCAGACGTCGTCTCTTTCAGGGAAGACCTTGCATTTTCCAACATGACAATGCCAGACCACATACTGCATCAATTACAACATCATGGCTGCGTAGAAGAAGGATCCGGGTACTGAAATGGCCAGCCTGCAGTCCAGATCTTTCACCCATAGAAAACATTTGCCGCATCATAAAGAGGAAGATGCGACAAAGAAGACCTAAGACAGTTGAGCAACTAGAAGCCTGTATTAGACAAGAATGGGACAACATTCCTATTCCTAAACTTGAGCAACTTGTCTCCTCAGTCCCCAGACGTTTGCAGACTGTTATAAAAAGAAGAGGGGATGCCACACAGTGGTAAACATGGCCTTGTCCCAACTTTTTTGAGATGTGTTGATGCCATGAAATTTAAAATCAACTTATTTTTCCCTTAAAATGATACATTTTCTCAGTTTAAACATTTGATATGTCATCTATGTTGTATTCTGAATAAAATATTGAAATTTGAAACTTCCACATCATTGCATTCTGTTTTTATTCACAATTTGTACAGTGTCCCAACTTTTTTGAAATCGGGTTTGTACATGAAAAACCTGAAAATAACTGTTTATTTCATTTATATGTTTGTTCTGTTGTATTTATGTGCAATTTATGTATATACTCTATTATATATACAGTACCAGTCATAAGTTTGGACACACCAATGGGAAAGTGTGTCCAGACTTTTGACTGGTACTATACTACAATATACACAAAGAATATCGGCTGATATATCGATATCAGACTTTTTTACTCCCTAATATCGGTATCGGCCCCCAAAAACCCATATCGGTCAGGCTCTACAATCAGCCATCTTTTTGGAGTAGGCCTCAGCACTGTGTTTAATTGTGTTCAGGAATTCTGCAACACAGTCATCACGGTGTTGCTTCCCATCCACATGATATTTCCTGATGCTGATAAGTTGTTAGAAATGGCCACTTTCTTTAATAATCGTTGGAGAGTTCCACAGTGTGTTGGTGCAATTGATGGCAGCCACATTCCAATAATTGAACCAGAGGACTATCCACGAGACTATTTCAATCGGAAAGGCTGGCATTCTATTGTTCTGCAAGCAGTTGTGGATGGCAAAAGTCTTTTCTGGGATGTTTGTGTTGGCTATCCAGGGAGTGTGCATGACGCCAGAGTGCTACGACAGTCACATTTGTGGGAGGTCCTAAGTGACGGGGAATTACTAGGGCAAAATAAAGTGACCATCTCTGGCTGTGATGTTGGATATTACCTGATAGGTGATCTGGCATACCCCATGCAGAATTGGCTCATGAAGCCCTTTTCCGACACTGGCAGACCCCTGAACAACACACCTACAATTACAGGCTGAGCAGTGCACGATCGGTTGTGGAGATCTTGGGAGTCTTTTGGGAGATTAAAAGGACGATGGAGGTGCCTCCTAAAAAGAAACGACTGCAAGCTGGAGCTGAGCAAGAGGATGGCACTGACCTGCTGTGTGCTCCATAACATTTGTGAGGAACATGGTGATAATTTCACTGAAGAGCACCCAGACAGGACTGTAAACATTCAGCCTCCTGTTCAAACATTACCTGAGCATGCTAACGCAGAAGGGGCTGACATCAGAGCTGCACTATTGATGCATTTTAACGGAGGGAACGAGTGATTCTTTGAATACACCAATGCCATATTTTTGTAACACTGCCGTTTGTGTTTGAGGACATCTGGACTGTCATAAATTGTATTATATTCTCCTCCATTGATTTAAGAAACTGAACCAGACATTTGTATTAATAAACATGTTTATTTAAACAAAAACAACCAATACAAATCTTTATAAAACTTTGCAAAATGTAAAGTGCAGTAAATGAAAATAAAAATTGTAAGTAGTTAATTTAAATAAAAATTGTACATACAAAGAAACAACCAAAAATACTGGTTTGCAATTTTTTTTTTGCGATTGTGCAATCATTTTTGCGCTTATGCCTCCATTACGGCCACCATGCGCCTCATGAGTCCAAGCAGAGAATGTGTGTCCGCTCTCATGTCCTGCCGCAAGGCATCGTCCATTTCTTTGCTGTGCTGCAAAAACCTCTCTTCTGCCCTTTCCAAATATTGCACCAGTTCCGAAGTACTGTCTCTCTTCCTTTTTCCTGTGTATAATGTATATATATATATATATATATATATATATATATACACACACACACACACACATATACATATATATATATATATATACACTCACCTAAAGGATTATTAAGAACACCTGTTCAATTTCTCATTAATGCAATTATCTAATCAACCAATCACATGGCAGTTGCTTCAATGCATTTAGGGGTGTGGTCCTGGTCAAGACAATCTCCTGAACTCCAAACTGAATGTCAGAATGGGAAAGAAAGGTGATTTAAGCAATTTTGAGCGTGGCATGGTTGTTGGTGCCAGACGGGCCGGTCTGAGTATTTCACAATCTGCTCAGTTACTGGGATTTTCACGCACAACCATTTCTAGAGTTTACAAAGAATGGTGTGAAAAGGGGAAAACATCCAGTATGCGGCAGTCCTGTGGGCGAAAATGCCTTGTTGATGCTAGAGGTCAGAGGAGAATGGGCCGACTGATTCAAGCTGATAGAAGAGCAACTTTGACTGAAATAACCACTGCCTGGTCTGATGAGTCTCGATTTCTGTTGAGACATTCAGATGGTAGAGTCAGAATTTGGCGTAAACAGAATGAGAACATGGATCCATCATGCCTTGTTACCACTGTGCAGGCTGGTGGTGGTGGTGTAATGGTGTGGGGGATGTTTTCTTGGCACACTTTAGGCCCCTTAGTGCCAATTGGGCATCGTTTAAATGCCACGGCCTACCTGAGCATTGTTTCTGACCATGTCCATCCCTTTATGACCACCATGTACCCATCCTCTGATGGCTACTTCCAGCAGGATAATGCACCATGTCACAAAGCTCGAATCATTTCAAATTGGTTTCTTGAACATGACAATGAGTTCACTGTACTAAAATGGCCCCCACAGTCACCAGATCTCAACCCAATAGAGCATCTTTGGGATGTGGTGGAACGGGAGCTTCGTGCCCTGGATGTGCATCCCACAAATCTCCATCAACTGCAAGATGCTATCCTATCAATATGGGCCAACATTTCTAAAGAATGCTTTCAGCACCTTGTTGAATCAATGCCACGTAGAATTAAGGCAGTTCTGAAGGCGAAAGGGGGTCAAACACAGTATTAGTATGGTGTTCCTAATAATCCTTTAGGTGAGTGTATATATATATATAAAAATGTTTTATCAGTAAACACACATTTGTGAAATGTATAATACTTTACGCAGCAGCAAATAACATACACAAGAGACGGGACAAATGAAAGGAAAATTGCGGTGATGAGAGAATATCTTTTGAAAGAATGTTGAATGAATGCTAAGATGCAATGAATCTGTTCTGGTGGCCTAACATCTTACACTTAAGGAAATAAAGACACTTTATGTTGGTTTTTCCTATGATTTAGCACCTGTCTGTATATATACACACATTACAAAAAGTATAATTTAGCATTTTGCTGCTGCTTCTATCCACTGGGTCTTTCAGTGCAGTTATTAGTTTCAAACAAAAACCCAAAACATCTGTGTGGACAGGACAGTGAAGTTTCGTCAACCGTAAAATTCAGCGGTTACATACTCTTCATGCGCTTTTCTTGAAGTGTGCAACTATGACTATTCTTGACGAGATACTCTAAGGTCTCTAATCTGGGTTGTAACAGGGGTTTTAATCATAAAGTTAATTTTATCATAAAATTACTAATGTTTCGCAGTGTTTTGCATTAATACGGGCAGTAACAAAATATAATATGTTTATTAGAAATTTGACAGCTTAAATTGAGATGCAGATAAAATTAACTTATTAACAACAGTAATAAAAGTACAGGAGAAGTTAAATATTCTGCTCTTATTAAATTAACTTTTCCCTAAAAATTTGTTTTGTGCGCGTTACTGTTGTTAATAAAAGTATAATAAAAGTTAAATATTCTACTCTTATAACCATTGTTGTTATATAGTACCATACAGAATTGACCGACAGTTTCAGCGACTATAATGGGAACGCTCTTTACTTGTTTTCTGTTTTTATTTTTCATGAAACTTTGTGACTTCTCATATATTATCATATATTTTCATATATTAGAGAGTTGAAATGGCTAATAAGTCAATAAGTGCTCCTCTGCCGTCCATCTACTGGTTATAATGGTAATTTTATGTCTCTTTTTTTAAATAAACGTGTTTGCTAGCTACGGAGTGTTAGTTTTCCTACATCTTCATCACATTAAAAATAACATTAAAATAAGACAATGTTTAGAGCTTTGAAATGCTGGAAAAAGTATGAAGCCCTTGAATTTTACTCTCAAAAGGTGGTATGAACCCTGAGATGAATAATGTAAAAAAAAAAACAAAAAAAAAAACAATAACAATACATTAAATCCATGAAGAAAGTTGGTGATTTGTGGACTGGAAAACCTTCTATAACTTGTTTGTTCATGGCACAATATTTCTCCTGGTTCACGTCAATGCTGTTTGATCTTATATATATATACACACATTTAAAAAAATGTAACAATTGATCACTAAGGCTTGCAGTGTGAATGTAGCCCATTTCTCTGTGCAATAAGAGTTTCAGCTTATGCTCTTCCCTTGTTTCCCATTTTGTCTTATCAGTCTAAAAAAAGTTTTTTTTTTTTTTTTTTTTAAGTTTTTAGGTTGCCTAGTTACATTCACGATTTGTCAATCCATGTTGTTTCTGGAGGGAAAGATCTTATTTAATCAGTGCATGACATGTATAATGTAAAGGCCATATTTGCCACCTATAAAGAGCAAGTCTCCAGTTACCTGACTCCACGTATTCAGGCTCATATTCCATATTAATACCATTGGCTGGTGCAGGGGGGTCAATTTCCAGTGGTACATTAGGCTGGAGTGAAAAACAAGCACCAAAGTGGAACACGTGTGCGTCACTGTCACTCCTATTGGCAGTCACTACTGAAACTTGCTGCTCATTTGAATAAATACACGCCTACATCCTGTTGCCAAATGTCACCATTGCTTTTGTCGCCAGCACGGGTAGCTCTTCATGAAATTCAAACTGAATATAATCTAGTCACTTGTCACTGCGTGTTGTTCAGCGGTTTGAACAAGGTTTCAATGCCAATTCGTTTAGGAGTCTTCTACAAAGCATCATTCACCTGTAAGGTAAAAGAAATGAAGAGGATTGATGTTTCACAAATACACAACATACTAAAGCCCTGGAGTTGTGTAATATCCGCTTCTTAAGTCTGATGTGTCACGCATCACCATTTCCCAAAAGCATCAAATGGAGTGGCGGGAATCTTTTGGAATCTCACTATTCGATTCATAACGATTCTTGATTCTTAATCAAATTTCGACTCGACATATGCATAGATTTGATTCTTTGCATTTTATTTTATGCATTTTAACTCAAATTAAAATGTAACTGAAAAAATAAAAGGAAATTAAATGATTAATTTAATTTACAGGATTAGTCAATGAAGGAAATGTGCAGTGGTGTGTCATAGTTAATAGTTAATGATTTTTAAAGGTTTACATGGTCTTGCTCCAGAGTATATTTCAGGTCTGTTACAACATCACTGTGCTAATAGACCTTTAAGACCGTTGCAGAGTCTCCTTTTGAGTGTTCCTAAATCACGGTTGAAGACTAAAGGAGACCGTGCTTTCTCTGTGGCAGCGCCACGCCTCTGGAATAGCCTTCCTCTGCACATTAGATCCTGTGACTCGTTGGAATGTTTTAAATCTGTGTTGAAAACGCATCTCTTCTCGCTTGCTTACAACTGCCCATAGGGGCTTGGAGTCTGAGAAGTGACTTGTATTGGGTGTATTGTCAATTGTTTTCTTTGTAATGTTGAGAGTGTAAAGCACTTTGGTCAACTTGTGTTGTTTTTAAACGTGCTATCAATAAAATGTTGATTTGATTTGATAGTGCCTGTATGGAGAGATTGATAAACTGTGCATGTCCTACTAGATCCAGAAGTAAGTGATCAGAAACAGTGGTTTCAGATCTTGAAGTGGTTTTGTCCTTGAACCCCCCCCCCCCTCCTTTATATAAGAAAACATGTGCCCCCAATTGATTGGTTGAATACAACTCATAGGTGCAAATAAACTTGAATTCAAGTTGTTAATTTATCTAAATATTTTACATTGAACCATTTTATTAATAATAAATTGTATTTCCTGCCTTTTAATTTTGTAGGATATTGGTAATAGTAGTTATATCGTTTAAATTTGTTCCCCAGTACAGTTTAGTGCAGCCATGTCTGCTTATGTTGCTTGTTTTGCTCTTTTGTGATAACTGGTTAACCCTTCACTGGACCTTTAATGAAGAGAGGGAAGAGTTCAGAATAGAGTAGGAGAACAGCAGTACTGTATGTACTCTGAACAGCAGCTGCTGTTAGTGCAGATTGGTCGGGTGTTATTAAATAAAGTAGTTTAAATGTTACACGCGTCTTTATTTTACTCTAGCCTGGTGATGCTCAGCCTTTCAAATTCGCTTCTCACAGCGTGAGCGCGCGTCTTTTACATCATTAAAATGTGATCGGTTTATGAATGTGTCAAGTTGAGAGACATATCGAATCAGAGAGGAAGTGATTATCAGCTGGTTCCGATCGTTTGGAGTTAGAAAAATATAATGCTGTTGCATTCTTAATATTTACTGATTTAGATACAGGATTTATTCGCTTTTTTTAATTCTTGTTTTTAATTCTCAAGAAAAGTTTGACTTGTGTCAGTAACTATACATTATTTAAGGCTATTTTCTATTCGTTAAGATATTGATACAGGAACTGTTGTCAAGTAAGCTTCATTCATAACTCTTTCCCCGTTGCGCTCCGGGTACTGCACTCGCAGTTGACTGCCGTCTGCAATCAACTTTTTCAGTTTAACGTGTTAAAAAATGTTTTTGCACAAATAACGCAGCAATTTATTATTTATGCAGTGCAGACTGTTTGATAACTTCATTCAATTTCTGTATATTTTATATTTGTATATTAGACAGGTAGGAAGGCGACAGGTAAATATGACAAGATTGTTTTAAGTTCACTTAAATTAAAAGTTGTTATTTTTTTAAAGCCTAATAAATGTTGAAATGCTTTCACTTATACTGTAATGTCTATCATTAATGTTTAAAAAATCTATTTCATAGAGACATCAGTAGCTGTATTAGTATCAGTGATACTGGCCATTACAACAAATATTTTAAAAATACAGTCTTTAATTTGTTCTTCATTCATTTGGAGAGTAACTGTGAAATTATCACAATATAAAAATATTAAAAACTCCAATGTTTTTAAACACGATTATTTACAGAAAAAAAAAAAGTGATTTTTGAGTTGATTGACAGCACTAGTTATTAATAAACATTTATAAAATCAATTTGACATTTGTGAATCGTTTCAAATCGTTATAAGATAGCATCGCGATTCATATGTGAATCAATTTTTCCCCCCACCCCTAATCAAATGGTACAAATACACTCACCGTGTGCTGTAATACTACCGAAAAATCATGATCCTAACCCTTATCTTCATATTGAAAACTCAGATGGTTAGACAGATTCATCTTTAACCATATCACATCACACACCATTCAGTAAGCCACCCTCAAAAAAACATCATCATGTGATCTTTTGTTTGCATTTAATTACAAAAAACCAGCGGACCTAAAATACTTGAAATATTGTATCGGTAAGTATTAATAAGAGTACTGGTTACTTCCTTACTAGCTACTGCACTTTTTGTTTTCATATTATTTGTATTTATTTTATTCAGGAGATAAATTGTGTTTTGTTGTTTCTGGCTCTGCCTTACCTGTGAATTTGCTTCACAGCATGATTAAAACATAATAATAAAAATGTTATACAGTGCACATTTACTGTACATTACACAGACATGCTATAACACCATGTGTTAAATACAAAAATATAATTATTTAGATTAATTATATAATTACATAAAAATAATATAAAATGTATTTATACACTGAAAAGAATTTGGTGGTGAAACTATTTTCATTTAGACATTTATAGTAAATTTCACAAATAAATTACAAAGAAACCATGTGAAATTAAATGTGATATTTTGAAGCACAAAGACGTACTAATCGTAATAATTAACGTGATAAACTTTATTCGTTTTATTAGTTAAATTTAGTTTAGTTAAATTAACTTCACTAAACGTGAAAAAAAACCTTGTAAAATATGCCACAATAATTGTTTTATTTACCACTTTGAAAAATATTTTATACAGTGTAGTGTAGTTCTTCTAAATATTCACTTTGCACATAAATCTCATATTTCTTGTTAAATCAGCTGTATGTAATACTTACATTCTGTTGTACTGGTGTATAGATCCTGTGGCGATAGTAAATCACAGCAGCAGCTGCAGCCACCGGCAGAACAACAGCAACAACAACAGCACATATTCCTGCTACAGCAGCTGAAGACAGACCTGAATCTGGAACAAGACAGACAGACACACAGTCAGACATTATTGGATTTAAAAATACTGAACTGCATTTTAAAATTCCTCAAGGAAAAGTGATTACACTCACCAAGTACAGAAAGACTAAAGCTCTTTACACTGGTGATGCTGATGCTGCGACGGATGCTGCAGCTGGTGATCTCTACCTTATAATCTCCAGAGTCTGTGTTTCTGGTGTTTGTGATGGTCAGAGATCCAGTCTGATGATCCAGCTTCAGTCTGTCTCTGAATCTCTCTTCACACTGATCATCTGTACAGATCTGACTCTGATCTCCAGTAATTTTAGCGATGAGAATGTCATTAAAATACCACGTCATCACATCATTTGGGTTTTTCATTACACCAGGAACTAAAGTGACAGATTCTCCCTCCTTCACTGACTTGCTCTTCAGTTTCTCTCGTTCAGCAGCAGGAACATCTGAAACATGATAATTATAGCTTCTTGATATATCCAACAATGTGGGCACACAAAGTAAATAAGATATTCATTATGTAGTATAATCAGTTTCATTGACTATAATGCCTTTCACAATTTGAATAGTTTTTTTTTAATGCTAATGGCCATGTAGACAATGTTCCCATGTTCCCATTGGTCAAACGACCCTACTGGGCAGGACTTCTCCCAAAAGCTTTAAAGAGAGACGCACAGATCCACCCGCTCTCTCGCTTCTCCCTCACGCCTACGACAGACAGCATGGTGGGCCTACACGCACATCAAATCAGGTGCGAAGTTCAAACTAACCGTGCAAATTCTTCATATCTTCATCGGGCAACAAAGAAGAAACCAACCTCAGCAGCATCGGACGAAACTATCAGGACTTTCTCACGCGACTGTATCTGGACGCTTTCCTCCCCCGCGAAGGTATAACGTACACTAAATCGTTGTGTGGTTTGTAAAGCGGCAAGCTTCTTTGGTAACAAAGGAGTTTGCAGTAAGAAACTGATGGGTTTTTCTAAATGCTGGACTCTTTTCATAACCTCATTCTTGACTCCCGTTTTCCTCCTTTAATCTATCCATTTCCATCTGACCAAGGTATGTGTGATTCGTGTGTATGTGTTAGATTAGTTTTGTTTGTGATTTAGTTAATAAAGTTTGTGCACAATACATCTCTGATTCTGACTCCCTGCTGCAAACAAATTGTCACTTAAATGATCGAGTTTGTTAAATGCTCTAAGCACTGTAAATGCTAAGGAGTTATTTTTCTGTAGCCAGGAAAATTATCCATCTCTTAGAACTAAATTAATAATCAATACTGAGTGTTCACCGGATGAACTGATCGATTGATTGTAATGTTTATGTAGCTACATCAAGTTAATCTCATTAACTAGTTCATATATTCATAAATAATCATAATGATAAATCATAATGAGTTATGAATAATTATTATTTCCCCTTTTGAGCTAAATTACCTACAATTTACAATAAAACAAAAGATAACATTTATGCCTTTGTCTCCGAAAACATTTGTGTCTTACATTTCATAATGAACTCAGACAAGCGCAGCACTTTTTTCCTTTTCGTGAATTGAAGTGTGTGCAAAGGATTTTTGGCCGATTTAAGGACGCAAAAGATACACGATACATCCTTCAAATAACGCTGAATGAAGGACGCAAGACTACGGAGCCCCGCACATGACGTGCAAGAAAAAAAAGTAAACTGTGCGCACAATTTACTAATTCGTTCCCTCGATTTATAAATCATGCGCACAATCTAGCAAATCATGGGAACGAATTATTAAATTGTGCGCACGATCTATAAATCGAGGGAACGAATTAGTAAATAGTGCGAATGATTTAGCCTACTATTTTTTTTCCTGCATGTCATGTGCGGGGCTCCATACAAAAAGGCTGCCTTCCAAAGATCCTTCGAATCCAGATGGCCTTTAGCGGCGCTTGATGATGTGGCAGCCAAGATATGCAATATGTTTGCTAAGTTATAGTGTTTTTTCCAATTGTAACACCCCCTATTGGCAGAATTTTATGAAACTTGGTGTGCATCCTCAGAATGTCCTGTTTTCTATCCGTGTCAAGTTTCGTTAACCTTGGACACTGCATTCAGCAGATATAGAGCTCATAGTGTCAGCTCATAAAATTGGGCATCACATGGCCAATTAATGCAACACTTTGATGAATCCAAATTCTTTTTTTTGTCATGAGCGTCTGGGGATGATGTGTGCCAAGTTTCATGCAAAAAAGCTTCTTATTTTTCTTGAAGAATCGAAAATGGGAGAAAAATGTTAATGATGGAAATTCAATCAGAGAGGATAATGTAGAGCCTGAATCAAGGACTCATATGAAAAAAAACTAGTATTATGTGTGTGCGCCTGAGTAGTGGTGCCTGTTTGGGACCATTCTGCCAAGTTTAGGGTCTCTATGATTTACGGTCTTTATTGATGCCCATAAACAGAAAACAAACAACATCAGTACAAACGCTATAGGGTTCATTTCAGTGCTTTTGGACCCCTAATATACACAATAAGCACATTAACAATGTGATATATATATACACATACACACACACACATATACACGGGCGACATTTGTAGTCATGGAGTTTCCCGAAGTGAGCCGTTAGCTCCGCTACAAGTTGGAGCAGTTAGTCAGGCCTCCACAGACAGCACGTGTCCT